>CM073769.1:18555646-18872302 GCA_037158775.1 Hetaerina titia
CAGTGGAGTTATAACATTGTTTTACAGGTAAAACCTCATGAATTGACTGTAGAAGAAGTACCTCTGTAGAAACCAGAACAGAAAAAGTAAAACCAGAATGTGAATGCACCAATTTATTGTGCATCACAAACATTTGGGGAAATATATTTAGCTATATTGATGCATAAGCATGCCAAGTAGCTTAAGGGATGCTTGCTTGTTTAACGCTACCTTAATTGTACATTTGCTTAGAAATTGTGCAAGTATTAATACCCAAGTGCATATTGAATATTTGTTCATGTATGCATAGTTACATATTGTGATGTTGAAGTGGTGTAATCATTTTAATATTTGACAATCATTTTATTAAATTTTTCTCCAATTATTTTTGCCTGATATTTAGCAGCCATGGTTTCTTTGTTAAAATGGTACAATGAATTCACGATGCCTTCTTCATGCTTGTCTCATCAGACTACTCCAAAGGGTTTGGGGGTCGATATGGGGTACAGTCAGACCGCCAGGATAACTCTGCTGTGGGTTGGGACCATGTAGAGAAGATCGAGAAGCATGCTTCACAGAAAGGTATGCAGAAGTACACTTCTAAGTGGCTATCCAAGTGTTCCCATTTATCCTAATGGCTGCTCTTATGTATGGATTTCCAACTAACAGTGTTCGTTAAACATTACAGATTCAGGTTTAACTTTGTGCAATTCCTTCATGATGAGGGTAAAAAAAAAGAAACTTTGCACTTCCACATAAAGATTTAATATTTCATGACCATGTTTTTGATGCTGTGCATCATCGAAATGTGATCACCTGATGATGATGCACAGCATCAAAACCATGGTCATGAAATATTTATCTTTATGTGGAAGTGCAAAGTTTCTTTTTTCACCCTGTTCATAAAGTGTTCATACTTGGGATAAATTTAACTGTAAGAGCTTGGTGAAATTCCAGTTTGGGAGCATAATTACAGCCAAGTATAATGTTGCATTTTTTACCAGTAGAACAGTCTTTCAACACTTAAATGTCATATATTTTATGGTGACTTTTACACTTTGGACATGTATTATGCTAATTTTAAAAAATATTGCATTTTACTAAGTTTTAATATCTTTCCACCCTTTTAATGTATGGGCTGTTCATTATAGAGTATATCAATTTAAAACTGCACCCTCTTTAAAGCATTTTATGGAATTTGTCTCTTTAAATTGCTTTATACCCTAGTGAATCATTCAGGCAGACAAGGTGAACACATACCAAAATGGTAATGAAATAAATAAGTACATATATATGCATATGTGTGGGTCGCGGTCGTCCAGGGGGTAGAGTATTGGACTACTGACCGGAGGGCCCAGGTTTGATTCCTGGTGCAAGTCACTCTGGGCACCTCAGCTCCACCCAAGCTATGTGATTTTTCGGGTACCAGATCTTCCTGGGAAACCATAATCGGCACAGGGAAAGGAACTGCCCCCCTCCCTACTATGATGGGTGAATATTCACACACCATCGGGCTTAGTACTGGGTGAACTCTACCACCACCTACCAAACCAACCTTCGGGTTGATTACTGTGTTTATGGTTTTTTTATATGTAAGTGTGTGCGTGTGTGTTTGTGTGTATATATATTAAAAATGCATACATATGTAGTTGATAGAGAGAAAATTGATTGTGAAAAAATGGTTTTCACGTCATTTCCTTTTATGCTCAAGTGCTTGTAAATAATACAAAAAATGCAAAAATTATGTCTATTTCAAGTATATGTATGGGAAAAGCTTTACCTTAAGCTTTGAGGGGCAGTGAAATGAAAATTGAACACCTGCTACAACAACCAGTCCACACATTTACAAGGACATAACCCAACAACGTTTTGGTCCTGTGAATTGTCACTATGCAGTTCTCCTACCACAGCGATGGCAGTATCGATGTGTAAAAAGCTAGCTTTTATCTTTAACTGGACTGTGTGTTTTGGTGCATTTTCAGTTTTCATATAACTGTCCCTAGTATACAAGTAAAGACATCACAAGGCTTAGTGACACTTGCATAGTGACTTTTGGATGCAAGAGTTCCATGTCTAAATGTTGCTTGATGGGTGTGGCTGCCAGGTTACCTGTGGTCACTTTCCTTCATTGCCAGCTTTCACATGCTCTTTCTCTTAATCTCAGTAACTGATGTGCCTCATATTTCAAAGTCTGTACATATAATGTAATTTTCCAAAGGAGCAATATTTAATGCTGTGTACTTTATATACAACTGTATAAAGTGTACCAGAAGAATCAAAATACTGTAACAAAAATTTTCAGCATTTCAAATCTCTTTTTGTTAAATCATTAAATAGAATCAGTCTTCTTCAACAAGCCACACAGTAGCAAATGTGATTATTTCAAGTTCCTATTTGTTGCTGCCTAAATAACGAATCTTACAGTTCTTTTAAATTTGAAATGATCAAAAACATCTGGTAGAAATACTCAGATTTTGGTCTGCATAATGGTTTGTTCACTGAAAAAGAGGAACTATGTAAATGAATAATATTAAATAATTATATGGCTAATGCAATTTGTAGAAACAGTTTTATCCATCATTTTGTAGCTATATCCATATAATGAAGTTAACTAAAGCTGTGTATCTTGTTATCAAGTGTTATTGATATGTTCCATGTAAGAGTTTTTTTGCCAGCTATCCTTAAAATTCTTAATTACTGATTTAAATATGCTACTGGCAGGTGCAGGAGAGCTGATTAAAAATACATTGTAAAAATAATGAAAAGACTGCAAGAAAAAGGTTTAACATTGATATGCATTTGGAGACATATACCAAGTTTCTGTACTTGTAAATTAATGTGCACATTACTGTTTTCATGAGTAATAATTTGAGTTAGTTTAGCATAGTGATTTTTGCACATTTATGGTGATTCTATACCAATTATGGGCTCTGAGGAAAGAACAAAACTGTAGCAATGAAGAAAAATATGATGGAATATGTATTTATGCAAAAGCAGTGTATGCCACTGTTTGGACAACCATGGTTATTAAAAGGGAATTTTGCAACTGGCAGGGTGCAATCTTCAAAGAAAACGTGCACAATTGGTCGGCTTTGGCTTTGTGCACTCTCCCTCCCAACTTGTGCCATCATCATCCCCCCTGAATGCACCCTTCCCCCTTGCTGAAGTTGTGCTTTGCGTAGGTGGATGCTGCCAACTTATTAAGAGATTATCTGCATCCATAGAATAGAGTAACGTAGGGAATACCCTAAAGTCAGCAGAACTCAAAACGTAAACTTTGTTTCTTTGTCTGCTCATCCAAAGTGGTATTTCAGATTGATGCTTAAAAATGTTTGAAATTTAACTAAATGCTGTGGATTTTTAAGAAAAACTCGTGTTCTTCTGTGATATTACTATGATGGTGTTCAGTGAATTTACTTATTTGGATCCCCTGGTTGTCTTTAAAAATTTATTTGTGATGCCATGGTATAAAAAGAAATTGCAGTTAAATCCAGAATCAGTGATTTGAGACTAGGCTGCGGCTGATAGTTTGTGGAAATCCATTTATAACACACGAATAAAGAATGAAAGGCTGTGTTTCCACAGGAATGACTTCCTTACTTTCCTGTGGAAGCAGAAGTCTTTCATTCTTTCTTTGTGTGTTCCAGAATCAATGCACTCTAAAGCATAGTAATAGTAATATTGAGCAATAGGTTCAGGTGCTTTGGGATTGAAGTCTTGCATTTTCAATTTATTCAATATTCAACCATTTTGGAATGGCATTCTGTTAGGGTAGTGAGTGTACACCTTGAAAGGAAGTGGTGGCACTATTTTTCCACAAACTTTTTAATCCCAATCTAAAAAGACTGAATTAAGAGCCTTCTTTGAATAATATAAGCACATATGCTACTTTTCTCATCTATTGTGCTACTAAGTACTCATAAACCCTCAGATTTGACCCTTCTTTTTTGAAAAAGTTTTTTTTCAAGCCAAGCATGTGAATTTCAACATTCCAGGAGAAACAAGTATGTTAAAGATATTGTTGAATTTCTGTTTGCTTTTTCATTCCTCTTGGACTTCCTTTTTCATATTGGTTTGAAAAGATGTAGAGGATGTCTAGGATCCAGGAATTGGGATGATATTGGAGAAACCCTGGAATTTGTCAAGCAATTGCCAGTCAGCTAGGAACTTGCAGGAAAAAGATAACTTTTGCTGCGAGTAAACTAATTTCCTTAGTAAATACAAGGGTCATCCGGAAAGTAGTACCCGTTCGTGCCGCATGAAGTGCTGACGACGCGAGTAGCCGCTGGACGAGGTCAGATAGCTTCAGTGGCTTGTCTGCCTTCTCTGAGCCAAGTTGCGTGACGCTAGCATTGCCTGTGTTGTTTCTGTGATTGTTTACAATGTTTAAAAAAATTGAGAACGCCGCCAGTTGTGAAGTGAGGGCAGTGATTAAATTCCTCAATGCAAGAAACGTTCGCCCATGTGATATTCATCGCCAATTAAAGGAGGTGTATGGAGACAATGTAATGGACGAGTCGTCTGTTCGGCGGTGGTGTCGCAACTTCAACATGGGGAGGGGGAACACACACGACGATGAGCGTTCGGGGAGACCGTCTGTCATTACAGACCAACTGGTGAGCTCAGTTGACGAATTCGTGAGGAACGATCGGCGCGTCACAATTGATGACATCTGTGAGCATTTTCCCAATGTTTCTCGAACAATTGTTCATGAAATTGTTAAACACCATCTGCATTATGCAAAAATTTGTGCAAGATGGGTCCCTCACATGCTTACAGATGAGCACAAAACCAAGCGTATGGCTGCAGCACTGACGTTTTTGGGACGTTATTCTGATGAAGGAGACTCTTTCTTGACTCGCATAATTACTGGTGACGAAACATGGGTTTGTTATGCATCACCTGAGAGTAAACGACAGTCAATGGAGTGGCATCATGCTCATTCACCAAACAAACCAAAAAAATTCAAGACAGTTCTGTCCACCAGGAAACTCATGGCAACCATTTTCTGGGGTCGACGAGGTGTATTGCTTATTGATTTTATGGCCCGTGGAGACACTATTAATGCCAATGCGTATTGTGAAACATTAAAGAAATTACGGCGGGCAATACAAAATCAGCGGCGAGGTCTATTGTCTACTGGTGTCATTCTCGTTCATGACAATGCCAGGCCTCATGCAGCTGGGATAACACAATAACTTTTGCAGCAATTCAAATGGGAAACTTTCGACCATCCACCGTATAGCCCGGACTTGGCCCCTTCAGATTTTCATCTCTTTACAAAGCTTAAAGACTTTTTGGCAGGAAAAAGATTTGACAGCGATGAAGAACTTAAAGAAGGAGTGACCCTGTATCTCAATGAGCTGGTGGCGAAGGACTATGCAGCAGGAATACAGAAACTTGTCACACGTTATGACAAATGCCTTAATTTGCTTGGAGATTATGTTGAGAAGTAGTTTAAAGTATCCTCTTTCAAATAAAATTTTTTATGTTTGTTAATATTTACTTTTGTGTCTTTATTTCACGAACGGACTACTACATGTACTACTTTCCGGATGACCCTCGTACATAGCGTAAACACCAATGTTGAAATCCCTGTCTCCAAATGCTCTGCATTCATTACAGTCAAAGAGTTCACTTTGAGCAGGCAGGCTGCTCACACCAAGTCAAATGATGGGATGCCATGAGTGCCTTAGCGACTAACAATACTCGGTGCAGTTTTGCATTATTACGCATAGCACAATCATTTGTCTCAGAATTGGAGCCTCCTTAACTGTTTTTGTGTTGCCATGGAGTTCATTTAATCTTTATGTGCTGCTGGCTTGAATAATGCTAGTCTTGAGAACCCTAATAGCAGTGCCATTAGTGGTGGCTGAGTCACTAGTACAATTTATTCAGTGGTGCAGGATTAAAATATGTACTAATTGGACAATATCCAGGCTATTTCTAAATGAAGTCCGGAGAAAATATGAGATAAGATGATACAATTTGTTTCATTACTTATTACAAACTGTTGGAATGCTCATGTTGCATGAGGGCAAAAAATTACACCAATTATGGTGAAATTAAAAAGAATCAAATTACACTAACAATTACGGTATGCATTACCGGTAGAGTATTTTGGGTTTTAGGTGAAATGATCATGTGGCTTGGGTAGGGAATGACCTCTTGTTTATTCCATGTTTTTCTAAATTTACAAGTGAATATGACTGTTCAACTTAATTGTTATTATTTCAAAATCATCCAGCTTGTCCTTAGTTGTTTAGGATTGTTAGCCCTGAAGGAAAATTGTGTATGCCCAATCAGTGAGTATTTCAAGTACCATTGTTTAAAGTTATACGTGAATAAAATTTGAATTTTAATTATATTTCTATTACTTTGAAGTTTTGCTAATGAGACAGATACTTTCGTGGTGTATGATAATGTTGGGGAAATCTAAATGGTTGAGTTTTTAAGTTTTTTTTTAGTTTTTAAAGTAGTACAATTGCATGCCATGATATGATTCTGTGTGTTCAAAATTTTGTTATTACCAGATAGTGCTACATATTAGTGTTTGCAGTTGTTGGATTGGTGTGGTTGGATGTAATTTTGTTCAAGATTTTGAAGAATATGGTTGTATGTAGCTCTGTAGTAGTAGCTGTTTCATATTTATATTTTAGCTAATCTTGAAGTTAAGGAAAGTATGTCAGATCAAGCCTGTAATTAAATAGGATTTTATGGCATCGTCATCATACTGTAGGAGATTGTGTTCTTAATTTTAGCCATAATTAGCTTCAATGAATTTACATGTATATTCCACCTTAATCAGTAATATTTTATGTTTGTAATAAGTTAGTTATTGGGTGTTCTTCTCAGCAAACAAATAAAAAAAGTGAGTGTCATTGATGTGTTTTTGGCAATTTTTAGCCTAATTTTAATGTAGCTGCTGTGAAAGACAAGTTGCTTTAATTCGACAGCATTAGGGTAATGAGATAATGCTAATGCTGCCACATTAAATCAACATTCAAAATCACGTTCAAAAAAATTATTTTCTTCATATGTGATTGGCTGCTCTGTCAAGTTCACTGTTTAAATATAATTGGAAGGGATTGACCACATGTGTGCTGTGATAAGCCACTGCCTGAAATACTCTGCAGTTGATGACTAATACTTTTGGTTAGTTCCTAATGTTACTGTAAATTAAGTTCACTTTTTGTATTTAAATGTATGTTCTTGCATTTAAATAATTTGTTATTTGTGTTTGTTGTTTTAAAGACTACACTGTTGGTTTTGGAGGCAAATTTGGTTTACAAGCTGATCGTCAGGATAAATCTGCTGTTGGCTGGGACCATCATGACCCCTTGCACAAGCACGAAAGCCAAACGGATCACAAAAAGGTTTGCAATGATTTTATGCGTTTTGTGTGAGAGCATTTCACTCCTGTGAAGTTTCTAAGCAATGAGATGAGAATGGTATGGAATTAATGTTTTAGTATTTACTAAAGTTGACAAAGTGGGGTAAGATAATAGTTGAACCAGGAAAAAACCAAGAGAGATGGAAGGAATATATAGAAACACTGTATGGCAAAGAACTTAGGCGGACAAGGTTAGACATAGAAAAGGAACATGACGTAGAAGAAGATAGCTTAGGTCCAGGCATACTCGACGATGAAATAGAAAGGGCATTAAAGGAGATGAAAGCAAATAAGGCCATGGGGGTGGACAACATACCTGTAGAACTGTTGAAATGTTTACGAAAATGCAGGAAAAAGGCCCTATATGGACTGATTCGTAGTATCTATGAAGAAGGAATCTGGCCGGAAGATTTTGTGAGATCGGTGTTAGTTCCTATTCCAAAAAAGACAAAGGCTATATCATGCGAGGATTACAGAACAATAAGTTTGATATCCCACACAGCTAAAGTTATTCTCAGGATTAGCAACAAAAGGATAGAGAGTAAGGCAAATGATTACTTAGGGGATGATCAATTTGGGTTTAGGAAGGGAAGAGGTACGCGTGATGCCATTGCAGTAATGAGATCACTAATTGAGGGGAATATAGAATACAACCAGTACATATTTGCCTGTTTCGTAGATTTAGAAAAAGTATTTGATAGAGTGAATTGGGAAAAATTAATGCGTGTATTGCAGAAAATAGGAATGGATTGGAGGGACAGGAGGCTGATCCGCAACCTATACATATCTCAGACTGCTCGGGTGCGAGTGGGGAACAGAGAGTCCGAATGGGCAGTGTTAGGAAGAGGTGTAAGGCGGGGTTGCCCATTGTCACCGGTACTGTTCAACGTATATGTAGAGGAAATGATTAAAGAGGCATGGCAAGAACTGGAGGTAGGAATGAAAGTCGGAGGGGAATTCATAAAATCGGTTAGGTTTGCTGTTGACCAAGCATTAGTTGCTCAGTCAGCCAAGGGGTTGCAAGCATTGCTGAGTGAATTGGAGGTTCACTGCGATAAATATGGGATGAGAATCAATATTAATAAAACAAAGGTTATGCGATTTTCCAGAAAGAAAAAGCTAAGCTAAATATTAAAATAGGCGGGAAAAGAATAGAGCAGGTAGAGCAGTTTACATATCTCGGAAGTGTTTTGAACCAATACGGTCAAAGTGGTAGGGACGTAAGGAGAAGAATTGCGCTAGGCAAGGAGGCTTTCTCAAGGAGGAGGGAGTTGATGACAGGGACGTTGAGTAGGGATGTTAAGACAAGACTCGTAAAAACTCTGATATGGAGCGTAGCTATGTACAGCGCAGAAGCGTGGTCACTGAAGCAGGAGGATAGACGTAGATTGGAGGCCTTTGAAATGTGGGTGTGGAGAAGAATGGAGAAGGTGAAATGGACCGAAAGGAAAACAAATGAGGAAGTACTACAGATGGTGGGTGAGGAGAGGGGTTTGTTGAGAGAAATCCTATAGAGGCAGGAAAAATGGATGAAAGGCGTATTGAGCGGTAGTGGAATGTTGAAGAGGGTAATAGAGGGGAGAATGTTGGGCAAGGGAGGTAAGGGCAGGAACAGGATAGGGATGTTGGACGGGATGAAGGGAGGAAAGAAGTACATCGAGATGAAGAGGGACCTCATATAGATTAGTTTGCTAGGTGGGGAGTCACAAAATGTTTATTTGATAGTTGTGTCCATCCAAAAACCTACCTTAAACGGTAGATTAACTAAATAAAAAAAATAATTTTACTGATTTACCTAAATATTAAACATGATGCTTTTATATGCAATAGTAAGGGGAAAAAATAGTTTCTGCTATTTCTTTCAAATTTGCAGTGATTTTAGTGATACATGTGAATAATTCTTAAATTGGTCCATAATGGTTGATGCTTTTCCATTAGGGTTTTGGTGGAGTGTATGGAGTTCAGAGTGACAGAGTTGACAAGAGTGCCCACGGTTTTGATGACACACCAGAAAAAGTTGGAACGACATATGAGAAACCCAGTCTTGATATTGGTAATATTGATACAAATTTTCTGCATGTTTAAAATTATTGAATTTAAAAATGAATATGCAAAGTAAAGTTGACTATAAAAGCCTTGGCCTTGTGAAATTCAATCTTAACATGAAAAGATGAAACTACTTGGTAAATTCACCTTTTATTTAAAAAGTGATGCATTTCAGTTAAACTCGATAGAAGCATGACTTTGTGGATTAGATATTTAAAGAAATCAATTTATAATTTCCCCACTTCAATAGGTACATTCTCTTTCACTACACATTAGTATATTCATATGCAAGAATGGTTAGAAATGGCCATTCATGGAGCCCTTGGGAGGGAGAAGGAAAGGATGGAGGAGTGGGTTTAGTTCACTCAATACAACAGCTTACGACAACATGCTTAGAAATGGGGAGTGGGAGGAGGGAAGGAGGGAGGGAGGGAGGTGGACAGAGGAGTGGTCTTGACCCCTAGGGAGGGAGTAACGTGGGGGGGTGTAGCAGTTTTGGTTTGGAGGATGCTGGGAGAAAATAAGGGTGACAGGTTTTCAACTACAAATCCATTGTGCAGTGCACTCTTATTTGTCTATGTATTGAATGGCAATTTCCATCCACTTGCTGGCATTAATTTCTTCACTCCTCTTCACCTATCTCCATTGTAAAATCACTCCTATGGTCATCCTTGAGATGCAGATGCTCAGTGAAGTTTAGAGTCAAGTCATAGTGTCATGATTCCTGAAGCACCTATTGTGCTCCATCCTTGTTTCTCCCAGTTGGGCCAATACACAGCCTCACAGATAACAGTTTGACCCTCTCCATCCCAAGGGCTATATAACACCAATACCCAGGCCGTTGAGGCTTCCTGTTCATGTTATTAAGTCTTGAAGTTTTTTGCATTTATGCACACATAAAAATAGTGGTGAAAAATACTATGAGAGGTTGGATATGTCAAATCCATTGTTAATCCAGGTTTTTCTTCATCCAAACCTCTACCCCAATTTAGTCAGTATTAGCAAGGGTTTGCTGTAACGAGTTACGTCAGTGGTTATTCAGTTGTCTTTTATCTTGAAATTGCTGTTCTCAGTTTCTCCATATGTTTGTTGGTTCATTGCTTTCACTGTGCAGCTGGAGCCAAGCCATCCAATCTGAGGGCAAAGTTTGAGTCAATGTCGAGGTCGTCAGGTGCCCAGGGGGGGAATGCAGCGGTGGAGGAGGAGAGGAGGAGGCGGAAGCAGCAGGAGGAAGAGGAGAGGCTACGGCAGAAGAAGGAGGAGGAAGCGCGGCAGAGCCGGCTGAAGGCGGAAGAGGCACAGAGGGAGAAGACAGAGGAGGAGGGACCTCGCAATGGCGAAGGCACGGAGGAGGACGAACACCCAAAGATACGAACCTCCATCCATGGCATTGCCCTGCCCAGCGCTGCTGAAGTGAAGCTGAAGGTGAGCCCATCTGCTTCCATTTACATTTCCCTTTTTTATTTTCCATTTCTCACAATTTTAACACACACAAATTGTATCTGGGTCAGAAATTTCTCTAGCGTGGAAAACTAATTTTTTAAGTAAAGTATTGTAATAAAGTTGCTCTCAATTTGATAAAAATTATTCTAAATATGCCCTACGATAAGTTAGAGAAAATGATGGTGATTATTCATTGAGGGAAACATTTGATAGTGATGGGAGATTGGAATATGATGGTAGGCAAATGAAGAGATGGTGATGAAGTGGGTGACTACGGTTCAGGCATAAGAAATGACCATGGGGAGAAATCAATATAGCTCTGCAGGAGACAGGGGTTAATCGTCACCAACACTCTGTTTGGACAGCGCAAAAGGCATTGGTGTGCATGGAAAATGCCTGGGGATTCAGGAAGATACCAGTTTGAATACATCATGGTTAGGCACAGATTTCAGAATAGTGTGATCGATTTATTTCCCAGAAGTGGATGTGGACTCTGATCATTATTTAGTAATAATGAAGTTTAGTGTCTGATTCAAAAAGGTAAAACAGGGAATATGGTTTAGGAAATGGAATTTGGAATCATTAACTGGAACAATAAGAAAGAAGTACTGGAGCAGACTTAAGAAAAAATTATAGTGGAGGGCAGTGAGGTGGGAACTACAAGGGTATTTGGAAAAGTAAGATCTCCAAAGCTTTGTGGATGGAGAGAAACAGGAACTTTCTACAGTTGGAATCTGCTACCAAGAGCAAAGTTCAAGCAGTGATTCGGGTTTTGAACTCAAAAGACATTGAACTGATTGTAATTTATTGCCAGTTGAGGAAATTGTGTTGAGAGTTGTACATCAGGGTGGCCCTTAGCTATAGGGTATTTTCTGAAAGTCAAAACTCTGCTCCCACCCCTTAATCTTATCCCAATAAACAAAAAGACACGACAAAATTTCACTTGAGTCGAACAACTGCTAGACAACCCTTAAACGCCTTGAAGTTGGAACAATCCTTGAAATAACATGGAAATTGTGAAAATATTATGTTTTTTTAATAAAGCTACAATTTTATTTGAGAAAGACATTTTTATTTAGAACAATACTGTGTATAGAATCAAAACATACATATGTGAACGAACAAACATCGAATATTATTTTTGGATAAGAGTAGATCTAGTAGCAGTTGGGTAATTTTTACAGTCTTCGGCAATGATCTGCAAAACAAATTGTTTTTCATTTGCATCTTTTGTGTTTGTATTCCTGAATTAGTTTGACACCTCTTCCTGCAACATCATTCACAACAACTGTCTTCTTCAATTTTTTAATTGCACTGTTGTAACCAGCATCATTCTTCCATGTTGAAGGGTCTTTGTTGAGGAAATCGGTGCTGATAGAGAATCTCGTAAAGAAAGTTTTTGTCACGAGAGTTACTTAAGACGAAAACTCGTTGTTTGTAAAGGAAGAAAAATCATTTTGGTGCACAATGTGCCTCTTTAGTGGATTTTTTCTTCTTCCTCTTCCTCACCTTTATCTGCTTCTAGCATAACTTGGGTCATATTTTTTTAACCGTGATTGGAACATTGTCATCAAATAAGGATTAAGTTGCGGTTTTGGGAGCTAAGTACCAGAGATGGTTTGAAAATGTTTTAACAGTGGCCTTACTGATTTCTGGATCAATATCCTGATAATTAAACATTTGTCACATAAATAAGAAATCGTGATAAGGTGCTTTAATTGCTTCTGATGATAGAATCCAGGCTCGAAAGTAACCTCGAGCGAGAAAAATACAAAATCTTTTTGAAGATTTCTTCTCCCCATCAGATAACTGAAATTGATCTTTAAATAGGTAAATCTTGAGGAAATAAATTGCCTTGACCATCCACCTAGCATGACTCGCAGTGCCTGGTTGACAAAACAATATCAAGTTCTTCGTAATACTGCCAAGATAGATCCTAGTTTACTCCAACAATTTTGTGTAATCATCTCGCTCTTGTTTCTGCTCATAAAGATAGTTTTCAAGAAATCCAAGAATGGTAGAGCAGACATCATCAGGCACTTCATTGCTACCAGTTCTGTAAATTTTTTTCTAGAGTGTTTTCCAGGATTCTCTAAATCTTTTGAAAAGCACCATATCTGGAGCAGAAGTTGCACCCATCAATGAGCTGACACAGCTCCTCAAAACTAACTCAAAATTGTGGTGATGGCAAGGAAGGTATGACAGAATACGATTGAACAATTTTTCTAGATTTGTGCAGGCACCATTTATTCTACCTATGTTGCCTGCAGTGGTATCACAGCAAAGTGCCTGAATTTTATCTATTATACCCCACTTCCCCACTGCTTGGTAAACAGCCTTGTCTTGCTCTTCTTCTGAAGATTTTGGGATTTCCAGGACTCCCAACAGTTGCACCTTGCCTTCAAAAGTTACTATTATTGCCATTCTATCAATCTTTTCAACACCTGCGAGTGCTGGAAGCAATATATCATCCCAGTACATCATTAATTCTTGGCAGTCGTTTAGTCTGAATTTGTGTTGAATTTCTGTGTGTCTCACTTCTGGAAATTTTTTTCGAAGGCATTGAAATGAAGTTCGATTTATTACCAGGTGTTTAGGATCACACCGAAAAGCTTTTGCAGCAGCCATCAAAATGTAAACCCCATTTCTATCAGTGATTTCGCACCTATCAAAAACCTCAGGGAGACGGGGAGTAAAAAACTGAAATGTACCTTGAGTTTCAACTGTTCCTGTGCTCCTGTGCTGCTGTAGTCGTTGCTGTTATTTGCTATCGGTGGCAGAAGAACTTTCACTTTCATCATTGCCATCACTGCTTTCACTGCAAACTGATGTAGAATCATCAGTTTTTGATATCTCAAAATGTCCTTCCATTTCTCCATAAGTTCTTTTTTTCCTGGTATTTTCCATTGCAGTATCCTTTACTGGTCTTTCTTCCTTGTGTTTTAGTTTTTGATCTACACCAACCATGGAGCTCGGTTGCCCTTTTTGGCGCTGAGGCATTAAAAAATTTTTGTCCTCTTTATTTTTCATTTGCCCCTTAGCATTTAACTGCAAGGGCTCTTTGTGTTGCCCTTGTGCTGCGCCTTTCCAGCCGCCAAGGCTACTAAGGCGAGAAGAATTCTTCTGTGTCATTGGGCGTTCATTTTCTTCCTGCTTGGAGCAGCCGTGGCCTCTTCTTTGCCGGAAGGTGTGTCTTCGATATCTAGGCAGGCTATGGGGCACTTATAGCGGTCTCATGGCCAGACCCTAATTTCGGCGACCCGATGAATTTGGATTGCCTCTGCCGCTTTCTGGAAGAATTTTCCTGAGATTCTAGGCAGAAGGACTTTCTTTTTCTTTGCCTGTAATTACAGACCAATTTTTCTGTAAATGTTTCCATTCACCATAGAATTTAACTAACTTGTCAATGCAGTGGTCGGTTCTAATAGGAATTCATGCTCTGTGCCAAAAAACACAAACTTCTTGAATCATCAATGCTGCACTTTGTTTCATTGTAATATTTACAACTCTTAGATTGTAGAAGAAAACCCTTAAAACTTGTCTGTTTGAAGGAAGTTTGGCTCGAATGATTTGATTGGAAATGTAGCCAACAAGAGTGACATAAAAAGGTTTTCTTAACTTGTGTGCTGAATAACCTGAAGAAGTACATTTTACAAGTCTAGGAAGAACACTTCATAAAAGTCACCTTATACCAGCAGCACAAACAGCTCTCAAATGATAATTAAATAATCAATTATTATACTTGGTTCAGAATAAATAAACAAAGCATACAAAAATTATAGTATAAGTTTATCTTCAATGATAAACCACATGACATAATTCATTTGGCTAATATCTAGTGATTTTTTTATATTAACTTAGTAATAGAAAATCATATCCCAAAAAAATAATTTTATTGTATACTCCGATTCGCATTAATTTCCTTTACTAATTGGTTATAAATAACTGATGTAATAACAAGTGATAAAGCAAATCTTCCAGGAAATAAAATAACTAAGAAAAATATGTGAAAATATGGCCTTCTGAGTGAAAATTTCAAAACTTCATGCTCGATGAGGGTTGCCTTTCAGTTATTTGACTGAGCTAAATTTTTGCACGTATCGTTTTTTTAATTGATTAAAACAAGATAGGCGGGTGGCAGCTAAACTTTTAGAAAGTTGAAAAATAAGGGCCACCCTTGCTGCTCTTTGTCTTTTATTTTTTTTTTATTTTTATGTATTTTGTCTCATACTAAGGCCTCGGAAAGAGTTGTAGTTGGTGAAGAGAGCAAGGTTAAGGAAAGTGCAGTTGAAGAAGCTCCTCAATCGTGCAAAAGTCCTGAGGACTCTGTTGAAGCAGTCCCAGCGGTTATTTATGAAAATGTCCCCGATGCTGCCACAGAGGCTGACCCTTCTGCTCAGGCCGAAGAAGAATACGTTGAAGAAGATTTTGGCCCTCAGTACACTGCCATGGCTCTTTATGATTACCAAGCTGGTGAGATTGCATTAATTGCTAGGGGTAATTGTAATTTAGAAGGATGCTGTAATTTCCCTAATCAAAGATTCAAACATTAGAGTACATTTTTAAGCAATATAAATCCCTATTGTAATGGTTGATGATGATAATATTGTTTGAAATATTGGGTTTCCAAAATTAAACAAATGCTACTCTGTACTTTAACTGGTGGGGAAATTAATTATGTATGTTTCTTTTGAACATAGTTTGAATTGTTCTTTTTATTTTTCATTGGTGTGCTGTTAGAAACTCCAAATGGATGAACTGTTTCCATTTACAGCATTTGGTGTGGTGTTATTGTGATGCTTTTTTATGTCATGTGCAGATAATAATTTGGTGGGAATATTTTGAAATGTTCTCAAATCATTGTCCTTGTGACTTTTTAATGCATATTTTTTATGTTTACACACATAAACAGTTCATAATGTGTTTTATCTTTGGCACTTTTCAGCTGCAGAAGATGAGATATCATTTGATCCTGGGGATATAATCACCAAAATAGAAATGGTAATGCCTTTATTTAATTTTACCCTATTTCTAATATGTATTTCCCAAATCCTTTTATCCTCTTGATTTCTCCATGCGTATAATAGGGGAAGATATTGTTTTCATGAAAAAATATGGCTTCAACAGAAATGCTTGTTTTGAGGTTGCCTGAACACATTTCCATTTTCCAAATGATGTCTGTGTGTATGTGATTTTTTTATGTGTGCAACACCTGAAAAGCTATTGACCTGAGCAATGTAGAATTTCATATTTAAAATCTTTATTTATTCACAGAGATGAACAAAATAGATTTTGGCCAAAATCTATCCTCCAAAAGTCATCACTTTGGGCTTTTTTCAGCCTGTGTTAGTGGTGCTTCCACAAAAACAATGTTAACAGAGCAGGAGATTTGAAAATTATTTTTATGAAAGCTATTGCAAATTTCCATACAGCCCTATTTAATTTTTCTCGTATAAATATGAAAAACTGGAGTTATAAACATAGATATTCACCCATTATGTGGATGATGGATTGAATTTTTATATTCTGTGCAACATTTAACATATCTTGCTAAAAAAATTAACAGAAATGTTATTGTTATTTGAATTTTTGGTATTTTGTAAGGCTATTATTGATGTAGTCACCATGGAAAATCTATTGTTGGAACGAGCTCATCCTCCATAATATTGACATTTGTTTTTCCAGGGATTATATCTATAATACTTGCATAATATAGCATATTTGTGTCTGGTCAAATTCTAGTGAAGCAAAAAACAACAGTAAATCACTAAACATAAATAGTAGAAGATTCATGTCAAATCATTGAAAATAGGCACATCCGTAATAAAAAAAATCATGTCTCCTAGAAATAATGGATAGAATAAAATAGTAAGGACTGTAAAAACAGTATTACTTTTATTTTGAAGAGTTGTAACTTTTCATTCTGTTGAATTCATTGCCTAACTTGTTAAGAACTAAATTCATGGGAATGTTCCCATGGCTGCAGAATGAGTGTGCAACAGACTTAGGTAAATTATTTTTGTACCTAGTTTATAAATGCATAAAACTCCAAAGTTTTTGACATTCAGACACATTGTTTTTATATGTAGCAGGCAGATACGTATAAAGAAAAAAACAGGAAGCAGATCAAGTCTCTTAAAAAGAATAGGTCGACAAGGTGCAGCAATATTTTCATAGTCTTTCTTGAATTTTGAAAGTGGTGTGATCCATGGCCGGAGGTGCTCAAAAACAGAAGACCCAAAAATGAGGGTGGTATTCTCCCCAGGACATGAGAGTAAGACATTTATAACGGCAGTTACATTGTAATGTGGCAAAGTGCGATTCCTCCACCAGGAAGAAATGAGATTTGTATTCAACTCGGTATTTAAGAATAAGCTGTTGGAGAAGATGAATCTGACCATGCCTATTACTTCATTTTGCCTTGCACAGAAAATATTTTAATAGAGCTTAGTAGTGCAGTATGTTACTATCAAATCATAATGCTGCCCTTAACTTGGGCCATAGAAAGGAAAATCATCAGGAGAAATTTGTTTGCTGACCACATCAGATATATGTAGTATAGCCACAGAGCATTAGCACATAGATAAGCTACTCATTTTAATGGGTGAACAATCTAATGCTAAAGCATTCAATTATAAGACCCGGTGAAAGTTTTGAATATGATTGGAGCTGGACAGTCATTGAGTATCTGTTTTGTGGACTCCCCATGCTATTCTCTTTCTTTCCCCAGAACTGCTAAATTTTAATAAAAATACAACTGTACAGAAAATTAAATTATTGGAAATTTTGACATACTTTTTTTTAATACATGTTATAAATGCCTGAACCTTCTTAAAAATTTTTCATTTCACAAAAAAAGAAGTTATTAATGGTACTTAATGTTTTAATTTAAACTTTTTTTACGATCCATACTTCCCATTTTCATTTCCTTCAAATTTATTAGCCCTGAGATTCCATATTCTCTTTTTCAGCAAGGGCAAATACATAGCTTTACTCTGCAACAAATATGTCGTTAACTGCTCATACTGCATTATTCTAATTGGTTTATTATTTGATGAATATGAATCCGTATCAGCAGCTCTTTGTTAATATTCCTCCTCTGCCACTCATTTGTTTTTTCCCTGACTACATGATTGGTTTAGGTTAGTGAGAAAAATACTTTCTGCTCTTCACTTGATCAGGTAGTTTTTTTTTTTAACTATGAGCTTTTGTGAAACTATTAGAATGTTATAAAAATGTTAAAAAACTGTTATAAAAATGGCTAAAAAATGGAAGGAAATAATCTTTCCATTATTAAAAAACTCGATTAATAATCACAAGGGATGAAAAAGGAGAGTCTGTGTACATATATCCATTTATATCACACAACCATATTTTCTGCATATAATTTGGTTACCCGTGTTTTTTAACATCCATGCTTCGTGGTGCATCTGTTAGCACTTGGATAATATTGACAGTGTACTGTACATAAGGTTTTGGGAATACTTATGATATTTTGGGCTTCAATTGCTCTGCATTTTATAAAATCAACTGGTAAATACGAGGTCTGTTCAAAAATTTTTTTCAAAAACTCTGTCGGTCTGTTCAAAAACTTTTGTTTTTTTTTTCAAAAATTATTCATGAATGTCTATTTTGTCCCCTTCAAAGTAATCCCCATTAGATATTATACACTTTGTCAACGTTTTTTCCAATCCTCGATGCACTTCAAAAAATCATTTTTTGTGATCTTGTTCTGCTCCTTCTTCGATGCAGTCTTTATCTCATCAATCATAGGGTAGTGTCATGGTTTCATGGGCTTCTTCAATTTTGGGAACATGAAAAAGTGGAGCCAGATCTGGGGAATACGGTGGCTGCGGCATCATTAGTGTGTTGTTTTTGGCCAAAAATTCACACTCAGTAACAATAGCGTGAGCAGGGGCATTGTCATGGTGCAAAAGCCAATTTTTGTTCTTCCATATATCCAGACATTTGTGGCAGATTGCTTTGTGCAAATTGCACATAACTTGCAGGTAATATCCCTTATTTACTATTCTACCCTATGGCATGAACTCATGATGCACTATGCCCCTGCAATCGAAGAAAACTGTAAGCAAAACTTTCACATTCGACCGAACTTGGTGTGCTTTTTTTGGTCTTGGCTCGTGCTGCAGCTTCCATTGGGATAATTGAGCTTTAGTTTCCATGTCATAACCATAAACCCATGATTCTTTACCAGCTATGACCCTCTGGAGCAAATTTGGGTCGTCGCGGACAGAGTCCAATACCTCATTAGCAATGTTAATGCGTTGCTATTTTTGGTTGAAATTGAGCAATATTGGCACGAATTTCACGGCGACCCATGTCATGTACAAATCATTAGTAAAAATCAAATGGTACAAGCCGTTTGATATGTTTAGGTCCTCAGCAACTTCTCTAACGGTGAATTGACCATTTGCCAATAGTATTTTCTTTACTTGGTCTATGTTTTCGTCTGTTGTTGACTTACTCGGGCATTCGGCGCGCTCCTCGTCGTTCACATCTTCTCAGCCCTCTGAGAACATTTTGTACCACCAACAAACATTGCTTTGGTCCAAGGTAGCTTCTCCATATGCCACGGTTAACATTCGGAATGCGTCTGTGCACTTAATTTAGTTTTTCACACAAAATTTGATACAGATTCTTTGATCCATATTTTGGAACAGGCACAAAGCAAAGACAAGCCAAAACACGTCCAAGCAAAACAGCTGTCAACAATTAATTGAACATTCAAAATGGCCGAACTTTTCGGCATGAGTGAGAGCTATAAGTACCAACATAACGCCACAAAAAAAATGGAAAATCAAACGTACGTAACCCATGGAAATTCGAAATTTGTGATACTTTTTGAACAGACCTCATACATCAATATTTTGTAGAGTAGATAAAATAATGAACAGCAGGTATTTTACAGATTTTTTAAACCATCCTTCAGGTTGATTTACAACTGGATCCCGTTGTGGGTATTCATTGTTATCAAGGGTAATATGGTGAGGAAATGGGACCCCGAAGAAATTTGATACAATGAAAAAAAATGTTAAAATTGTGTCCTTGCTAAAGTACCATTTATAAGGAATGAAATTGAGCTTTAAAAGGAGGGAAATGAAAACAGGTGAAGTGGAGGAGAGGGAACATTGTCAGAAAAAATAGACTGGTGTGAAAAGTGGAATTGTGGCATACTGAGAGAACAGAGAGTAGGCAGTGGTAGTGATAATTGGGAGGGAATAATTAGAAATATTGAACAGAAGAAAGTGGGGCACAGATTTTGTGGACCTGAAAAATAATTTACAATAATGTAGGGTGTATTGTGTCATTATAAGTGTTCCTTACAAGTATATTTTTGATCTAAAAGAATTAACAGTTTTCAAAGGTGTGAGTATTATGAGGTGTGTGAGTGGTATGAGGAGAGTATTTGCCTGGATTTGTATTGATTCTAAATATCTTCTAAATATCTAAATTGAAGACATTGAGTTTATCGAGTTAGCTAATCAAAAGTGGCAAATAGAAAAGTGTTAATCCACTAATTTAAAATATTTCATGAGACATTTATGTTTGCTTCAGGTAGGATTTTTTGTTCATTATAGTCTCTTGTCATAGTTTGCCGAGTTTTGAAAAAACTTATTTTTATTAAAAAATTTATTTTCGTGAGTAATTTCTGTGTAATTCTCAAATTATAGAAAACATTTCATTAAGATGGATTTTTACATCATGTTTCAGTCATGAGTGTAAACATATCGCAACATTTATTGCAGAAAGGGTAATATAATGGATGACAAAACATAAAGAGCATGAACAGCTCAGTGAGTGTGATCTGTTGATTATTTTTTTTGTAGACGACTAGAAGTGAATGGTCCCCATTTTACATATCTTATTCCATTGCCTTTGACTGATGTTTCAGATCGATGAAGGTTGGTGGCGTGGATTCTCCAAAGGCCATTATGGTCTCTTTCCTGCTAACTATGTCCAGCTCCAGTAGCCATTTGTTTAATGGCCCTGAATGAACGGGATTGAGGAGTACTAATGTGCTGGACATGTGATGAACAAAATATGCCTCAAATTTGAAAGTGAGTTCATTGTTAACTTGATAGGAATCTGTTTATTGCTAACTTGTATATAAAATCTGGTCAGCCAGCAGGGCATTGGTGCTTAATTAACTATTCCTTCATTGTAATTTGTTTTAAGATCTACCAATGCTTGTTTTATATCCATCTCTTTGGACATTGGATAAGTTATTGTAAACTGTATTGCCATATTTTTCAGTCTTTATACATTTTGAAGTTTGATTAAAAGGAATGGAGTGTTTGAAGTATTTCAAAATGCTTTGAATTACTAAAGTTTTAGCAAGGCCTCCATTTCCTTATTCTGTGCTTAGCACTCTGAATTGTAGAAGAGACTGGGTCTAGGTCCTGGTATGAAATGTCAGTAAACTGCCACCATGGTGGTGTAAGTTGCTCAGATTGAAAATTTGAATCTGAGCTCATTATTCTGCTGGGACACCTTGGTCTCTGGCCACAAATTAATATGGTGTGAATTGAGCAGCCAATGACTGAGGATAAAAAATGAATTTTGGAGGAGGAGAGGAATGAGAGATAGGGTAGGAAGGAGAAAAGGAAGTGCAAACTTATTCTTAAGTTGACCACATTTGAAAGAGCTGGTAGCAAACAGAATCTTCTGTGAACTGAATTTTGGACTTTTGGCCCCCATCGGTAGCTCTGTAGTAGGGTGGCTCTGGTTGTGAAGGGTGATCATTGTGGAGCCTGGGTGTTGGCAGAGATTTGAGTGGACCAAAAGCTGGAAACTGTCATCAGAGCATGGAATAAAACTGGAGAGGTGTTATAGAGAAATGTGAGCATTAATGGGATCTAGGAAAGGAAATGCAGTGCGGTTTTGGCAGTTGGGTTCTTTTGCCTTTGTCACACCAGGGAGTGATTTGTAAAATAAGATAAATGGAAAAAACCATTTTCATAAGAGTCCACAAATCAGTTCCCAGCAGATGAAGTTGACTCTCCCTATAAGTAGTGGCTGCATTTCAAGTGGATCACAATTTCTCTTTGTATTCGTGACTCTTTCTTATTCTTTTCTCTGCCTTCCTTTTTTCCCAATTCTTGGCCATGAAATTCACACCACAAGAATTTATACCGGTTAATAATGACCATTAAAGTTATTATGCATTGCTGTTGCTCATTGTTGGCAGTCATGTGTTATCTACTAAATTGAAAAGAATTATTTTGGATATTGGCAACTTAAAAGATAGTATTTTATGGTCAGTATTAATCATTTGCTAATTTTTAATATTGGCATGATATTCTGTTTATAAGAAAATGAAAAGCTAATGTGTAGACTGAAAATTATGGTGATGCTTATGATCTGATCTCTACAAAAGGGGTTTAAATTTGGAAGCCATCCTCTGAGGATTGTTTTTGTTAATTGGGTAGGTTCACTGATGTTTAAACTGATGTTATGTTTTTCAAGTCGAAAATATCATTCCAAAATTTTACCACTTTTGTCACAATGGTAAGTTTAAGTGACTAATGCCTGTATTAACAAATTTTTATTTTAAATGTTTTAATAGTGAGGAAAAATGCAGCCTCTAAATTTGCTAATTTAATACCTCTTAACTTTCTTTGGTTAACTTATTCTATCTTGGAATCATTAATTATGATTTCTTGAACGTAAAAATGATTCTTCTTGTCGAAATAATGCACTACTTTACTGAGAATTTTTCTTTTAAATTGAAAGATCCATTTTTCTCTGCTAGATATAAAACTGATGCCAAAGGGAAATGACAATGCATTTCAATAATGATTTGATTAAAGAGTAGTAAGCTATTTCATAAAATTAGATTTGTATGTTTAGGTTTTTTAAATCGTGAATGCATATTGTCATTCTAAATCAGACAATCTAAACCATCTCCATCATACCCATGGTAAATGACTTTATATTTGTGATGATAGTTTCATGTATTTCGTGTTACCAGTTCCATAAATGCATGGGTCCTTCTAGGTTTCATAGGTAGCATGTATCTAATTTTATTTCATATTTATAAATTCTTTGAAACAAACTAAAAGTAAGTTTTTGTTGATGTGTACACTGGACATGGCACATGACATAGTGAATTCCAGACAGCAATGCTAGTCCAAATGAACAAGCCACGAAGGGAGTAGTATTTGGGGGGGACATTGTCAGTAACAGGATATAGTACCAGTAGCTTATTTCAAAGTAATATAATAACATTTACTTAAAAGCAAGGACATTAAGAAAGAGTAAGTTCACATTATGTTAACATTTTTCAGGTTGTTTAAAGAATACTAACAACTATCTCCTTTTAATCTGTGTATTAAAACTTCAGATTTACTTCATTCTTGAATTTATGTACATTTTTGACGGCCTTTAAAACTAAAAATACACCTTTGATGGCATGGATAAACAGCAAAAGGGTAGTATGAACTTTTTGCATTAATAATTTAAAAGTGGCAGTAGATTATATGCATTATCGTTTGAATTTGTGCAACTCCTACTTGAAATTGTTGTGTGTGCTCCCAGGGGATACATGAAAGGTGGGGTTTGCTGTGCACTCTGCAATATTTTTATAGATTTTAATCCATCCTATGAATATTGTACAAATTGCAGTTTTGGAGCATTAAAATAGTCTTGTGTAACTATTATCCAGTCAGAAAGGAATGCGAGAATAATTGTTAAAGCCAAGCAGAACGTTTTCTTAAATTTAAACCCCATTGATTAGTGGCTTATTCTTTCCTGAAAAGGATTTTAAATATGAACGTAAGTTAGTCATAATCAATGATGTACTTAGGTTTCTTGCATGCTTTGAAATTTATTTTGTTTATTCTTCAATATGAAAATAATCTTGATTTATAAGGGTGGAGTGAGTTGGAAAGAGGGCATTATGCCCTGAGCAGGAAATGAATGACAGATTATGAGCTTTTAGGTTTCTTCATTGGCATGAATTTAATTTTTACCATGGTCCAGTGAAAAATTTTATCCTAGTAAATACGTTAAGTTTGAGTGATGGAGAATATAAGGCATTTTTCAGCACACTTTTAATTTAGGTTCAACCAGGTTGTGTATAGTATGACTAGTTTTGATGGATATTCATCAAACCTTATCATGCCAAAAATGAAAGTGTATGAAAAAATAAATTGTGTTCTTCATTCCTCAAGATGAATTTCCATGTAGTCATGGAAATTTATCTTGTATGTAATTAGGAAGTTAAAACTAGGAAGTTAACATTCATATATGGCCAAATATGTGAATTTGAATGCTGGTGGCCTTTCATATGCTAGTCTGCTCTTTATTACTTTCTAATTGTTCATGCTTTAGGTTTTTCACCTAAGACAGTATACATGTGATATTGACATAGGCCTAAATGTAAAATCTTGAGCAATGCAATGGCCAGGAGATTTCTCCGAGGATAGACCCTCTATTCATCAGCATGAGCGCCCTTAATCATTCCTTTCCCATTCCAAGGATGGCAAGATTTTTATTGAACATGTGCATCTCAACAGCTATTCAATGGCATTGGCAATATCCCACTAAACAAACGAAAGTAGTGAAGCAATGGAACAACAACCCCTGGGTGGATGGGGATCAGTGTAACTGCCAGTGCCTTTCTGTGGTCGCTGGTTTGAGAACTAGAGAAGCCCATTTAATTTGTGGAGATTTCTCTTAACAATTATTATCATGCCTTTACGTCATTTTTAGGTAGAAGCTTTCAATGTATTCAATGATTGCTCTTTCAATATGGTATGCAACCTTCCTCCCTTTCTCCTTCCTTCATCCCTTGTTACCACTTCCCTTGCCCCCCCCCCCCCCGCCCTCGTCCTTGCACCTCCCCTACCTGCTCTCTGGTTGTTTGTAATAATAATGCCCTTCACCTCTTAGTAGCTGTTGTCTCTTAATTTACATACATTTGTACGTTATGCCTAGTGCAAATTATCTTGGTGATTTTACTCCCTCTATGACAGGTGTGATCAAAACAAGTTGCATTCAAAGAAAGATGAGACTGGTTGGATAAGTACTTGATTACTCTTTAATCATACTTGTCACCTCCGAAATACAGCCCTTTGCTGCCAATAAAATACTCCACCTGGAATGCTTCTTTCACATGGAAAGACAAGTCTCACTTTTTTTGTACAGATCCTATATTTGGAATGGCTGGCTGGCATTGGTTTCTCTGTGATAGAATGACAGTTGGTTTTGGAAGTGGTTGCCCATGTATAGAAAATGCATTCACCATCACCCTCCCAGAGTGCTGTATTTTTCCTCATAAAAAATTTGTATACATTCCATTTTCAGTAATTTTGTTACTGTCTATTCACTAAGTATTGAAATGACAAAACTATAGGCAGTGCCATTGTATCAGGTCACTATTGCTGGTGTTCTTATTGTTACAGGCATTATCATTGTAATTTATCTTGGAAGGCCCAATGTAGTTTCACTAGTTGTATAGGAGGATAATCAAAGCCAAAAAGAAATTGCTCATTACCTTTGACTTCCCAAGGACAATTTTATTAGGAATGAAAATAAGGGTGATACTCTACTCCCTAGATAATGTTCATTTTTATACAACTTTGTAACTTTTTAATAACGCATTTGATTCATCAGGAGTGTAGTTAAATATTTATTCTTCTTGGCATAAAAAATATATCCAGTTTGGACTTTATTACAATGCTGGAACCAGATAATAAAATATGACATTTTTTTAGTGGGCAAGGTGACCTAAAATATGAATTAATCACAATAGAGTTCAGTCAAAGTTATTGGAGAAAGGTGCAAATTTGCATTTACCATTTAAGTGTTTATTTATCAAATGTATAACATTAAATATTTCATTTAATTTTAAAATATAAATCATAAATTAATTTTAATAAAGGACACCAAGTGAAAATAATTTTTGTAAATGCATGATGTGTATCATGTGAGCCAGGTAGAGTAAGATTTATATTATTTCCCTTTTAATTCGATATGAAAGAATTATTGTTAATCAATTCTCCAGTTTAATAATAAACATTAGAATATGTTTGGCAAGCGCAAAAATATTTCTTTTGCATAAAGTTAAGTTAATTTTTCCCTATGCACTAAAAGTAAGGGTGTGCTGTGATGAAAGATTCATATGGAAAGCTTGTGCTTTTACTTGAAAGTGTTATTCATTTTAGCACAAAGCGTGTCTGCCATCAGGACTGATGGTAGCTATTGTACTTAATTAGGTTGGAACATCAAGAAGTATGACATTTATTATCAATGCTTCAAATATTTATACCTATAAAGAAATTTCTAATGTACATACAGCGTACTGTGGTGAATCAGGATTATTCAAGAGTATTACAAATTTACATGATTAATATTTTTGGAAAACTGGCTGGCATATTGGACTTATTTGCAGATGTGGCCAATTATTGTTTCATTGTATTAATACCTTCAAGAAAGCATATCACAGTTTCAATGTTGACTATTTGTCAAAGTCATAATTTTGTTGGTCTCTCATGGTGACTTGATTTTGAATAGATTCTAAAAATTTGGATGTGTTTGTTATACCTGTTATTTTATTTATATCAAAGGTCAGTACTATGTAAACAAAATTGTATTGATAAATCATGTGACTAAAAAGATTGTTGTATTTTGATTGAAATGAAATTATTTTAAAAACAGAGCATAGTTGTAATAACATTATTTTAATCATTACTTTAGCATAAGTAGCATTAATCACATCCTTTACACCACTCCAGTGCTTGTCATTTAATGAATACCTACATACCAACGATACAACTGCCAGAAGAATTAACCTGAAGTCTTGCGGAAAAATGTTAAAGACCTCCAATTATAAGGGTCCAACTAACTGAATTTTACACCACCTTTAGTGGAGTTACACAAGAGGGTCAAGGAGGTGGTCTAATTTATTGTTGATTAGTGTCATTTTTGGTTTAAAATGTCTCCAGTGACATTAGGTATTCTTACAACCACCACAGTGAACAATGTACACTTGTGATGGTGTGGAATTCATTTTTGTAATTAGGTTTGGCCATCAGGACTGCAGAGGATCGTGGACCATTCAAGGAGGCTGCCATTGTATGAGTGATGATGGTATCTTGCTGAAAGTCTTTTAATTATTTTAAGTAATTTTCTTTGTTTCCACAGAGCCGGCCGGCCAATTATTGTTGTGCATTTTGGTATTTTGGCTTATTTGTTCACCATTCGTAGTAGTTTCTAGCAATAATTACAGAGTATGATTTCCAACTGCGTACTTTGCACTGTTTATTCACACGAACACATCCTTTTTTCATTTAGTATTTCAGCTAAAATTGACTTATTTTCTCAAAGTTGTGCATTTTGCTAATTTGACTTACCTTTTTCACCACTCGTAAAGATTTCGAGCGAAGATATGCATAAGGTGTGACTCTCAATTGTGTATTTAGTACTGTTGATTGAAAAAAAAATTTTTTTCATTTTTCTTTTTTCTAGTAAAATTGACTTATTTTCTCTAAGTTGTACATTTATGTGTTCCAAGTTACTCATCAATCATCAATCAGTCAAAAGTCATCAATCAGGGTGGGTTCTAGGGCTTTATATGGAGTATAATTTCAAACTCCGTGTTCACGAAAACGTTCCATCCTCGTCTGCGCTCTATCATTTCAGATTCTCCCAGAAGTTGGGCCCTTTGAGTGCGTGTGTGTGTGCTTCTTGAGTGCTAGTGTGTGTGATTGGTCTGTGCTCGTCCTTCGTGGATAGTCATAGAGTGTGTGCTTGTAATACATCCTGGTATCCTTAACGGGGTCTTCCTTACAGCCTCGTGAAGGATTACATTTCCACCTGGAATCTTTAACGAAGTCTCACAGCTTCGTGAAGGATTCCAGACAGGATAGTGTGTGTGTGGCTGTGTGTGGTCCCTGGCGTGGATTAATTTCCCGTAAACCACCACAGAGGGTATTCTTGGTCGAGAGGTTGTGGTTGGTTCCCGCGAATACCAACACAACAATTTGGTCTGACGAGAGTTGCGACTGTTTTTTACGGCCAGTGAAGTTTTCCCCCTTATTATTATTTAACCTAGAGGCCGTAGAGCTCTTGAATTCTTGCTACGAAAACGTTCGTTTATGTATTTTGGTTTTCTGCTTAAATTGACTTATTTATCTCGAAGTTGTGCATTTCAGTATCCTGACTTACTTTTTTCGCCATTCATAGTATTTGTTAGCAAATAATATAGGGTATGATGTCCAACTGTGTTTTTTTATGGCTTATTAATACAACCATGTTTTTTTCTCATTTTTCAGGTAAAATATACTTATTTCTCTCAAAATTGTGCATTTGGGTATTCTGAGGGGGATTGATTTCCAACAGCGTATTTTGTACAGCTTTTATTATGAACATGTTTTTTTTATTTTACATACTTCATCTTAATTGACATTTTTCTCTCGAATATGTGCAATTAGCTATTCAAACTTATCTTTTCTGCCATTCATAGTATTTCTTGCGATTAATAAGTTTTATAATTTCTAACTGCATGTATTTTATGGTTGTTTCAAATAAAAATGTTCTTATTGCATTTTTCGTGTTTCAGCTAAAAGCTGAAACACTTTTAGAAAGCTTTCTATTGTTTTAGGCTCAACTTCGTGGAAGTTTATGTTCATTATTTATTTTATTAAGAACACAATATATATACATCCATTGTTCTTCATTATCCCACAACTAGTTTCAATGCTTAGACGTCATCTCCTGAAAATGACACAGATCCATTAAATGCGATATAATTATGATCCGATGCTCAAATTTTGGATATATACAGGTATTTGTGGAATAAAGACAACTTTTCCAACAATGTGGAATCGAAATTGGTCGATTGTTCTTCTGCAGTAGTCAACCTGTTGGTTGGTTTGCAGCAGTTCTCCAACCCTGGCGATCTCCTGCCAATCTCTTCAGTTCCGTGCATGAATGGCAGCCGAGATCTTTTATTACCCGAGTTATGTATTCCAATCTAGGTCTGCCTCTGGCATTCTTACCCTCTACAACACCCTTTAGTATGGTGAGCAGCAGACCATCATGTCTCAGGGTGTGACCTATCCATGAACTTCTTCTTTTGGTTAATGTCTTCCAGGGACTTGGTACTTCTGCTCTTCTCAATGCCTCCACGTTAAACACCTTGTCTTTCCAACTAATTTGGGGCATACAGCGATAGCACCATAGCTCAAAAGCATCTACTTTCCTCCTACAGTCGACTCCAAGCATCCAAGTCTCACTTCCTTAAAGAAACACGCTCCAAACAAATGTTTTAATGAGATGCTTCCTTATTTTGGTGTCTATATTGCTAGATGTTAAAAGCTTACACTTCCTATTAAAGGCTGACTTAGCCTGGTTAATCCTGCTAATACTATCGCAAACGCTTCTTCCATCTACAGTTATCTTGCTTCCTAGGTAAGGGAATTCTTTTACATTTCTTAATCTTCGTCCATTTAACCTCACATTAGCTGGAGTCTCATGTCTACTGGCCACCAGGTCTTAGTTTTTTCATTGTTTATGTTCATTCCGTATTCGGTACGAAGAGTAGATTCCATCAAGCTTATACCTTTCATTAGATCCTCTTCAGTCTATGCAAGGACAAGGACTCTGCTACATCATCTGCGAAACAGAGGAAATATACTCTCACTCCATGTACATTCACCCCACCAACACCTTCCGCTAGATTTTCTATGACTTCGTCTAGACCCTTTTGTATGTATAAGTTGAACAAAGTCCGAGAAAGCATACAACATTGTCCAACTCCTTTCTTTATTCTAGCATCCTGTTGGTCGATTGTTAGTAAGTTCAAATTCCATCAAGATGTCAAAGGGGTATTGCAAGTTTTCTTGGTAAATGGAGATAAATGACACTAAAAATTATTGATATGCCTTCTGAACAATTTAATTAATCATGAAAGAGCATTAGAAGTAGGTATCAGAGAAAATGGTGGAAATAAAGACACTTTTACAAATCCTGAAAATGACTCAAATCCTTTGAATGCATTATAATTTTCATCCGATGCTCAAATTTTGGGTATTTCCAGGTGTTAGTGGAACAATACCAACAACCCAGTACTAAGCCCAATAGCATATGAAATGAAATTCACACATTAGGGTAGTTCCTTTCTCTTCGCCAGTTAAGGTTTCTTAGGAAGATGTGGTACCGGAAAAATCACATAACTTGAGTGGAGCTGAGGGTGCTCAGAGAGGCTTGCCCTGGAATCGAACCCGGGCAAGCAGTCCAACGCTCTACCCCTGGACTACCACGACCCATTTCAATGGTATTTATTGACCTCAAAATATTTTCACCCTTATCATCAGGTTTATTATAAGAGTAGGAATTCCATTCCTTCTTAGTTCTTCATGGCAACCATTCTAGGATCCCTGACCGGAGTATTTTTTATCCCAATTCCGAAAAAGAAAGTCCGATAAAATAATTCAAAAAATCTCAAAAGAAACTACACCGCTTTTTTGAAACTAAATGTTAAAAAATATTTGAGCGATGCGTTAAAAACTTCGGGTGGAACAATAACTGATTCTAACTTTTTACATATATTTCAGCCCAAGTTATATGTACTTCCAGCAAGGTGACTAGAAATGTTAGGAAATTTCGGGCAAGTCTATCTTAAAATCTGTCCAAAGCAGAAAACTCATTAATTAAAATTATAGTACTTCAATGTTATCGCGTGAATGTGAATGTCAATGTGAACTTTCATCTTAAGAAATAAGACAAAGAGCAATTATCACTCAAATGTATTTTCATGGTATTACCGGTTTCATCACAGACGAGTTGTGACATGTCAACAAAAAACACCGAGATGTGACATCTTCAGGTAAAATTCTCTAAAAGGACATGTGAAAGTAAATATGTGAAGGCTCAGAAAGAAAATAAGGGGAAAGAGGTTGGAGGTGGATTGATCGTGGTTCCGCGAAGGTAGGGGAATGGGAGGGAGTTTTAGGAGGAAGGTGGTGGGGAAAGGAGGGTAAGGTGGGTGGGGGATTGTGGGGCTTTGGATTGAGCGCTGCGTAAGCAGTGGGGTTGCGCAGATAGGGAAAGGAATTCCGAACCGGGGAGCGGGAGTAGTAGGATGGCAGAGGAAAATTTAGGTGTAAGGCGCGTTAGGTGCGTTGATTTTAGGGAGACATCGACGAGGGGGCGGGGAAGAGAAAAAGGTTTGGTTTTGACCGGCATATCCTTTGTGCGGTTCGTTTTAAATCGATGAATTTTAAAATATATTTTCTGATATATTATGGTTATTTTTTAATTGAATTGATGAATTTTTGCAGGAAGAGTATTTCGCCCGAAAGTACCTACTCCATACAGGAAACCAACATAACAAACACCGAATCGGTAAAATATTTGGGTTTTACTGCAGCTAGAGCCATGTTTCGGGGTAACCACATTCGTGAAATTTGCGGAATAGCAAATAAAAACGATAGGATTCATTTAAAGGGTACTTGGGAAATGTAATAAGATGGTTAAAGAGCTTCGTAAGTTTATGTTAGATCGGCCCCACCCATAGTATACTGTACGGTGTCTGGGATCCTCACGAGATAGGCTTAGCTTTGGAACTAGGTCGAGTGCAACGTAAAACACCTACGAGGTTCGTGAAAGGTTTTTATGAACAATTTAGCAATTTCGAGTCAGTATTGCAAGAAATGGGATGGGAGCCACTAATTCAACGTAGGTTGATATGTAGGTTAAATATACTGCGTAAATTGGAGACAGGCCAGTTATCCGAGGATGCTCTTCGGCTTTCATTTTAACGATCTCCTAATCTGACCGATGCATGCGGAGGCGCTTAATTTGCACCTTAATTTGTAGATGCTAATTTTATCCATCCAGTTTATTGAATATTTAGTACAGTTAAAAGAACTCAGGGAGTTGATATTGTGGAATCCTTCAATTGAGTTTGTCGTCGTGGCCTTGGGCAGGAGGAGTACAGTGACATGTAATCCCTCCCCACAGGTGGATTGTTTTGCGGGGGTGCGATCCTGGGGAAATCCCCTGCCGACTCAAAACCCCGCGCTGGTCAAGGGTACGCCAGTGACGCCCTGGCCATCCGTAGGAGCGAATAGTCACCTACAACAAGGCGAATGATTTTTACACTCTGAAATTGTTGCATTGAAGCACCATAAATTGATTAAATTCAAGGAACACATCGGGATTGCAGCTACGCTCTACTGGGGCAATGCACTCATACAAGTAAAATAGTCTGAAGCCGAAATATACAAAATCACCAGCAATATATTTTTATTTGAATCCTCCCAAACACAGGAAGTTTTCCTGTATGGGGTCCGGAATAAGAAGACCTATGGAAACATCGACTTGCTTTGAAGGACGACTATAATACCTTAAAATGCATGTTACAGAGTCAATTTGCAAATTTTAAGAAAGGTAGTAAACACCCAAATACTGAGGATACATGGAATCACTTCCTTTATATCACGGGCTCAGCAGTAATCTGGTACATTCGAAGTAAATTTATCCAAGATAACACGGAACCTAGATGGTACAACGTGGATGTTAGAAAATCCTCACGACGTCAATGGGTACGACACGCCTAGGTGAAAGATATAAAAGATGATACATCTGGAGACAAAAAGAATGAGATCGCTAATAAGATACCTAGTGCGAAAGGCGAGAATGAATTTCGGAAAGCGATAAACGAATTGAAAAGAAAATCAGAGAAATTGAAAGCAAATCCGAAAGCATTTTGACTTCATGAGCACCATATTGTGATCTGAATCCACACCAAATACTGGAAAGCTGTTTGATGTATACTAATATTCCTAATTCTATGCATAACCATAATGGAAACTGGAAACCTTATTATTAATGTTATAATTAATCTACCGGGTGCCGAATAGTTGTAGCTTGTGTCCATTCAAAATAGGTTTTCGTTGAAAACAAGCGACCAAAAAAAATGTGAATGATAGCCTTGTATAGGGGGTGATTATCTTGTTATCTCTATTGCGGGTGGCACCTTCACCTTGGGTGAGGAACGAAGTAATACAGTTTTGAAAGTATTTTGGGCGTTTTCTGTGTCGGAAGCCGGTGGAATTATGACCAAAAGAATGCCATGCGGGTATTTTGATGTGCAGTACGATATATACGAGGAAATGCTAACAACTAAATTGGAATGAGAAACTAATCATCCTTAGTTTGAGTGAAGATGAATACTTACTCAGAATAGCACTCACCACTGGAACAAGGAGATAAGATGAACGTGACTTTATTGCCCACATTTAGAAGTTTCAATTTTAGGGACAATTATGCATGACACTGTGAGTCATCATTGAGGCCACGTTAACATGAAATGACAAAACGGACCTCATGGCGTTTGTATCTTAATCAGGATGGCGGCACGAGCACTGTGAAAGTGGAATGCAAGAAGCCAGCTGGAAGAATTAAATGAAAGAATATCCTGGGCTTTTTAGCAATGCGAGAGGCATGAACGTCATCAAATCCGATGTGATTACTGATGTATTGATATAAATTTGCGTAGGTAGATACCTTATGTAATATCAAATCAAGGGCACGTGGAATTTTCAATATAATACAGTAAGGTGTTTTTCGATATAAATTACCAAGCATAGACGTTCATTAAGCATTGTTTTGATTGGCTTTGTTGCAGGATACATAAGGTGTGCTATTAGAGATACAAATCAAATACTTTGGTAAGGGTAAATGGTATGTAGATTTTTTGTTTCAGTTGAATCTTATACACTGATCTGGGGAACACCTAGGAAAAAAGGTTCATATAAAATAAAATGCGCATTCACACAAAACATGATGATGGTGTTGGATGAGCTGAAGACTCAAATGAAGATGATTAAAGAACATATCTTGCTTGGAAAAACATCCCCCTTAGTAAGCTTGAAATAGTATGATTTAGTACTGGAAAAATACTTTATAAACAGGTACAAAATATTTCATCAATTTTGGTGGTAATAGAATTGCTGTAGTGGTACCCAAATATCGTTAATGGAATGGCAAATCATCTGCATGATTAAAGACCTATGGTGATATTTATAAAAAAAGTAAAGAAGTATCTCCTTCAAAGGCATGGCTTGACGACTACGAAATGTTTATGTATTTAGCCTAAATGAACATAGTGTATTTGACTATAATGTGAAAATGTTGTTTTAGTCAAGAGTCTATCCAGCCGGGAGCGTGGTTGACTGGAGAAATGCTAGAGCAAACGCTGAAATGTGCTGTGATAGACCGCTTTAACATACGGTGAGATTCGCGACTAATTCCATAGAGCAATCACATTAGCACGGATGGTATGAAAGGGGAGTTATCCTAGGTGAACCATTTACCATACGCATTAGACAATTCCCCGAGTAGCGTGCAGCACATTCTTGAGACTCAGCCGTATGCGCCTCATTCCGTCGAATTTCGAATCTGACACCAATGCCAGGACACGGAGGATACTCTGTTCCTGCGACGTCTGCCCAGTTTCTTTAACCTCAAATATCCATGTCTCATGTCCGCTGAATCTGCGTCCCCCGCTCTCCCAAACCCTACGACTGCTTGCTTCGCAGGTACTCGTTTTGCACTCCGTTCATCAAATGCAGCTTGTCTCACGGCGGAAAATTTCAACTCTACGTGTGCTGCTCCACCTTCTGTGTGTCGAGGGAAACATTCATTCGCTCGCTCGGGTCGAGGGGAATCGGAAGAATATGAGGCACCGGTCGGATTCAACACCAGAAACAATACGTAAGCTTTATCATAGTGAAAATTATATTATATTTCTACTGATATCCACAGAGAAACAGCAATTAACGTATATTTTGTGCATTAAATAATATCAGCCAATTAAACAAAGTGAAATATAGTAACTATAAGTTGGTCAAATTGGTTCTCATTTTTCGTTTCATTTCTTCCAGCCACAAATCAGAAGAGCGGTTTCAAGCAGTTTTGCTGATGTCATCAGTCACCTGTCCGCGGGAAGGTTTTCTGCCGGATGCCGTCGGTGAGTAAAATGAAACACTTGACCTCCACCCTTAGCTAGCTGATCAAACTCGTGCTAATTTTTTCGGTCTTGACCAGTGAGCGTAATTCTATTTTCAAAAATGGATAATAAGACCCTGAATTTTATCAGGTTAAAGATAAATGAGTTTACGCATATCAAATTACGGAAGCTATCAGGATGTCCTGTGTTTTCTTTTCTCAGTTCGGTTTTCCCAAGGTGATACCAAGATTGCTTATCTTTTGACAACCGAATTATTCATCCATATACACTGAAGCAGGAATATGATTGATGACATCGCCGTAGTTTAAAATTATTCTATTCATCTTACGATATTTATCCATTCTAACTAAGAGCAAATAGTCAAAACAGGGTGCTAACTTTGAGATAATCCTCTCCATGATTTCCATGAACACAGGGTTTGTAGCATTACTATTCTTCCATATCCTTTGTTGTTGGTATGTCATCTGTGGGACGCTAATTTGTGTCTATTATTGTCACCTGTTTATGCGTTATATGTTAGCGTATGTGTGCCTCTATTGAATTCTCTTGTGGTGTTCGTTTCTTAGATAATTTCATTTGATTCTCAAATTGCCACTGCAGCTGTTTTGACTCCTTAGTAAAAGGCACAATTTTAACGAAAGGGAAAGAAGAGCGTCCAGTCTGAGAGCGTATGAGTTACAAAGTGAAATCTAGAGCACATGGAAGAAGATGTCTAGGGATTATTCTCGTCTGATGGCGGAGAATGAATGGGACCTATAAGTACGATAAGAGTGTCTAGGATGTGTGTGAGTGGAATATATAACATCGTGGGCACGTGTTCGTGGGAACGTTGGAGGGAAGCACTGTGGTCTAACCCTGATTGGATGGGATGAGTGGTAGTAAGATATCTTTGAATAACGTGACGGCGCCCCGGATGAAATGTGAAAGAGAGCATTTGAACAGAGAGGGAAATCAACAATGCAGTGAGTAGAAGACTTCTATTTCGTCTCAGTAAAGGACAACTTCCAATCCATAGTTCCATTTGAGTTCTCCTTTAGAGTCTTAAAGAATTGCCTTATTTTAACATTTTACATTGTCTTTCTCCTTTGAATTATTCCTATTAAATGTTCTCAGCAAAGGAAAAAATCGAAGCTACTTCAATAATTTTGACACTTAGAGCATTCCTTAACAACGTGACATCTGTATTATCACCACTAATATGAGGGGAAGTCAAATAAAAGCCGAACCCCGGCTCCTACAACCAGTCCGCGCACCAATAAGGGCATAGCCCAAAAGAAGAGTGCGCCTGCGAGTTATCACTATGCAGTTCTCCTATCACATCGATGGATGTATCGATGCGTAGAAATCTAGCCTTTAGCTTTTAATGGACTGCGTTTTATGGCGGGTGTTCGGTTTTCATTGGACTGCCCCTAGTAGTTTCGTGACTAGAGAAGGGTATGAGAATGGATTCTGGGGTTCTCCCTCTCTGTCAAGTCAGCGCTCCAATTATTAGCGTAATTAAGTTGATTAGCAATGCGAAGGAGAGGGAGAGGCGGAGCACAGAGGGGCTGGTGTGCGTTCCCGTTATTTATGCTACTTTTTTCTTATTGATAAGAGTCATTTAAATTACATAGTTCAGTGCTCATGAGTTCCGGTTGCTTGGCGATGTTGGTGCATGTTCGACAATGCGACATCCAAGGCTGCGGGTTTTAAATATATGCAGGTATATTTTATGAAGTCGAGGGCTTTCATTATCTACATACTAGGGTGGTCCCACAAGTACCCAAACCAGCAAAGAAAACACAAAAATTTCGGAAAAGGGTGTTTATTTGTCAACATATTCTCCTTTCACCTCTATACACTTTTCCCAGCGATGTTCAATAAGTTCGATACCCTTTTTATAATAAGAAATGTTTTGCTCCTAAAATTAGCCATTAACTGCCATCACTTTGCCACCCGAACATAATCCGATGGGGCTAAATCTGGTGAATGAGGTAACAATTCAAACTTAACTCAGGAATTTTGGCCATTGCAATGATGGATTTGTGAGCTGGTGTATTGATGAAACAAGACTTTCTTCTTTGCCGATTTCGGGCGCTTTTGCTTGATTTCTTCGCTCAAACGTTGCAATAAGTTCGCGTAATACGCGCCGTTGATTGTTTTTCCTTTTTCAAGATAGTCAATTAAAAGTATTCCACGCGCATTCCAAAAAACCGACGCCATGATCTTGCCTGCAGATGAAACGGTCTTCGACTTCTTTGGAGCCGGTTCTCCCTTTAAAATCCGATGTTTTGAATGTTCTTTTACCTCCGGTGTCTAGTAATGGACCCATGTTTCATCCATGGTTATGAAACGGTGAAAAATTCTGCTTGGTTGCCGTGAAACTTTGCTAAACACTCTGTTGAACAATCTTCACGACACCGGTTTTGCTCGAGTGTGAGCAAACGCGGCACTCATCTTGCACACAGCTTTCTCATGTCCAAATATTCAGTTAATATGCGATACACCGCACTTTTTGAAATGCCTACTATGTCTGCTAGCTCGCGTACTTTCAGTCGATGATCATCCAGTATCACTTAGTGGATTTTCTTCACGGTTTCTGTAGTGGTCACCGCATTTGCTCGACCAATGCGATGCTGGTCTTGGTAGCTCGTACGTCCTCGTTTAAACTCTGCCACCCATTATTGACTATCAACCCACAACTGATCATCCCCTAAGTAATCTTTTGCCCAGCTCTCCACCCTTTTGTTGATGATCATGAAAACCATGAAAATAGCTGCGTGGGAAATCAAACTTGTTTTTCTGAGAGACTTTGTGGAATGCCTTATTAAAACCTGGAATTAAAGCACAGACCTGAGCATTATTTTCACCCGAGACCATAATATAATGAATGAAAAGTGCCTGTTAGGTCTCGCAAGAGCTACTATCCATTCTGATATTTTTTTGTGAGTAAACTCTGAGAATTGAGATATTGTATGATGTAACATACAATTATGTGCTACAAGATTTTGGATGACATGGACGTGAGAGAGATTACTCGGAATTGGTGAGAGGTAATTACTCGGGTATTATCTGTCGCCTTTTTTTTTTAAATTGTCCACTTTCATGGATTTGGGTACTGCACTATCATTGAGTAATTTATTAAATATTATTTCCAATTTAGGAACTATTTAATTCTTTTTTCTGCCGTCCAAAGTCAAGTTAATAAAATTAAAAATTCCCTCGTCCTTGTTCTTGAAATCTCATAAAAAACCATAACTGAATGAAATTCGTAGGGATTGTGAATAATGAGTGATTGGTTTGCGAATATATTGGTTAGGGATTGGAATGCGGCGGTAGGTGGTGGGAGGGGCGTGGAGTGAGGAAGGAGAGAGCGGAAACGATGACGGGGAGGAAGGGGGTTTGGTCGACTGGAGAGGCTTGGTGGTGGAATTTAAATGCCGCCACAAATATTTTGCCATTCGCAGACAAATGACGACTGTGTTGGCAATGGAGCTCGTGGCTTGGAGTGTAAAAATCAAGCAAGCTAAATGAAGGCTTTGTTTTGCGGAGAACGCGGGTTCTAATCCGAAAACTAAAGTGATGGTTCCGCGTCGTTTTCTATGCTGCCTACCACATTATTTTTGAAACTCTGGCAGAGGATTTATTACGAGAGCAATTTAGGTTTAAAAAAACTGCCAGCGTTAATCCCCACATACACAAGCTTCCTGAAGTACTAGGTATATATCAGGCTCATCCCAACATCGGGTAGCTAGGTATACGCTGTGGTTGGGAGTGTTCGGAGCGTCGGTAGCCGAGTGGCCATTACGCTATTGATTAACCGAGCATGATTGGCCATGGCGAGTGTCGACCATATGCCTGAAAATATCCTGACTTAACAACTCCCGGTGCTATCGGCATGTACGGCAACTGAATCCGTAGAATCTTCCCAAAGGGTTCGAAGTACGGTGTGTGCATGCTGACGGTTGGGTCAATTGAGTCTCTTAAGATAGGATATTTTACAACTGTTTAGTGTGTTTTTGCTAATCCTATAACTTTTTTTTGCAAGCGCCACAAATAAAAAGATTCACCAAGCAGAAACGTGTGGCCGTCAACGTTTATTATGCACGTCTGTGTCGGTAGTGTTGTTCGCCATGATACATTTCGATTAATCGCATATTCCTTATTCCAACATCTATTAATCACAAAATGCGGCAGACGGTTGTTTTATTCCTTCTCTCTCTTCCTGCTCACTTTATGTCTAGCATCATCTTTGGTGGTGGATAATGATTCCAATCGCGCCATGTAGTCTCCTACCAAAGGAAACATATGGTGATACCTCCAATTGAAAATAATGAGAACTGGCATAAGAGTAGTACATGTATGTATGGTTACAACGTACTCTTGAAACATTGAGCCAAAAATCTTCTCGCACAACCCTAGAATATTCTCCAACCATTTCCAGTTGTATATTTCCTCAGTGTATTATTAAATTATTTGTACTTTATTATAGCTCACTCTGTTCACACATCCTTCCCTTTTCTTCTCTCGTCTCACTTAACTATTAATTTATTTTTCAAGTCCTTCCCCTCTTTTTTCCGATATTTTCGTATGCTTTCCATATCCCTTTTTCGCCGTCTTCACCTGTACATATGTGTGTTTCCTCACTCATAATCTTCTCTTTCCCTTTTTGTGGAACAGGAACTCCAACGATCTTACGAAGTCTTTCGACAAAATTCCTCTCTAATAAATGCTACAAGTTAGTCCATGATAAACCTTCCTTCCACATTTCCTAAACCCTTCAGTAGTTCCACAGGAATAGTTTTCCTAACTCATCTTTGACTGTTTCCCCTTCTTTCTATACTTTTCGCAGCCCTGATGGGGCACCAATTTCACTCGTCCTCTACAAACTCTCCATATCCACGTACTGCCTGTTCCACCAGAGGTAACCTTAAAAGGTAGATTATATAATAAAAATAAGACGAAACCGACGAAATAGCTGTGCGGTGGAAGTTCGGGGAGGCATTACACAGGCCAACAGTGGCTTTGGTGCCGGAGCTTTTAATGTTGATTTAAAGAACAATCGGGGTGCTGAATCCAATTATGACACTACTTTTTTCCTATCATTTATAGTTTTCAAGATATAGATATGTTGTTACTTACGTAAAAAAATCTTCTACATGATGATATGGGAATATTATATTAATAATAAAACCCACTAAATATAAAGACTTGATTTATTTCTAGGGCTGTTAAATCACCAAAAAACACAACAGACTATTACAATACAATTGAACACAAATACTAAAATTTTTTACTGTAATAAAACAAATTGAAAAGAAAAAAATACATAAAAACATCACTCAACACATCGGAAGCTTCTTTTGCGCGATTTTCCTGAGTGCACTTTGTTCAAACAGTCTCGTTTTAAGCACCAGCACTAATCTGCCATCATATGATTATCCCATCTTCCTTGGTAGCGAGCTTCCATTGTTTTTATATCCTGGTGAAATCTTTCACCTTGTTCTTCACTTGTGTCTCCTAAATTTCCAAGAAAATTGTCTAAGTGGCTTTGTAGGTAGTGAGCTTTTGTGCTCATATTACATCCAAGTGATTTGAAGTTACTGAGCATAATTTTTACCAGCTCAATATAATTTTCACTTTTGTGATTTCCTAGAAAATTTTTTATGACCTCAACAAATGACATCCAACTAATTTTTTCAATCTCATTCATTGACTCGACAAAAGCAGGATCCTTTGTAAGTTGTCTGATTTGTGGCCCCTCAAAAATACCAGCTTTAACTTTTTCAATACTTATATGGGGCATCTTTAGTCTTAAGTAGCCGAAGCATGGTCCATCCTTGTCAAGAGCCTTTACAAATTGCTTCATTAGGCCTGGTTTAATATGTAGAGGCGGTAAGATGATTTTCTGTCTTTCAACTAAAGATTCAGCAATGATGTTTTCTTTCCCAACAACCAAGTTTTCTCTCTTAGGCCACTCCTTCTTAATCCAGTGGTTTTTTCTGTCCCTGCTATCCCAGAGGCACAAAAAACATGGATATTTTGTGTAGCCACTTTGCTGCCCAAGAAGAAAGTTCACAATTTTTAAATCTGCACAAATCACCCAGCGATGTTCCTGGTATTTTATCTTCTGTAAGACCAATGCTATTGTATCGTATTCTTCTTTCATTTTAGTTGAATGAGCGATTGGTATTGCGCCAAACCTGTCACCATTGTGAAGAAGTACACATTTTAAACTACGCTTGGAGCTATCAATAAACAAACGCCAATCACTAGCATCATATTGTGATAGTAGTCCCATTTTTTCCAAAAGACCCTTAACGTCTAAACAAAATGTAAGATTGTCTTATTGAGTAAAGAAGGGTAGCATATACTTTTCCCTTGTGCGATAAAAACTTATTTTTGTACCGGGTTGCAGTAAATTCTTTTCATGCAGTCTTGATGCTAGTAGTTCGGATGCTTCCTTCGATAAGTTCAGTTCTCTAGCAAGATCGCTTAGTTCATCTTGATTAAACAGTTGAGGAATTGTTGATACCCCCTCGTAGTCACTGCCACTATCGTCAATAGAATGAGAAATGTCTTCAAATAACTCAAATTCTTCCTTAGATATATCTGGTAAAGTCTGAAATATTGGGATCGGTATTTCTTCTGAATGGGGTACCGGGCGCGTAGCTGAAGGCAAATCTGGATACTATATGTCCACTTGTGGCGATTTTTTCGATTAATTCCCGAAACATTTACTATGCAAAAATAACAGTCGTCAATATGGTTCACAGGTTCTCTCCACACCATTGGCACACCAAATTTTAGACTTTTCCTTTGTCCTGTTGTCCATTGGCGCAGATGTTCAGTACATGTTTTACACACAAAATGCGGTGCCCATGTTTTATCTTGGTCACCAAGCTTAACACCAAAATATCCCAAGTATGCACGTTTCACAAAGTCTGTAATATTTTTCCTATTTTTTTTACCATATATTCCCATGTATACTTATAGATTTATTTAACTTTGAAAATTATTTTCCGGAATATATCAAATATTAAAACAACTAATCGTAAGACGCGTCATATCTAAAAAAGTAGAGCTGTTAAATAAAAACGGATTTCATATTTGGATTCAGCTCTACAAATATAGTATAGTTAAAATCAACACAAAGATTCCCGGCACCAAAAAAAATTTTTTTTTGTGGGCCTGTGTTATCTTTGCGGGGTCAAAGACTCAACGGGGGCGCTGTTAGCATCCGACTCACATAGCATCGATACTGCCGCGCTTATAACCAACCCCCTTCAGGGGTTGTTCAAAGGGTTGGTCGAGTCATCCGTTGATGTCCTAGTAGGGCGGGGCCAGAGATTTAAAGAAGGTGGTGAGTGGACTCTCCCCCACGTCCCAGCCCCCGCGTCCCCCCGCTACGATACCTGTAATATGTCTTTAACCTCCTCAGATAAGTATCCTACTTCAAATTAAAGCAGTTAACGCAAACTCTATTATAAACTACGGGCAAATAGTGGCTCCAGTATTACTTCCTCCGATGGTGTCGCAATGCTCTTTACTAGTTAATAAAATTTTTTCACAAACCTAGCTGTTCGACGTTGCACTCGATCTAGTTCCAAAATTGAGCCTAGGTCGTGAGAGTCCCATACACCGCATAAGTATGGCCTAATTAACGTGAAACAACAAAGCTCCGTGACCCTATCATTACAATTCCCAAGTCTTCTTTTTATGAACCTTAACTCTTTATTTGATATTTACGCATCTTTTTCCCCAGGAAATATCCATAGTTATCGTAAAATCCAAGTATTTTAACGGTTATACGCTTGTCGTTTTGGGTCTCTTTACGGTGAAAGTGTTGACGGGTGAAATACTTTTCCTTCAAAACGTCATTTCAGGATATTTCCCCAAATATCATTGCAATTTCAGCGAATAGAAATAGTTTACTTCAATCCTGAGACCTGATGTCATTAATGTACAAAAGAAATATTCGCGGAACGATGACATTTCTTTGTGGGACACCCGATGTGACGCTTGCTGTGCCAGATGATACTGCTATTGCTATCCTTTGTTCGCGGCCTATTAAAAATTGATGAATTATTCGAATACACACTAATATATTCCTTAGCTTTCAAACTTTGGTAGCAACTTCTATGAGAGACCTTGTGGAGTACCTTTTTATAATCTGGAAATATAGCATCGACCTGAACTTTATTTTCACCCGAGACCAAAATATCATGAATGAAAAGTGCCCGTGTGCTCTCGCAAGAGCTACTACCCTTTCTGATACCGTTTTCTTTTTTTTTGAGTAAACTCTGAGAGTTGAGATATTTTGTGATGTAACTTACAATTATGTGCCACAAGATTTGGATGACATGGACGTGAGAGAGATGGGCCGGTAATTACTCGGATATTCTCTGTCGCCTTTTTTAAAAAGTTGCTACTTTCCAGTATTTGGGTACTGCGTTATCGTTTAGGAATTTATTAAATATTATTTCCAATCCAGGAACTATTTCTGAGGCCATTGTTTTGTATACGCGAGGAAAGATATGACCACGGCCGTGCAATTTGTCTCGACTGCTGTCTTTAAGCTGGCGTTCGATTCCAAGAGAAGATATCACAATTTTAGGCATTAGGTCATAGATAGGGCGATCGGGGAGCGACTCAATATTTTCCTGTGAACGATTATTAAAACCTTTATGGCAATTATTGTGGAATGTACAAGTTTCTCTAAACTGGTGGTAAGTTTTCGTCCGTTGCTAATTAGGGATGGCACGGTAGACTTATTCCCCTGAATCTCCAATGACCGAAAAAGCCTTTGGGTCCAATTATTCTCCTAGTCATTTATTTTTAGTTAACGCCAGGCATTTCGCTTTCCTCCCAACAGCTTTATCTATGCCCTAGTAATGTGTTATTTCATTTCGTTTATTGATAGACTCGTCCTTGCGTGATCTCTTTCTTTTTGCATGCCATGCTTTTTAGTGTTTTAATGCGCGAGTACTTCTACATTGGACCATTACGTACCACAACTATTGTACCTTCTTCATTGTTTCGTCCTGTCCCTTTCCAATTTACTACGCATGTATTTTTCTATCCCAGGCCTTCGAGAGAAGCACTCCGCAAACTCTCACTGTCTCTGTTGCTACTACTTTCCTTAACTGAACCGCAAGACTGCTGCAGCTCACGCTTTATTCCGTCGTAATCGACCCGGTCAAGCAAGTAAATCTTTATTTTGGGTGTCTGTTTTTTCTCAATTATCAAATTAACTTCATCTAGCACAATTCCGTAGTCAATTAGTCCTTCAAGTATTTCTGCACTTCTGCACTGGACGTCCTCGGATAAATTTGTTGCTAAAAGATCATGAATACGAGACCAGTTAAACGAGTGTGATGCAGAAACACGAAACTGATTCGCGCGACTCCTTGTCCATACCTCATGCTGTAAAACTATAGTGTTTCCCTTGTAGAGATGGATGATGATATAATTTAAATCCCCTCCGAATATAATTCTCGTATATTGTAAATGGGATTCCAAGCTAACGACCTCTCTCTCTAGTTCTAAAATTCATGTATCCTCAGAATCGGGAGGTTTGTAGTAAGCACAAATGTCGACTCTTCACGACCAAGGGTCTTTCTTGGAGAACCAAACGCTTTCTATGTCACTGTTGGAGAAATACTCATTTCTACTTTCGTTCAGCTATGAGCACTCCTCCGCCAATCTTATTCTCTTTGTCCCTTCCGTAAATTTGGAAGTATTTTGGAAAAATCACCTTGTCTGCGACTGTGATAGAGAGGATAATGGGAGGCAAACGAGAAAAGGGAAGGAATACGATAGCGATGTGTGATGGGATGAAGGGTGGAAGGAAGTACACAGAGATGAAGAAGGACTTGTTGTAGAGTAGGATGTTGGGTTAGGAGTAGCCATAAATTGGTCCATTCGAAACCTGCCTTAACCGGTGGATTACCTAAATACACAACAATAGGGACGAAATGCGAGCCGTGATTCTACGACGTAGGCAAACCGAGTAAAACTCGTAATCTCCTAGAAGGTTTCCATCAGCCGAAACATATTCTGCGTTCAACTACTTGTTCAACGGGCACTTCGTCGCCTCCGAATAAAAGGATGAAATATTCGTGGCTTCCCAAGGTGATTGGCGAAGAAGAATATATCTCCTCGCCATAGTGTTGGTTGGGGATGAGCCGACTGTTTCCAGGAAAGTGTCCGATTCAAGTCGATTTATTACCGGTCGCGGCCACGATTACGGAGATGCCATCAAAGCCATAGCCAATAAGTGAAAAACATGACAGCAGTAATAGCTAACCAACCCTGTTTCGGGTAACACTGAAATTATTTACCTGAGTAGGGTAGCTTCAAATTCGTATGCCCGAAGATATTGTGAGACGTATTTCGTATGCCCAAAATTATTGGACCTAGTCGAAGAAAAGTTCGATTATATACAATTAAAAATTCCCTCGCCCTTGTTCTTGAAATCTCATAAAAAACCATGCATAATGAGTGATTGGTTTGCGAATATATTGGTGAGGGATTGGAATGCGGCGGTAGGTGGTGGGAGGGGCGTGGAGTGAGGAAGGAGAGAGCGGAAACGATGACGGGGAGGAAGGGGGTTTGGTCGACTGGAGAGGCTTGGTGGTGGAATTTAAATGCCGCCACAAATATTTTGCCATTCGCAGACAAATGGCGACTGTGTTGGCAATGGAGCTCGTGGCTTGGAGTGTAAAAATCAAGCAAGCTAAATGAAGGCTTTGTTTTGCGGAGAACGCGGGTTCTAATCCGAAAACTAAAGTGATGGTTCCGCGTCGTTTTCTATGCTGCCTACCACATTATTTTTGAAACTCTGGCAGAGGATTTATTACGAGAGCAATTTAGGTTTAAAAAAACTGCCAGCGTTAATCCCCACATACACAAGCTTCCTGAAGTACTAGGTATATATCAGGCTCATCCCAACATCGGGTAGCTAGGTATACGCTGTGGTTGGGAGTGTTCGGAGCGTCGGTAGCCGAGTGGCCATTACGCTATTGATTAACCGAGCATGATTGGCCATGGCGAGTGTCGACCATATGCCTGAAAATATCCTGACTTAACAACTCCCGGTGCTATCGGCATGTGCGGAAACTGAATCCGTAGAATCTTCCCAAAGGGTTCGAAGTACGGTGTGTGCATGCTGACGGTTGGGTCAATTGAGTCTCTTAAGATAGGATATTTTACAACTGTTTAGTGTGTTTTTGCTAATCCTATAACTTTTTTTTGCAAGCGCCACAAATAAAAAGGTTCACCAAGCAGAAACGTGTGGCCGTCAACGTTTATTATGCACGTCTGTGTCGGTAGTGTTGTTCGCCATGATACATTTCGATTAATCGCATATTCCTTATTCCAACATCTATTAATCACAAAATGCGGCAGACGGTTGTTTTATTCCTTCTCTCTCTTCCTGCTCACTTTATGTCTAGCACCATTTCCAGTTGTATATTTCCTCAGTGTATTATTAAATTATTTGTACTTTATTATAGCTCACTCTGTTCACACATCCTTCCCTTTTCTTCTCTCGTCTCACTTAACTATTAATTTATTTTTCAAGTCCTTCCCCTCTTTTTTCCGATATTTTCGTATGCTTTCCATATCCCTTTTTCGCCGTCTTCACCTGTACATATGTGTGTTTCCTCACTCATAATCTTCTCTTTCCCTTTTTGTGGAACAGGAACTCCAACGATCTTACGAAGTCTTTCGACAAAATTCCTCTCTAATAAATGCTACAAGTTAGTCCATGATAAACCTTCCTTCCACATTTCCTAAACCCTTCAGTAGTTCCACAGGAATAGTTTTCCTAACTCATCTTTGACTGTTTCCCCTTCTTTCTATACTTTTCGCAGCCCTGATGGGGCACCAATTTCACTCGTCCTCTACAAACTCTCCATATCCACGTACTGCCTGTTCCACCAGAGGTAACCTTAAAAGGTAGATTATATAATAAAAATAAGACGAAACCGACGAAATAGCTGTGCGGTGGAAGTTCGGGGAGGCATTACACAGGCCAACAGTGGCTTTGGTGCCGGAGCTTTTAATGTTGATTTAAAGAACAATCGGGGTGCTGAATCCAATTATGACACTACTTTTTTCCTATCATTTATAGTTTTCAAGATATAGATATGTTGTTACTTACGTAAAAAAATCTTCTACATGATGATATGGGAATATTATATTAATAATAAAACCCACTAAATATAAAGACTTGATTTATTTCTAGGGCTGTTAAATCACCAAAAAACACAACAGACTATTACAATACAATTGAACACAAATACTAAAATTTTTTACTGTAATAAAACAAATTGAAAAGAAAAAAATACATAAAAACATCACTCAACACATCGGAAGCTTCTTTTGCGCGATTTTCCTGAGTGCACTTTGTTCAAACAGTCTCGTTTTAAGCACCAGCACTAATCTGCCATCATATGATTATCCCATCTTCCTTGGTAGCGAGCTTCCATTGTTTTTATATCCTGGTGAAATCTTTCACCTTGTTCTTCACTTGTGTCTCCTAAATTTCCAAGAAAATTGTCTAAGTGGCTTTGTAGGTAGTGAGCTTTTGTGCTCATATTACATCCAAGTGATTTGAAGTTACTGAGCATAATTTTTACCAGCTCAATATAATTTTCACTTTTGTGATTTCCTAGAAAATTTTTTATGACCTCAACAAATGACATCCAACTAATTTTTTCAATCTCATTCATTGACTCGACAAAAGCAGGATCCTTTGTAAGTTGTCTGATTTGTGGCCCCTCAAAAATACCAGCTTTAACTTTTTCAATACTTATATGGGGCATCTTTAGTCTTAAGTAGCCGAAGCATGGTCCATCCTTGTCAAGAGCCTTTACAAATTGCTTCATTAGGCCTGGTTTAATATGTAGAGGCGGTAAGATGATTTTCTGTCTTTCAACTAAAGATTCAGCAATGATGTTTTCTTTCCCAACAACCAAGTTTTCTCTCTTAGGCCACTCCTTCTTAATCCAGTGGTTTTTTCTGTCCCTGCTATCCCAGAGGCACAAAAAACATGGATATTTTGTGTAGCCACTTTGCTGCCCAAGAAGAAAGTTCACAATTTTTAAATCTGCACAAATCACCCAGCGATGTTCCTGGTATTTTATCTTCTGTAAGACCAATGCTATTGTATCGTATTCTTCTTTCATTTTAGTTGAATGAGCGATTGGTATTGCGCCAAACCTGTCACCATTGTGAAGAAGTACACATTTTAAACTACGCTTGGAGCTATCAATAAACAAACGCCAATCACTAGCATCATATTGTGATAGTAGTCCCATTTTTTCCAAAAGACCCTTAACGTCTAAACAAAATGTAAGATTGTCTTATTGAGTAAAGAAGGGTAGCATATACTTTTCCCTTGTGCGATAAAAACTTATTTTTGTACCGGGTTGCAGTAAATTCTTTTCATGCAGTCTTGATGCTAGTAGTTCGGATGCTTCCTTCGATAAGTTCAGTTCTCTAGCAAGATCGCTTAGTTCATCTTGATTAAACAGTTGAGGAATTGTTGATACCCCCTCGTAGTCACTGCCACTATCGTCAATAGAATGAGAAATGTCTTCAAATAACTCAAATTCTTCCTTAGATATATCTGGTAAAGTCTGAAATATTGGGATCGGTATTTCTTCTGAATGGGGTACCGGGCGCGTAGCTGAAGGCAAATCTGGATACTATATGTCCACTTGTGGCGATTTTTTCGATTAATTCCCGAAACATTTACTATGCAAAAATAACAGTCGTCAATATGGTTCACAGGTTCTCTCCACACCATTGGCACACCAAATTTTAGACTTTTCCTTTGTCCTGTTGTCCATTGGCGCAGATGTTCAGTACATGTTTTACACACAAAATGCGGTGCCCATGTTTTATCTTGGTCACCAAGCTTAACACCAAAATATCCCAAGTATGCACGTTTCACAAAGTCTGTAATATTTTTCCTATTTTTTTTACCATATATTCCCATGTATACTTATAGATTTATTTAACTTTGAAAATTATTTTCCGGAATATATCAAATATTAAAACAACTAATCGTAAGACGCGTCATATCTAAAAAAGTAGAGCTGTTAAATAAAAACGGATTTCATATTTGGATTCAGCTCTACAAATATAGTATAGTTAAAATCAACACAAAGATTCCCGGCACCAAAAAAAATTTTTTTTTGTGGGCCTGTGTTATCTTTGCGGGGTCAAAGACTCAACGGGGGCGCTGTTAGCATCCGACTCACATAGCATCGATACTGCCGCGCTTATAACCAACCCCCTTCAGGGGTTGTTCAAAGGGTTGGTCGAGTCATCCGTTGATGTCCTAGTAGGGCGGGGCCAGAGATTTAAAGAAGGTGGTGAGTGGACTCTCCCCCACGTCCCAGCCCCCGCGTCCCCCCGCTACGATACCTATAATATGTCTTTAACCTCCTCAGATAAGTATCCTACTTCAAATTAAAGCAGTTAACGCAAACTCTATTATAAACTACGGGCAAATAGTGGCTCCAGTATTACTTCCTCCGATGGTGTCGCAATGCTCTTTACTAGTTAATAAAATTTTTTCACAAACCTAGCTGTTCGACGTTGCACTCGATCTAGTTCCAAAATTGAGCCTAGGTCGTGAGAGTCCCATACACCGCATAAGTATGGCCTAATTAACGTGAAACAACAAAGCTCCGTGACCCTATCATTACAATTCCCAAGTCTTCTTTTTATGAACCTTAACTCTTTATTTGATATTTACGCATCTTTTTCCCCAGGAAATATCCATAGTTATCGTAAAATCCAAGTATTTTAACGGTTATACGCTTGTCGTTTTGGGTCTCTTTACGGTGAAAGTGTTGACGGGTGAAATACTTTTCCTTCAAAACGTCATTTCAGGATATTTCCCCAAATATCATTGCAATTTCAGCGAATAGAAATAGTTTACTTCAATCCTGAGACCTGATGTCATTAATGTACAAAAGAAATATTCGCGGAACGATGACATTTCTTTGTGGGACACCCGATGTGACGCTTGCTGTGCCAGATGATACTGCTATTGCTATCCTTTGTTCGCGGCCTATTAAAAATTGATGAATTATTCGAATACACACTAATATATTCCTTAGCTTTCAAACTTTGGTAGCAACTTCTATGAGAGACCTTGTGGAGTACCTTTTTATAATCTGGAAATATAGCATCGACCTGAACTTTATTTTCACCCGAGACCAAAATATCATGAATGAAAAGTGCCCGTGTGCTCTCGCAAGAGCTACTACCCTTTCTGATACCGTTTTCTTTTTTTTTGAGTAAACTCTGAGAGTTGAGATATTTTGTGATGTAACTTACAATTATGTGCCACAAGATTTGGATGACATGGACGTGAGAGAGATGGGCCGGTAATTACTCGGATATTCTCTGTCGCCTTTTTTAAAAAGTTGCTACTTTCCAGTATTTGGGTACTGCGTTATCGTTTAGGAATTTATTAAATATTATTTCCAATCCAGGAACTATTTCTGAGGCCATTGTTTTGTATACGCGAGGAAAGATATGACCACGGCCGTGCAATTTGTCTCGACTGCTGTCTTTAAGCTGGCGTTCGATTCCAAGAGAAGATATCACAATTTTAGGCATTAGGTCATAGATAGGGCGATCGGGGAGCGACTCAATATTTTCCTGTGAACGATTATTAAAACCTTTATGGCAATTATTGTGGAATGTACAAGTTTCTCTAAACTGGTGGTAAGTTTTCGTCCGTTGCTAATTAGGGATGGCACGGTAGACTTATTCCCCTGAATCTCCAATGACCGAAAAAGCCTTTGGGTCCAATTATTCTCCTAGTCATTTATTTTTAGTTAACGCCAGGCATTTCGCTTTCCTCCCAACAGCTTTATCTATGCCCTAGTAATGTGTTATTTCATTTCGTTTATTGATAGACTCGTCCTTGCGTGATCTCTTTCTTTTTGCATGCCATGCTTTTTAGTGTTTTAATGCGCGAGTACTTCTACATTGGACCATTACGTACCACAACTATTGTACCTTCTTCATTGTTTCGTCCTGTCCCTTTCCAATTTACTACGCATGTATTTTTCTATCCCAGGCCTTCGAGAGAAGCACTCCGCAAACTCTCACTGTCTCTGTTGCTACTACTTTCCTTAACTGAACCGCAAGACTGCTGCAGCTCACGCTTTATTCCGTCGTAATCGACCCGGTCAAGCAAGTAAATCTTTATTTTGGGTGTCTGTTTTTTCTCAATTATCAAATTAACTTCATCTAGCACAATTCCGTAGTCAATTAGTCCTTCAAGTATTTCTGCACTTCTGCACTGGACGTCCTCGGATAAATTTGTTGCTAAAAGATCATGAATACGAGACCAGTTAAACGAGTGTGATGCAGAAACACGAAACTGATTCGCGCGACTCCTTGTCCATACCTCATGCTGTAAAACTATAGTGTTTCCCTTGTAGAGATGGATGATGATATAATTTAAATCCCCTCCGAATATAATTCTCGTATATTGTAAATGGGATTCCAAGCTAACGACCTCTCTCTCTAGTTCTAAAATTCATGTATCCTCAGAATCGGGAGGTTTGTAGTAAGCACAAATGTCGACTCTTCACGACCAAGGGTCTTTCTTGGAGAACCAAACGCTTTCTATGTCACTGTTGGAGAAATACTCATTTCTACTTTCGTTCAGCTATGAGCACTCCTCCGCCAATCTTATTCTCTTTGTCCCTTCCGTAAATTTGGAAGTATTTTGGAAAAATCACCTTGTCTGCGACTGTGATAGAGAGGATAATGGGAGGCAAACGAGAAAAGGGAAGGAATACGATAGCGATGTGTGATGGGATGAAGGGTGGAAGGAAGTACACAGAGATGAAGAAGGACTTGTTGTAGAGTAGGATGTTGGGTTAGGAGTAGCCATAAATTGGTCCATTCGAAACCTGCCTTAACCGGTGGATTACCTAAATACACAACAATAGGGACGAAATGCGAGCCGTGATTCTACGACGTAGGCAAACCGAGTAAAACTCGTAATCTCCTAGAAGGTTTCCATCAGCCGAAACATATTCTGCGTTCAACTACTTGTTCAACGGGCACTTCGTCGCCTCCGAATAAAAGGATGAAATATTCGTGGCTTCCCAAGGTGATTGGCGAAGAAGAATATATCTCCTCGCCATAGTGTTGGTTGGGGATGTGCCGACTGTTTCCAGGAAAGTGTCCGATTCAAGTCGATTTATTACCGGTCGCGGCAACGATTACGGAGATGCCATCAAAGCCATAGCCAATAAGTGAAAAACATGACAGCAGTAATAGCTAACCAACCCTGTTTCGGGTAACACTGAAATTATTTACCTGAGTAGGGTAGCTTCAAATTCGTATGCCCGAAGATATTGTGAGACGTATTTCGTATGCCCAAAATTATTGGACCTAGTCGAAGAAAAGTTCGATTTAATACAATTAAAAATTCCCTCGCCCTTGTTCTTGAAATCTCATAAAAAACCATGCATAATGAGTGATTGGTTTGCGAATATATTGGTGAGGGATTGGAATGCGGCGGTAGGTGGTGGGAGGGGCGTGGAGTGAGGAAGGAGAGAGCGGAAACGATGACGGGGAGGAAGGGGGTTTGGTCGACTGGAGAGGCTTGGTGGTGGAATTTAAATGCCGCCACAAATATTTTGCCATTCGCAGACAAATGGCGACTGTGTTGGCAATGGAGCTCGTGGCTTGGAGTGTAAAAATCAAGCAAGCTAAATGAAGGCTTTGTTTTGCGGAGAACGCGGGTTCTAATCCGAAAACTAAAGTGATGGTTCCGCGTCGTTTTCTATGCTGCCTACCACATTATTTTTGAAACTCTGGCAGAGGATTTATTACGAGAGCAATTTAGGTTTAAAAAAACTGCCAGCGTTAATCCCCACATACACAAGCTTCCTGAAGTACTAGGTATATATCAGGCTCATCCCAACATCGGGTAGCTAGGTATACGCTGTGGTTGGGAGTGTTCGGAGCGTCGGTAGCCGAGTGGCCATTACGCTATTGATTAACCGAGCATGATTGGCCATGGCGAGTGTCGACCATATGCCTGAAAATATCCTGACTTAACAACTCCCGGTGCTATCGGCATGTGCGGAAACTGAATCCGTAGAATCTTCCCAAAGGGTTCGAAGTACGGTGTGTGCATGCTGACGGTTGGGTCAATTGAGTCTCTTAAGATAGGATATTTTACAACTGTTTAGTGTGTTTTTGCTAATCCTATAACTTTTTTTTGCAAGCGCCACAAATAAAAAGGTTCACCAAGCAGAAACGTGTGGCCGTCAACGTTTATTATGCACGTCTGTGTCGGTAGTGTTGTTCGCCATGATACATTTCGATTAATCGCATATTCCTTATTCCAACATCTATTAATCACAAAATGCGGCAGACGGTTGTTTTATTCCTTCTCTCTCTTCCTGCTCACTTTATGTCTAGCACCATTTCCAGTTGTATATTTCCTCAGTGTATTATTAAATTATTTGTACTTTATTATAGCTCACTCTGTTCACACATCCTTCCCTTTTCTTCTCTCGTCTCACTTAACTATTAATTTATTTTTCAAGTCCTTCCCCTCTTTTTTCCGATATTTTCGTATGCTTTCCATATCCCTTTTTCGCCGTCTTCACCTGTACATATGTGTGTTTCCTCACTCATAATCTTCTCTTTCCCTTTTTGTGGAACAGGAACTCCAACGATCTTACGAAGTCTTTCGACAAAATTCCTCTCTAATAAATGCTACAAGTTAGTCCATGATAAACCTTCCTTCCACATTTCCTAAACCCTTCAGTAGTTCCACAGGAATAGTTTTCCTAACTCATCTTTGACTGTTTCCCCTTCTTTCTATACTTTTCGCAGCCCTGATGGGGCACCAATTTCACTCGTCCTCTACAAACTCTCCATATCCACGTACTGCCTGTTCCACCAGAGGTAACCTTAAAAGGTAGATTATATAATAAAAATAAGACGAAACCGACGAAATAGCTGTGCGGTGGAAGTTCGGGGAGGCATTACACAGGCCAACAGTGGCTTTGGTGCCGGAGCTTTTAATGTTGATTTAAAGAACAATCGGGGTGCTGAATCCAATTATGACACTACTTTTTTCCTATCATTTATAGTTTTCAAGATATAGATATGTTGTTACTTACGTAAAAAAATCTTCTACATGATGATATGGGAATATTATATTAATAATAAAACCCACTAAATATAAAGACTTGATTTATTTCTAGGGCTGTTAAATCACCAAAAAACACAACAGACTATTACAATACAATTGAACACAAATACTAAAATTTTTTACTGTAATAAAACAAATTGAAAAGAAAAAAATACATAAAAACATCACTCAACACATCGGAAGCTTCTTTTGCGCGATTTTCCTGAGTGCACTTTGTTCAAACAGTCTCGTTTTAAGCACCAGCACTAATCTGCCATCATATGATTATCCCATCTTCCTTGGTAGCGAGCTTCCATTGTTTTTATATCCTGGTGAAATCTTTCACCTTGTTCTTCACTTGTGTCTCCTAAATTTCCAAGAAAATTGTCTAAGTGGCTTTGTAGGTAGTGAGCTTTTGTGCTCATATTACATCCAAGTGATTTGAAGTTACTGAGCATAATTTTTACCAGCTCAATATAATTTTCACTTTTGTGATTTCCTAGAAAATTTTTTATGACCTCAACAAATGACATCCAACTAATTTTTTCAATCTCATTCATTGACTCGACAAAAGCAGGATCCTTTGTAAGTTGTCTGATTTGTGGCCCCTCAAAAATACCAGCTTTAACTTTTTCAATACTTATATGGGGCATCTTTAGTCTTAAGTAGCCGAAGCATGGTCCATCCTTGTCAAGAGCCTTTACAAATTGCTTCATTAGGCCTGGTTTAATATGTAGAGGCGGTAAGATGATTTTCTGTCTTTCAACTAAAGATTCAGCAATGATGTTTTCTTTCCCAACAACCAAGTTTTCTCTCTTAGGCCACTCCTTCTTAATCCAGTGGTTTTTTCTGTCCCTGCTATCCCAAAGGCACAAAAAACATGGATATTTTGTGTAGCCACTTTGCTGCCCAAGAAGAAAGTTCACAATTTTTAAATCTGCACAAATCACCCAGCGATGTTCCTGGTATTTTATCTTCTGTAAGACCAATGCTATTGTATCGTATTCTTCTTTCATTTTAGTTGAATGAGCGATTGGTATTGCGCCAAACCTGTCACCATTGTGAAGAAGTACACATTTTAAACTACGCTTGGAGCTATCAATAAACAAACGCCAATCACTAGCATCATATTGTGATAGTAGTCCCATTTTTTCCAAAAGACCCTTAACGTCTAAACAAAATGTAAGATTGTCTTATTGAGTAAAGAAGGGTAGCATATACTTTTCCCTTGTGCGATAAAAACTTATTTTTGTACCGGGTTGCAGTAAATTCTTTTCATGCAGTCTTGATGCTAGTAGTTCGGATGCTTCCTTCGATAAGTTCAGTTCTCTAGCAAGATCGCTTAGTTCATCTTGATTAAACAGTTGAGGAATTGTTGATACCCCCTCGTAGTCACTGCCACTATCGTCAATAGAATGAGAAATGTCTTCAAATAACTCAAATTCTTCCTTAGATATATCTGGTAAAGTCTGAAATATTGGGATCGGTATTTCTTCTGAATGGGGTACCGGGCGCGTAGCTGAAGGCAAATCTGGATACTATATGTCCACTTGTGGCGATTTTTTCGATTAATTCCCGAAACATTTACTATGCAAAAATAACAGTCGTCAATATGGTTCACAGGTTCTCTCCACACCATTGGCACACCAAATTTTAGACTTTTCCTTTGTCCTGTTGTCCATTGGCGCAGATGTTCAGTACATGTTTTACACACAAAATGCGGTGCCCATGTTTTATCTTGGTCACCAAGCTTAACACCAAAATATCCCAAGTATGCACGTTTCACAAAGTCTGTAATATTTTTCCTATTTTTTTTACCATATATTCCCATGTATACTTATAGATTTATTTAACTTTGAAAATTATTTTCCGGAATATATCAAATATTAAAACAACTAATCGTAAGACGCGTCATATCTAAAAAAGTAGAGCTGTTAAATAAAAACGGATTTCATATTTGGATTCAGCTCTACAAATATAGTATAGTTAAAATCAACACAAAGATTCCCGGCACCAAAAAAAATTTTTTTTTGTGGGCCTGTGTTATCTTTGCGGGGTCAAAGACTCAACGGGGGCGCTGTTAGCATCCGACTCACATAGCATCGATACTGCCGCGCTTATAACCAACCCCCTTCAGGGGTTGTTCAAAGGGTTGGTCGAGTCATCCGTTGATGTCCTAGTAGGGCGGGGCCAGAGATTTAAAGAAGGTGGTGAGTGGACTCTCCCCCACGTCCCAGCCCCCGCGTCCCCCCGCTACGATACCTGTAATATGTCTTTAACCTCCTCAGATAAGTATCCTACTTCAAATTAAAGCAGTTAACGCAAACTCTATTATAAACTACGGGAAAATAGTGGCTCCAGTATTACTTCCTCCGATGGTGTCGCAATGCTCTTTACTAGTTAATAAAATTTTTTCACAAACCTAGCTGTTCGACGTTGCACTCGATCTAGTTCCAAAATTGAGCCTAGGTCGTGAGAGTCCCATACACCGCATAAGTATGGCCTAATTAACGTGAAACAACAAAGCTCCGTGACCCTATCATTACAATTCCCAAGTCTTCTTTTTATGAACCTTAACTCTTTATTTGATATTTACGCATCTTTTTCCCCAGGAAATATCCATAGTTATCGTAAAATCCAAGTATTTTAACGGTTATACGCTTGTCGTTTTGGGTCTCTTTACGGTGAAAGTGTTGACGGGTGAAATACTTTTCCTTCAAAACGTCATTTCAGGATATTTCCCCAAATATCATTGCAATTTCAGCGAATAGAAATAGTTTACTTCAATCCTGAGACCTGATGTCATTAATGTACAAAAGAAATATTCGCGGAACGATGACATTTCTTTGTGGGACACCCGATGTGACGCTTGCTGTGCCAGATGATACTGCTATTGCTATCCTTTGTTCGCGGCCTATTAAAAATTGATGAATTATTCGAATACACACTAATATATTCCTTAGCTTTCAAACTTTGGTAGCAACTTCTATGAGAGACCTTGTGGAGTACCTTTTTATAATCTGGAAATATAGCATCGACCTGAACTTTATTTTCACCCGAGACCAAAATATCATGAATGAAAAGTGCCCGTGTGCTCTCGCAAGAGCTACTACCCTTTCTGATACCGTTTTCTTTTTTTTTGAGTAAACTCTGAGAGTTGAGATATTTTGTGATGTAACTTACAATTATGTGCCACAAGATTTGGATGACATGGACGTGAGAGAGATGGGCCGGTAATTACTCGGATATTCTCTGTCGCCTTTTTTAAAAAGTTGCTACTTTCCAGTATTTGGGTACTGCGTTATCGTTTAGGAATTTATTAAATATTATTTCCAATCCAGGAACTATTTCTGAGGCCATTGTTTTGTATACGCGAGGAAAGATATGACCACGGCCGTGCAATTTGTCTCGACTGCTGTCTTTAAGCTGGCGTTCGATTCCAAGAGAAGATATCACAATTTTAGGCATTAGGTCATAGATAGGGCGATCGGGGAGCGACTCAATATTTTCCTGTGAACGATTATTAAAACCTTTATGGCAATTATTGTGGAATGTACAAGTTTCTCTAAACTGGTGGTAAGTTTTCGTCCGTTGCTAATTAGGGATGGCACGGTAGACTTATTCCCCTGAATCTCCAATGACCGAAAAAGCCTTTGGGTCCAATTATTCTCCTAGTCATTTATTTTTAGTTAACGCCAGGCATTTCGCTTTCCTCCCAACAGCTTTATCTATGCCCTAGTAATGTGTTATTTCATTTCGTTTATTGATAGACTCGTCCTTGCGTGATCTCTTTCTTTTTGCATGCCATGCTTTTTAGTGTTTTAATGCGCGAGTACTTCTACATTGGACCATTACGTACCACAACTATTGTACCTTCTTCATTGTTTCGTCCTGTCCCTTTCCAATTTACTACGCATGTATTTTTCTATCCCAGGCCTTCGAGAGAAGCACTCCGCAAACTCTCACTGTCTCTGTTGCTACTACTTTCCTTAACTGAACCGCAAGACTGCTGCAGCTCACGCTTTATTCCGTCGTAATCGACCCGGTCAAGCAAGTAAATCTTTATTTTGGGTGTCTGTTTTTTCTCAATTATCAAATTAACTTCATCTAGCACAATTCCGTAGTCAATTAGTCCTTCAAGTATTTCTGCACTTCTGCACTGGACGTCCTCGGATAAATTTGTTGCTAAAAGATCATGAATACGAGACCAGTTAAACGAGTGTGATGCAGAAACACGAAACTGATTCGCGCGACTCCTTGTCCATACCTCATGCTGTAAAACTATAGTGTTTCCCTTGTAGAGATGGATGATGATATAATTTAAATCCCCTCCGAATATAATTCTCGTATATTGTAAATGGGATTCCAAGCTAACGACCTCTCTCTCTAGTTCTAAAATTCATGTATCCTCAGAATCGGGAGGTTTGTAGTAAGCACAAATGTCGACTCTTCACGACCAAGGGTCTTTCTTGGAGAACCAAACGCTTTCTATGTCACTGTTGGAGAAATACTCATTTCTACTTTCGTTCAGCTATGAGCACTCCTCCGCCAATCTTATTCTCTTTGTCCCTTCCGTAAATTTGGAAGTATTTTGGAAAAATCACCTTGTCTGCGACTGTGATAGAGAGGATAATGGGAGGCAAACGAGAAAAGGGAAGGAATACGATAGCGATGTGTGATGGGATGAAGGGTGGAAGGAAGTACACAGAGATGAAGAAGGACTTGTTGTAGAGTAGGATGTTGGGTTAGGAGTAGCCATAAATTGGTCCATTCGAAACCTGCCTTAACCGGTGGATTACCTAAATACACAACAATAGGGACGAAATGCGAGCCGTGATTCTACGACGTAGGCAAACCGAGTAAAACTCGTAATCTCCTAGAAGGTTTCCATCAGCCGAAACATATTCTGCGTTCAACTACTTGTTCAACGGGCACTTCGTCGCCTCCGAATAAAAGGATGAAATATTCGTGGCTTCCCAAGGTGATTGGCGAAGAAGAATATATCTCCTCGCCATAGTGTTGGTTGGGGATGTGCCGACTGTTTCCAGGAAAGTGTCCGATTCAAGTCGATTTATTACCGGTCGCGGCAACGATTACGGAGATGCCATCAAAGCCATAGCCAATAAGTGAAAAACATGACAGCAGTAATAGCTAACCAACCCTGTTTCGGGTAACACTGAAATTATTTACCTGAGTAGGGTAGCTTCAAATTCGTATGCCCGAAGATATTGTGAGACGTATTTCGTATGCCCAAAATTATTGGACCTAGTCGAAGAAAAGTTCGATTTAATACAATTAAAAATTCCCTCGCCCTTGTTCTTGAAATCTCATAAAAAACCATGCATAATGAGTGATTGGTGCGAATATATTGGTGAGGGATTGGAATGCGGCGGTAGGTGGTGGGAGGGGCGTGGAGTGAGGAAGGAGAGAGCGGAAACGATGACGGGGAGGAAGGGGGTTTGGTCGACTGGAGAGGCTTGGTGGTGGAATTTAAATGCCGCCACAAATATTTTGCCATTCGCAGACAAATGGCGACTGTGTTGGCAATGGAGCTCGTGGCTTGGAGTGTAAAAATCAAGCAAGCTAAATGAAGGCTTTGTTTTGCGGAGAACGCGGGTTCTAATCCGAAAACTAAAGTGATGGTTCCGCGTCGTTTTCTATGCTGCCTACCACATTATTTTTGAAACTCTGGCAGAGGATTTATTACGAGAGCAATTTAGGTTTAAAAAAACTGCCAGCGTTAATCCCCACATACACAAGCTTCCTGAAGTACTAGGTATATATCAGGCTCATCCCAACATCGGGTAGCTAGGTATACGCTGTGGTTGGGAGTGTTCGGAGCGTCGGTAGCCGAGTGGCCATTACGCTATTGATTAACCGAGCATGATTGGCCATGGCGAGTGTCGACCATATGCCTGAAAATATCCTGACTTAACAACTCCCGGTGCTATCGGCATGTGCGGAAACTGAATCCGTAGAATCTTCCCAAAGGGTTCGAAGTACGGTGTGTGCATGCTGACGGTTGGGTCAATTGAGTCTCTTAAGATAGGATATTTTACAACTGTTTAGTGTGTTTTTGCTAATCCTATAACTTTTTTTTGCAAGCGCCACAAATAAAAAGGTTCACCAAGCAGAAACGTGTGGCCGTCAACGTTTATTATGCACGTCTGTGTCGGTAGTGTTGTTCGCCATGATACATTTCGATTAATCGCATATTCCTTATTCCAACATCTATTAATCACAAAATGCGGCAGACGGTTGTTTTATTCCTTCTCTCTCTTCCTGCTCACTTTATGTCTAGCACCATTTCCAGTTGTATATTTCCTCAGTGTATTATTAAATTATTTGTACTTTATTATAGCTCACTCTGTTCACACATCCTTCCCTTTTCTTCTCTCGTCTCACTTAACTATTAATTTATTTTTCAAGTCCTTCCCCTCTTTTTTCCGATATTTTCGTATGCTTTCCATATCCCTTTTTCGCCGTCTTCACCTGTACATATGTGTGTTTCCTCACTCATAATCTTCTCTTTCCCTTTTTGTGGAACAGGAACTCCAACGATCTTACGAAGTCTTTCGACAAAATTCCTCTCTAATAAATGCTACAAGTTAGTCCATGATAAACCTTCCTTCCACATTTCCTAAACCCTTCAGTAGTTCCACAGGAATAGTTTTCCTAACTCATCTTTGACTGTTTCCCCTTCTTTCTATACTTTTCGCAGCCCTGATGGGGCACCAATTTCACTCGTCCTCTACAAACTCTCCATATCCACGTACTGCCTGTTCCACCAGAGGTAACCTTAAAAGGTAGATTATATAATAAAAATAAGACGAAACCGACGAAATAGCTGTGCGGTGGAAGTTCGGGGAGGCATTACACAGGCCAACAGTGGCTTTGGTGCCGGAGCTTTTAATGTTGATTTAAAGAACAATCGGGGTGCTGAATCCAATTATGACACTACTTTTTTCCTATCATTTATAGTTTTCAAGATATAGATATGTTGTTACTTACGTAAAAAAATCTTCTACATGATGATATGGGAATATTATATTAATAATAAAACCCACTAAATATAAAGACTTGATTTATTTCTAGGGCTGTTAAATCACCAAAAAACACAACAGACTATTACAATACAATTGAACACAAATACTAAAATTTTTTACTGTAATAAAACAAATTGAAAAGAAAAAAATACATAAAAACATCACTCAACACATCGGAAGCTTCTTTTGCGCGATTTTCCTGAGTGCACTTTGTTCAAACAGTCTCGTTTTAAGCACCAGCACTAATCTGCCATCATATGATTATCCCATCTTCCTTGGTAGCGAGCTTCCATTGTTTTTATATCCTGGTGAAATCTTTCACCTTGTTCTTCACTTGTGTCTCCTAAATTTCCAAGAAAATTGTCTAAGTGGCTTTGTAGGTAGTGAGCTTTTGTGCTCATATTACATCCAAGTGATTTGAAGTTACTGAGCATAATTTTTACCAGCTCAATATAATTTTCACTTTTGTGATTTCCTAGAAAATTTTTTATGACCTCAACAAATGACATCCAACTAATTTTTTCAATCTCATTCATTGACTCGACAAAAGCAGGATCCTTTGTAAGTTGTCTGATTTGTGGCCCCTCAAAAATACCAGCTTTAACTTTTTCAATACTTATATGGGGCATCTTTAGTCTTAAGTAGCCGAAGCATGGTCCATCCTTGTCAAGAGCCTTTACAAATTGCTTCATTAGGCCTGGTTTAATATGTAGAGGCGGTAAGATGATTTTCTGTCTTTCAACTAAAGATTCAGCAATGATGTTTTCTTTCCCAACAACCAAGTTTTCTCTCTTAGGCCACTCCTTCTTAATCCAGTGGTTTTTTCTGTCCCTGCTATCCCAGAGGCACAAAAAACATGGATATTTTGTGTAGCCACTTTGCTGCCCAAGAAGAAAGTTCACAATTTTTAAATCTGCACAAATCACCCAGCGATGTTCCTGGTATTTTATCTTCTGTAAGACCAATGCTATTGTATCGTATTCTTCTTTCATTTTAGTTGAATGAGCGATTGGTATTGCGCCAAACCTGTCACCATTGTGAAGAAGTACACATTTTAAACTACGCTTGGAGCTATCAATAAACAAACGCCAATCACTAGCATCATATTGTGATAGTAGTCCCATTTTTTCCAAAAGACCCTTAACGTCTAAACAAAATGTAAGATTGTCTTATTGAGTAAAGAAGGGTAGCATATACTTTTCCCTTGTGCGATAAAAACTTATTTTTGTACCGGGTTGCAGTAAATTCTTTTCATGCAGTCTTGATGCTAGTAGTTCGGATGCTTCCTTCGATAAGTTCAGTTCTCTAGCAAGATCGCTTAGTTCATCTTGATTAAACAGTTGAGGAATTGTTGATACCCCCTCGTAGTCACTGCCACTATCGTCAATAGAATGAGAAATGTCTTCAAATAACTCAAATTCTTCCTTAGATATATCTGGTAAAGTCTGAAATATTGGGATCGGTATTTCTTCTGAATGGGGTACCGGGCGCGTAGCTGAAGGCAAATCTGGATACTATATGTCCACTTGTGGCGATTTTTTCGATTAATTCCCGAAACATTTACTATGCAAAAATAACAGTCGTCAATATGGTTCACAGGTTCTCTCCACACCATTGGCACACCAAATTTTAGACTTTTCCTTTGTCCTGTTGTCCATTGGCGCAGATGTTCAGTACATGTTTTACACACAAAATGCGGTGCCCATGTTTTATCTTGGTCACCAAGCTTAACACCAAAATATCCCAAGTATGCACGTTTCACAAAGTCTGTAATATTTTTCCTATTTTTTTTACCATATATTCCCATGTATACTTATAGATTTATTTAACTTTGAAAATTATTTTCCGGAATATATCAAATATTAAAACAACTAATCGTAAGACGCGTCATATCTAAAAAAGTAGAGCTGTTAAATAAAAACGGATTTCATATTTGGATTCAGCTCTACAAATATAGTATAGTTAAAATCAACACAAAGATTCCCGGCACCAAAAAAAATTTTTTTTTGTGGGCCTGTGTTATCTTTGCGGGGTCAAAGACTCAACGGGGGCGCTGTTAGCATCCGACTCACATAGCATCGATACTGCCGCGCTTATAACCAACCCCCTTCAGGGGTTGTTCAAAGGGTTGGTCGAGTCATCCGTTGATGTCCTAGTAGGGCGGGGCCAGAGATTTAAAGAAGGTGGTGAGTGGACTCTCCCCCACGTCCCAGCCCCCGCGTCCCCCCGCTACGATACCTGTAATATGTCTTTAACCTCCTCAGATAAGTATCCTACTTCAAATTAAAGCAGTTAACGCAAACTCTATTATAAACTACGGGCAAATAGTGGCTCCAGTATTACTTCCTCCGATGGTGTCGCAATGCTCTTTACTAGTTAATAAAATTTTTTCACAAACCTAGCTGTTCGACGTTGCACTCGATCTAGTTCCAAAATTGAGCCTAGGTCGTGAGAGTCCCATACACCGCATAAGTATGGCCTAATTAACGTGAAACAACAAAGCTCCGTGACCCTATCATTACAATTCCCAAGTCTTCTTTTTATGAACCTTAACTCTTTATTTGATATTTACGCATCTTTTTCCCCAGGAAATATCCATAGTTATCGTAAAATCCAAGTATTTTAACGGTTATACGCTTGTCGTTTTGGGTCTCTTTACGGTGAAAGTGTTGACGGGTGAAATACTTTTCCTTCAAAACGTCATTTCAGGATATTTCCCCAAATATCATTGCAATTTCAGCGAATAGAAATAGTTTACTTCAATCCTGAGACCTGATGTCATTAATGTACAAAAGAAATATTCGCGGAACGATGACATTTCTTTGTGGGACACCCGATGTGACGCTTGCTGTGCCAGATGATACTGCTATTGCTATCCTTTGTTCGCGGCCTATTAAAAATTGATGAATTATTCGAATACACACTAATATATTCCTTAGCTTTCAAACTTTGGTAGCAACTTCTATGAGAGACCTTGTGGAGTACCTTTTTATAATCTGGAAATATAGCATCGACCTGAACTTTATTTTCACCCGAGACCAAAATATCATGAATGAAAAGTGCCCGTGTGCTCTCGCAAGAGCTACTACCCTTTCTGATACCGTTTTCTTTTTTTTTGAGTAAACTCTGAGAGTTGAGATATTTTGTGATGTAACTTACAATTATGTGCCACAAGATTTGGATGACATGGACGTGAGAGAGATGGGCCGGTAATTACTCGGATATTCTCTGTCGCCTTTTTTAAAAAGTTGCTACTTTCCAGTATTTGGGTACTGCGTTATCGTTTAGGAATTTATTAAATATTATTTCCAATCCAGGAACTATTTCTGAGGCCATTGTTTTGTATACGCGAGGAAAGATATGACCACGGCCGTGCAATTTGTCTCGACTGCTGTCTTTAAGCTGGCGTTCGATTCCAAGAGAAGATATCACAATTTTAGGCATTAGGTCATAGATAGGGCGATCGGGGAGCGACTCAATATTTTCCTGTGAACGATTATTAAAACCTTTATGGCAATTATTGTGGAATGTACAAGTTTCTCTAAACTGGTGGTAAGTTTTCGTCCGTTGCTAATTAGGGATGGCACGGTAGACTTATTCCCCTGAATCTCCAATGACCGAAAAAGCCTTTGGGTCCAATTATTCTCCTAGTCATTTATTTTTAGTTAACGCCAGGCATTTCGCTTTCCTCCCAACAGCTTTATCTATGCCCTAGTAATGTGTTATTTCATTTCGTTTATTGATAGACTCGTCCTTGCGTGATCTCTTTCTTTTTGCATGCCATGCTTTTTAGTGTTTTAATGCGCGAGTACTTCTACATTGGACCATTACGTACCACAACTATTGTACCTTCTTCATTGTTTCGTCCTGTCCCTTTCCAATTTACTACGCATGTATTTTTCTATCCCAGGCCTTCGAGAGAAGCACTCCGCAAACTCTCACTGTCTCTGTTGCTACTACTTTCCTTAACTGAACCGCAAGACTGCTGCAGCTCACGCTTTATTCCGTCGTAATCGACCCGGTCAAGCAAGTAAATCTTTATTTTGGGTGTCTGTTTTTTCTCAATTATCAAATTAACTTCATCTAGCACAATTCCGTAGTCAATTAGTCCTTCAAGTATTTCTGCACTTCTGCACTGGACGTCCTCGGATAAATTTGTTGCTAAAAGATCATGAATACGAGACCAGTTAAACGAGTGTGATGCAGAAACACGAAACTGATTCGCGCGACTCCTTGTCCATACCTCATGCTGTAAAACTATAGTGTTTCCCTTGTAGAGATGGATGATGATATAATTTAAATCCCCTCCGAATATAATTCTCGTATATTGTAAATGGGATTCCAAGCTAACGACCTCTCTCTCTAGTTCTAAAATTCATGTATCCTCAGAATCGGGAGGTTTGTAGTAAGCACAAATGTCGACTCTTCACGACCAAGGGTCTTTCTTGGAGAACCAAACGCTTTCTATGTCACTGTTGGAGAAATACTCATTTCTACTTTCGTTCAGCTATGAGCACTCCTCCGCCAATCTTATTCTCTTTGTCCCTTCCGTAAATTTGGAAGTATTTTGGAAAAATCACCTTGTCTGCGACTGTGATAGAGAGGATAATGGGAGGCAAACGAGAAAAGGGAAGGAATACGATAGCGATGTGTGATGGGATGAAGGGTGGAAGGAAGTACACAGAGATGAAGAAGGACTTGTTGTAGAGTAGGATGTTGGGTTAGGAGTAGCCATAAATTGGTCCATTCGAAACCTGCCTTAACCGGTGGATTACCTAAATACACAACAATAGGGACGAAATGCGAGCCGTGATTCTACGACGTAGGCAAACCGAGTAAAACTCGTAATCTCCTAGAAGGTTTCCATCAGCCGAAACATATTCTGCGTTCAACTACTTGTTCAACGGGCACTTCGTCGCCTCCGAATAAAAGGATGAAATATTCGTGGCTTCCCAAGGTGATTGGCGAAGAAGAATATATCTCCTCGCCATAGTGTTGGTTGGGGATGTGCCGACTGTTTCCAGGAAAGTGTCCGATTCAAGTCGATTTATTACCGGTCGCGGCAACGATTACGGAGATGCCATCAAAGCCATAGCCAATAAGTGAAAAACATGACAGCAGTAATAGCTAACCAACCCTGTTTCGGGTAACACTGAAATTATTTACCTGAGTAGGGTAGCTTCAAATTCGTATGCCCGAAGATATTGTGAGACGTATTTCGTATGCCCAAAATTATTGGACCTAGTCGAAGAAAAGTTCGATTTAATACAATTAAAAATTCCCTCGCCCTTGTTCTTGAAATCTCATAAAAAACCATGCATAATGAGTGATTGGTTTGCGAATATATTGGTGAGGGATTGGAATGCGGCGGTAGGTGGTGGGAGGGGCGTGGAGTGAGGAAGGAGAGAGCGGAAACGATGACGGGGAGGAAGGGGGTTTGGTCGACTGGAGAGGCTTGGTGGTGGAATTTAAATGCCGCCACAAATATTTTGCCATTCGCAGACAAATGGCGACTGTGTTGGCAATGGAGCTCGTGGCTTGGAGTGTAAAAATCAAGCAAGCTAAATGAAGGCTTTGTTTTGCGGAGAACGCGGGTTCTAATCCGAAAACTAAAGTGATGGTTCCGCGTCGTTTTCTATGCTGCCTACCACATTATTTTTGAAACTCTGGCAGAGGATTTATTACGAGAGCAATTTAGGTTTAAAAAAACTGCCAGCGTTAATCCCCACATACACAAGCTTCCTGAAGTACTAGGTATATATCAGGCTCATCCCAACATCGGGTAGCTAGGTATACGCTGTGGTTGGGAGTGTTCGGAGCGTCGGTAGCCGAGTGGCCATTACGCTATTGATTAACCGAGCATGATTGGCCATGGCGAGTGTCGACCATATGCCTGAAAATATCCTGACTTAACAACTCCCGGTGCTATCGGCATGTGCGGAAACTGAATCCGTAGAATCTTCCCAAAGGGTTCGAAGTACGGTGTGTGCATGCTGACGGTTGGGTCAATTGAGTCTCTTAAGATAGGATATTTTACAACTGTTTAGTGTGTTTTTGCTAATCCTATAACTTTTTTTTGCAAGCGCCACAAATAAAAAGGTTCACCAAGCAGAAACGTGTGGCCGTCAACGTTTATTATGCACGTCTGTGTCGGTAGTGTTGTTCGCCATGATACATTTCGATTAATCGCATATTCCTTATTCCAACATCTATTAATCACAAAATGCGGCAGACGGTTGTTTTATTCCTTCTCTCTCTTCCTGCTCACTTTATGTCTAGCACCATTTCCAGTTGTATATTTCCTCAGTGTATTATTAAATTATTTGTACTTTATTATAGCTCACTCTGTTCACACATCCTTCCCTTTTCTTCTCTCGTCTCACTTAACTATTAATTTATTTTTCAAGTCCTTCCCCTCTTTTTTCCGATATTTTCGTATGCTTTCCATATCCCTTTTTCGCCGTCTTCACCTGTACATATGTGTGTTTCCTCACTCATAATCTTCTGTTTCCCTTTTTGTGGAACAGGAACTCCAACGATCTTACGAAGTCTTTCGACAAAATTCCTCTCTAATAAATGCTACAAGTTAGTCCATGATAAACCTTCCTTCCACATTTCCTAAACCCTTCAGTAGTTCCACAGGAATAGTTTTCCTAACTCATCTTTGACTGTTTCCCCTTCTTTCTATACTTTTCGCAGCCCTGATGGGGCACCAATTTCACTCGTCCTCTACAAACTCTCCATATCCACGTACTGCCTGTTCCACCAGAGGTAACCTTAAAAGGTAGATTATATAATAAAAATAAGACGAAACCGACGAAATAGCTGTGCGGTGGAAGTTCGGGGAGGCATTACACAGGCCAACAGTGGCTTTGGTGCCGGAGCTTTTAATGTTGATTTAAAGAACAATCGGGGTGCTGAATCCAATTATGACACTACTTTTTTCCTATCATTTATAGTTTTCAAGATATAGATATGTTGTTACTTACGTAAAAAAATCTTCTACATGATGATATGGGAATATTATATTAATAATAAAACCCACTAAATATAAAGACTTGATTTATTTCTAGGGCTGTTAAATCACCAAAAAACACAACAGACTATTACAATACAATTGAACACAAATACTAAAATTTTTTACTGTAATAAAACAAATTGAAAAGAAAAAAATACATAAAAACATCACTCAACACATCGGAAGCTTCTTTTGCGCGATTTTCCTGAGTGCACTTTGTTCAAACAGTCTCGTTTTAAGCACCAGCACTAATCTGCCATCATATGATTATCCCATCTTCCTTGGTAGCGAGCTTCCATTGTTTTTATATCCTGGTGAAATCTTTCACCTTGTTCTTCACTTGTGTCTCCTAAATTTCCAAGAAAATTGTCTAAGTGGCTTTGTAGGTAGTGAGCTTTTGTGCTCATATTACATCCAAGTGATTTGAAGTTACTGAGCATAATTTTTACCAGCTCAATATAATTTTCACTTTTGTGATTTCCTAGAAAATTTTTTATGACCTCAACAAATGACATCCAACTAATTTTTTCAATCTCATTCATTGACTCGACAAAAGCAGGATCCTTTGTAAGTTGTCTGATTTGTGGCCCCTCAAAAATACCAGCTTTAACTTTTTCAATACTTATATGGGGCATCTTTAGTCTTAAGTAGCCGAAGCATGGTCCATCCTTGTCAAGAGCCTTTACAAATTGCTTCATTAGGCCTGGTTTAATATGTAGAGGCGGTAAGATGATTTTCTGTCTTTCAACTAAAGATTCAGCAATGATGTTTTCTTTCCCAACAACCAAGTTTTCTCTCTTAGGCCACTCCTTCTTAATCCAGTGGTTTTTTCTGTCCCTGCTATCCCAGAGGCACAAAAAACATGGATATTTTGTGTAGCCACTTTGCTGCCCAAGAAGAAAGTTCACAATTTTTAAATCTGCACAAATCACCCAGCGATGTTCCTGGTATTTTATCTTCTGTAAGACCAATGCTATTGTATCGTATTCTTCTTTCATTTTAGTTGAATGAGCGATTGGTATTGCGCCAAACCTGTCACCATTGTGAAGAAGTACACATTTTAAACTACGCTTGGAGCTATCAATAAACAAACGCCAATCACTAGCATCATATTGTGATAGTAGTCCCATTTTTTCCAAAAGACCCTTAACGTCTAAACAAAATGTAAGATTGTCTTATTGAGTAAAGAAGGGTAGCATATACTTTTCCCTTGTGCGATAAAAACTTATTTTTGTACCGGGTTGCAGTAAATTCTTTTCATGCAGTCTTGATGCTAGTAGTTCGGATGCTTCCTTCGATAAGTTCAGTTCTCTAGCAAGATCGCTTAGTTCATCTTGATTAAACAGTTGAGGAATTGTTGATACCCCCTCGTAGTCACTGCCACTATCGTCAATAGAATGAGAAATGTCTTCAAATAACTCAAATTCTTCCTTAGATATATCTGGTAAAGTCTGAAATATTGGGATCGGTATTTCTTCTGAATGGGGTACCGGGCGCGTAGCTGAAGGCAAATCTGGATACTATATGTCCACTTGTGGCGATTTTTTCGATTAATTCCCGAAACATTTACTATGCAAAAATAACAGTCGTCAATATGGTTCACAGGTTCTCTCCACACCATTGGCACACCAAATTTTAGACTTTTCCTTTGTCCTGTTGTCCATTGGCGCAGATGTTCAGTACATGTTTTACACACAAAATGCGGTGCCCATGTTTTATCTTGGTCACCAAGCTTAACACCAAAATATCCCAAGTATGCACGTTTCACAAAGTCTGTAATATTTTTCCTATTTTTTTTACCATATATTCCCATGTATACTTATAGATTTATTTAACTTTGAAAATTATTTTCCGGAATATATCAAATATTAAAACAACTAATCGTAAGACGCGTCATATCTAAAAAAGTAGAGCTGTTAAATAAAAACGGATTTCATATTTGGATTCAGCTCTACAAATATAGTATAGTTAAAATCAACACAAAGATTCCCGGCACCAAAAAAAATTTTTTTTTGTGGGCCTGTGTTATCTTTGCGGGGTCAAAGACTCAACGGGGGCGCTGTTAGCATCCGACTCACATAGCATCGATACTGCCGCGCTTATAACCAACCCCCTTCAGGGGTTGTTCAAAGGGTTGGTCGAGTCATCCGTTGATGTCCTAGTAGGGCGGGGCCAGAGATTTAAAGAAGGTGGTGAGTGGACTCTCCCCCACGTCCCAGCCCCCGCGTCCCCCCGCTACGATACCTGTAATATGTCTTTAACCTCCTCAGATAAGTATCCTACTTCAAATTAAAGCAGTTAACGCAAACTCTATTATAAACTACGGGCAAATAGTGGCTCCAGTATTACTTCCTCCGATGGTGTCGCAATGCTCTTTACTAGTTAATAAAATTTTTTCACAAACCTAGCTGTTCGACGTTGCACTCGATCTAGTTCCAAAATTGAGCCTAGGTCGTGAGAGTCCCATACACCGCATAAGTATGGCCTAATTAACGTGAAACAACAAAGCTCCGTGACCCTATCATTACAATTCCCAAGTCTTCTTTTTATGAACCTTAACTCTTTATTTGATATTTACGCATCTTTTTCCCCAGGAAATATCCATAGTTATCGTAAAATCCAAGTATTTTAACGGTTATACGCTTGTCGTTTTGGGTCTCTTTACGGTGAAAGTGTTGACGGGTGAAATACTTTTCCTTCAAAACGTCATTTCAGGATATTTCCCCAAATATCATTGCAATTTCAGCGAATAGAAATAGTTTACTTCAATCCTGAGACCTGATGTCATTAATGTACAAAAGAAATATTCGCGGAACGATGACATTTCTTTGTGGGACACCCGATGTGACGCTTGCTGTGCCAGATGATACTGCTATTGCTATCCTTTGTTCGCGGCCTATTAAAAATTGATGAATTATTCGAATACACACTAATATATTCCTTAGCTTTCAAACTTTGGTAGCAACTTCTATGAGAGACCTTGTGGAGTACCTTTTTATAATCTGGAAATATAGCATCGACCTGAACTTTATTTTCACCCGAGACCAAAATATCATGAATGAAAAGTGCCCGTGTGCTCTCGCAAGAGCTACTACCCTTTCTGATACCGTTTTCTTTTTTTTTGAGTAAACTCTGAGAGTTGAGATATTTTGTGATGTAACTTACAATTATGTGCCACAAGATTTGGATGACATGGACGTGAGAGAGATGGGCCGGTAATTACTCGGATATTCTCTGTCGCCTTTTTTAAAAAGTTGCTACTTTCCAGTATTTGGGTACTGCGTTATCGTTTAGGAATTTATTAAATATTATTTCCAATCCAGGAACTATTTCTGAGGCCATTGTTTTGTATACGCGAGGAAAGATATGACCACGGCCGTGCAATTTGTCTCGACTGCTGTCTTTAAGCTGGCGTTCGATTCCAAGAGAAGATATCACAATTTTAGGCATTAGGTCATAGATAGGGCGATCGGGGAGCGACTCAATATTTTCCTGTGAACGATTATTAAAACCTTTATGGCAATTATTGTGGAATGTACAAGTTTCTCTAAACTGGTGGTAAGTTTTCGTCCGTTGCTAATTAGGGATGGCACGGTAGACTTATTCCCCTGAATCTCCAATGACCGAAAAAGCCTTTGGGTCCAATTATTCTCCTAGTCATTTATTTTTAGTTAACGCCAGGCATTTCGCTTTCCTCCCAACAGCTTTATCTATGCCCTAGTAATGTGTTATTTCATTTCGTTTATTGATAGACTCGTCCTTGCGTGATCTCTTTCTTTTTGCATGCCATGCTTTTTAGTGTTTTAATGCGCGAGTACTTCTACATTGGACCATTACGTACCACAACTATTGTACCTTCTTCATTGTTTCGTCCTGTCCCTTTCCAATTTACTACGCATGTATTTTTCTATCCCAGGCCTTCGAGAGAAGCACTCCGCAAACTCTCACTGTCTCTGTTGCTACTACTTTCCTTAACTGAACCGCAAGACTGCTGCAGCTCACGCTTTATTCCGTCGTAATCGACCCGGTCAAGCAAGTAAATCTTTATTTTGGGTGTCTGTTTTTTCTCAATTATCAAATTAACTTCATCTAGCACAATTCCGTAGTCAATTAGTCCTTCAAGTATTTCTGCACTTCTGCACTGGACGTCCTCGGATAAATTTGTTGCTAAAAGATCATGAATACGAGACCAGTTAAACGAGTGTGATGCAGAAACACGAAACTGATTCGCGCGACTCCTTGTCCATACCTCATGCTGTAAAACTATAGTGTTTCCCTTGTAGAGATGGATGATGATATAATTTAAATCCCCTCCGAATATAATTCTCGTATATTGTAAATGGGATTCCAAGCTAACGACCTCTCTCTCTAGTTCTAAAATTCATGTATCCTCAGAATCGGGAGGTTTGTAGTAAGCACAAATGTCGACTCTTCACGACCAAGGGTCTTTCTTGGAGAACCAAACGCTTTCTATGTCACTGTTGGAGAAATACTCATTTCTACTTTCGTTCAGCTATGAGCACTCCTCCGCCAATCTTATTCTCTTTGTCCCTTCCGTAAATTTGGAAGTATTTTGGAAAAATCACCTTGTCTGCGACTGTGATAGAGAGGATAATGGGAGGCAAACGAGAAAAGGGAAGGAATACGATAGCGATGTGTGATGGGATGAAGGGTGGAAGGAAGTACACAGAGATGAAGAAGGACTTGTTGTAGAGTAGGATGTTGGGTTAGGAGTAGCCATAAATTGGTCCATTCGAAACCTGCCTTAACCGGTGGATTACCTAAATACACAACAATAGGGACGAAATGCGAGCCGTGATTCTACGACGTAGGCAAACCGAGTAAAACTCGTAATCTCCTAGAAGGTTTCCATCAGCCGAAACATATTCTGCGTTCAACTACTTGTTCAACGGGCACTTCGTCGCCTCCGAATAAAAGGATGAAATATTCGTGGCTTCCCAAGGTGATTGGCGAAGAAGAATATATCTCCTCGCCATAGTGTTGGTTGGGGATGAGCCGACTGTTTCCAGGAAAGTGTCCGATTCAAGTCGATTTATTACCGGTCGCGGCCACGATTACGGAGATGCCATCAAAGCCATAGCCAATAAGTGAAAAACATGACAGCAGTAATAGCTAACCAACCCTGTTTCGGGTAACACTGAAATTATTTACCTGAGTAGGGTAGCTTCAAATTCGTATGCCCGAAGATATTGTGAGACGTATTTCGTATGCCCAAAATTATTGGACCTAGTCGAAGAAAAGTTCGATTATATACAATTAAAAATTCCCTCGCCCTTGTTCTTGAAATCTCATAAAAAACCATGCATAATGAGTGATTGGTTTGCGAATATATTGGTGAGGGATTGGAATGCGGCGGTAGGTGGTGGGAGGGGCGTGGAGTGAGGAAGGAGAGAGCGGAAACGATGACGGGGAGGAAGGGGGTTTGGTCGACTGGAGAGGCTTGGTGGTGGAATTTAAATGCCGCCACAAATATTTTGCCATTCGCAGACAAATGGCGACTGTGTTGGCAATGGAGCTCGTGGCTTGGAGTGTAAAAATCAAGCAAGCTAAATGAAGGCTTTGTTTTGCGGAGAACGCGGGTTCTAATCCGAAAACTAAAGTGATGGTTCCGCGTCGTTTTCTATGCTGCCTACCACATTATTTTTGAAACTCTGGCAGAGGATTTATTACGAGAGCAATTTAGGTTTAAAAAAACTGCCAGCGTTAATCCCCACATACACAAGCTTCCTGAAGTACTAGGTATATATCAGGCTCATCCCAACATCGGGTAGCTAGGTATACGCTGTGGTTGGGAGTGTTCGGAGCGTCGGTAGCCGAGTGGCCATTACGCTATTGATTAACCGAGCATGATTGGCCATGGCGAGTGTCGACCATATGCCTGAAAATATCCTGACTTAACAACTCCCGGTGCTATCGGCATGTACGGCAACTGAATCCGTAGAATCTTCCCAAAGGGTTCGAAGTACGGTGTGTGCATGCTGACGGTTGGGTCAATTGAGTCTCTTAAGATAGGATATTTTACAACTGTTTAGTGTGTTTTTGCTAATCCTATAACTTTTTTTTGCAAGCGCCACAAATAAAAAGGTTCACCAAGCAGAAACGTGTGGCCGTCAACGTTTATTATGCACGTCTTTGTCGGTAGTGTTGTTCGCCATGATACATTTCGATTAATCGCATATTCCTTATTCCAACATCTATTAATCACAAAATGCGGCAGACGGTTGTTTTATTCCTTCTCTCTCTTCCTGCTCACTTTATGTCTAGCACCATTTCCAGTTGTATATTTCCTCAGTGTATTATTAAATTATTTGTACTTTATTATAGCTCACTCTGTTCACACATCCTTCCCTTTTCTTCTCTCGTCTCACTTAACTATTAATTTATTTTTCAAGTCCTTCCCCTCTTTTTTCCGATATTTTCGTATGCTTTCCATATCCCTTTTTCGCCGTCTTCACCTGTACATATGTGTGTTTCCTCACTCATAATCTTCTCTTTCCCTTTTTGTGGAACAGGAACTCCAACGATCTTACGAAGTCTTTCGACAAAATTCCTCTCTAATAAATGCTACAAGTTAGTCCATGATAAACCTTCCTTCCACATTTCCTAAACCCTTCAGTAGTTCCACAGGAATAGTTTTCCTAACTCATCTTTGACTGTTTCCCCTTCTTTCTATACTTTTCGCAGCCCTGATGGGGCACCAATTTCACTCGTCCTCTACAAACTCTCCATATCCACGTACTGCCTGTTCCACCAGAGGTAACCTTAAAAGGTAGATTATATAATAAAAATAAGACGAAACCGACGAAATAGCTGTGCGGTGGAAGTTCGGGGAGGCATTACACAGGCCAACAGTGGCTTTGGTGCCGGAGCTTTTAATGTTGATTTAAAGAACAATCGGGGTGCTGAATCCAATTATGACACTACTTTTTTCCTATCATTTATAGTTTTCAAGATATAGATATGTTGTTACTTACGTAAAAAAATCTTCTACATGATGATATGGGAATATTATATTAATAATAAAACCCACTAAATATAAAGACTTGATTTATTTCTAGGGCTGTTAAATCACCAAAAAACACAACAGACTATTACAATACAATTGAACACAAATACTAAAATTTTTTACTGTAATAAAACAAATTGAAAAGAAAAAAATACATAAAAACATCACTCAACACATCGGAAGCTTCTTTTGCGCGATTTTCCTGAGTGCACTTTGTTCAAACAGTCTCGTTTTAAGCACCAGCACTAATCTGCCATCATATGATTATCCCATCTTCCTTGGTAGCGAGCTTCCATTGTTTTTATATCCTGGTGAAATCTTTCACCTTGTTCTTCACTTGTGTCTCCTAAATTTCCAAGAAAATTGTCTAAGTGGCTTTGTAGGTAGTGAGCTTTTGTGCTCATATTACATCCAAGTGATTTGAAGTTACTGAGCATAATTTTTACCAGCTCAATATAATTTTCACTTTTGTGATTTCCTAGAAAATTTTTTATGACCTCAACAAATGACATCCAACTAATTTTTTCAATCTCATTCATTGACTCGACAAAAGCAGGATCCTTTGTAAGTTGTCTGATTTGTGGCCCCTCAAAAATACCAGCTTTAACTTTTTCAATACTTATATGGGGCATCTTTAGTCTTAAGTAGCCGAAGCATGGTCCATCCTTGTCAAGAGCCTTTACAAATTGCTTCATTAGGCCTGGTTTAATATGTAGAGGCGGTAAGATGATTTTCTGTCTTTCAACTAAAGATTCAGCAATGATGTTTTCTTTCCCAACAACCAAGTTTTCTCTCTTAGGCCACTCCTTCTTAATCCAGTGGTTTTTTCTGTCCCTGCTATCCCAGAGGCACAAAAAACATGGATATTTTGTGTAGCCACTTTGCTGCCCAAGAAGAAAGTTCACAATTTTTAAATCTGCACAAATCACCCAGCGATGTTCCTGGTATTTTATCTTCTGTAAGACCAATGCTATTGTATCGTATTCTTCTTTCATTTTAGTTGAATGAGCGATTGGTATTGCGCCAAACCTGTCACCATTGTGAAGAAGTACACATTTTAAACTACGCTTGGAGCTATCAATAAACAAACGCCAATCACTAGCATCATATTGTGATAGTAGTCCCATTTTTTCCAAAAGACCCTTAACGTCTAAACAAAATGTAAGATTGTCTTATTGAGTAAAGAAGGGTAGCATATACTTTTCCCTTGTGCGATAAAAACTTATTTTTGTACCGGGTTGCAGTAAATTCTTTTCATGCAGTCTTGATGCTAGTAGTTCGGATGCTTCCTTCGATAAGTTCAGTTCTCTAGCAAGATCGCTTAGTTCATCTTGATTAAACAGTTGAGGAATTGTTGATACCCCCTCGTAGTCACTGCCACTATCGTCAATAGAATGAGAAATGTCTTCAAATAACTCAAATTCTTCCTTAGATATATCTGGTAAAGTCTGAAATATTGGGATCGGTATTTCTTCTGAATGGGGTACCGGGCGCGTAGCTGAAGGCAAATCTGGATACTATATGTCCACTTGTGGCGATTTTTTCGATTAATTCCCGAAACATTTACTATGCAAAAATAACAGTCGTCAATATGGTTCACAGGTTCTCTCCACACCATTGGCACACCAAATTTTAGACTTTTCCTTTGTCCTGTTGTCCATTGGCGCAGATGTTCAGTACATGTTTTACACACAAAATGCGGTGCCCATGTTTTATCTTGGTCACCAAGCTTAACACCAAAATATCCCAAGTATGCACGTTTCACAAAGTCTGTAATATTTTTCCTATTTTTTTTACCATATATTCCCATGTATACTTATAGATTTATTTAACTTTGAAAATTATTTTCCGGAATATATCAAATATTAAAACAACTAATCGTAAGACGCGTCATATCTAAAAAAGTAGAGCTGTTAAATAAAAACGGATTTCATATTTGGATTCAGCTCTACAAATATAGTATAGTTAAAATCAACACAAAGATTCCCGGCACCAAAAAAAATTTTTTTTTGTGGGCCTGTGTTATCTTTGCGGGGTCAAAGACTCAACGGGGGCGCTGTTAGCATCCGACTCACATAGCATCGATACTGCCGCGCTTATAACCAACCCCCTTCAGGGGTTGTTCAAAGGGTTGGTCGAGTCATCCGTTGATGTCCTAGTAGGGCGGGGCCAGAGATTTAAAGAAGGTGGTGAGTGGACTCTCCCCCACGTCCCAGCCCCCGCGTCCCCCCGCTACGATACCTGTAATATGTCTTTAACCTCCTCAGATAAGTATCCTACTTCAAATTAAAGCAGTTAACGCAAACTCTATTATAAACTACGGGCAAATAGTGGCTCCAGTATTACTTCCTCCGATGGTGTCGCAATGCTCTTTACTAGTTAATAAAATTTTTTCACAAACCTAGCTGTTCGACGTTGCACTCGATCTAGTTCCAAAATTGAGCCTAGGTCGTGAGAGTCCCATACACCGCATAAGTATGGCCTAATTAACGTGAAACAACAAAGCTCCGTGACCCTATCATTACAATTCCCAAGTCTTCTTTTTATGAACCTTAACTCTTTATTTGATATTTACGCATCTTTTTCCCCAGGAAATATCCATAGTTATCGTAAAATCCAAGTATTTTAACGGTTATACGCTTGTCGTTTTGGGTCTCTTTACGGTGAAAGTGTTGACGGGTGAAATACTTTTCCTTCAAAACGTCATTTCAGGATATTTCCCCAAATATCATTGCAATTTCAGCGAATAGAAATAGTTTACTTCAATCCTGAGACCTGATGTCATTAATGTACAAAAGAAATATTCGCGGAACGATGACATTTCTTTGTGGGACACCCGATGTGACGCTTGCTGTGCCAGATGATACTGCTATTGCTATCCTTTGTTCGCGGCCTATTAAAAATTGATGAATTATTCGAATACACACTAATATATTCCTTAGCTTTCAAACTTTGGTAGCAACTTCTATGAGAGACCTTGTGGAGTACCTTTTTATAATCTGGAAATATAGCATCGACCTGAACTTTATTTTCACCCGAGACCAAAATATCATGAATGAAAAGTGCCCGTGTGCTCTCGCAAGAGCTACTACCCTTTCTGATACCGTTTTCTTTTTTTTTGAGTAAACTCTGAGAGTTGAGATATTTTGTGATGTAACTTACAATTATGTGCCACAAGATTTGGATGACATGGACGTGAGAGAGATGGGCCGGTAATTACTCGGATATTCTCTGTCGCCTTTTTTAAAAAGTTGCTACTTTCCAGTATTTGGGTACTGCGTTATCGTTTAGGAATTTATTAAATATTATTTCCAATCCAGGAACTATTTCTGAGGCCATTGTTTTGTATACGCGAGGAAAGATATGACCACGGCCGTGCAATTTGTCTCGACTGCTGTCTTTAAGCTGGCGTTCGATTCCAAGAGAAGATATCACAATTTTAGGCATTAGGTCATAGATAGGGCGATCGGGGAGCGACTCAATATTTTCCTGTGAACGATTATTAAAACCTTTATGGCAATTATTGTGGAATGTACAAGTTTCTCTAAACTGGTGGTAAGTTTTCGTCCGTTGCTAATTAGGGATGGCACGGTAGACTTATTCCCCTGAATCTCCAATGACCGAAAAAGCCTTTGGGTCCAATTATTCTCCTAGTCATTTATTTTTAGTTAACGCCAGGCATTTCGCTTTCCTCCCAACAGCTTTATCTATGCCCTAGTAATGTGTTATTTCATTTCGTTTATTGATAGACTCGTCCTTGCGTGATCTCTTTCTTTTTGCATGCCATGCTTTTTAGTGTTTTAATGCGCGAGTACTTCTACATTGGACCATTACGTACCACAACTATTGTACCTTCTTCATTGTTTCGTCCTGTCCCTTTCCAATTTACTACGCATGTATTTTTCTATCCCAGGCCTTCGAGAGAAGCACTCCGCAAACTCTCACTGTCTCTGTTGCTACTACTTTCCTTAACTGAACCGCAAGACTGCTGCAGCTCACGCTTTATTCCGTCGTAATCGACCCGGTCAAGCAAGTAAATCTTTATTTTGGGTGTCTGTTTTTTCTCAATTATCAAATTAACTTCATCTAGCACAATTCCGTAGTCAATTAGTCCTTCAAGTATTTCTGCACTTCTGCACTGGACGTCCTCGGATAAATTTGTTGCTAAAAGATCATGAATACGAGACCAGTTAAACGAGTGTGATGCAGAAACACGAAACTGATTCGCGCGACTCCTTGTCCATACCTCATGCTGTAAAACTATAGTGTTTCCCTTGTAGAGATGGATGATGATATAATTTAAATCCCCTCCGAATATAATTCTCGTATATTGTAAATGGGATTCCAAGCTAACGACCTCTCTCTCTAGTTCTAAAATTCATGTATCCTCAGAATCGGGAGGTTTGTAGTAAGCACAAATGTCGACTCTTCACGACCAAGGGTCTTTCTTGGAGAACCAAACGCTTTCTATGTCACTGTTGGAGAAATACTCATTTCTACTTTCGTTCAGCTATGAGCACTCCTCCGCCAATCTTATTCTCTTTGTCCCTTCCGTAAATTTGGAAGTATTTTGGAAAAATCACCTTGTCTGCGACTGTGATAGAGAGGATAATGGGAGGCAAACGAGAAAAGGGAAGGAATACGATAGCGATGTGTGATGGGATGAAGGGTGGAAGGAAGTACACAGAGATGAAGAAGGACTTGTTGTAGAGTAGGATGTTGGGTTAGGAGTAGCCATAAATTGGTCCATTCGAAACCTGCCTTAACCGGTGGATTACCTAAATACACAACAATAGGGACGAAATGCGAGCCGTGATTCTACGACGTAGGCAAACCGAGTAAAACTCGTAATCTCCTAGAAGGTTTCCATCAGCCGAAACATATTCTGCGTTCAACTACTTGTTCAACGGGCACTTCGTCGCCTCCGAATAAAAGGATGAAATATTCGTGGCTTCCCAAGGTGATTGGCGAAGAAGAATATATCTCCTCGCCATAGTGTTGGTTGGGGATGAGCCGACTGTTTCCAGGAAAGTGTCCGATTCAAGTCGATTTATTACCGGTCGCGGCCACGATTACGGAGATGCCATCAAAGCCATAGCCAATAAGTGAAAAACATGACAGCAGTAATAGCTAACCAACCCTGTTTCGGGTAACACTGAAATTATTTACCTGAGTAGGGTAGCTTCAAATTCGTATGCCCGAAGATATTGTGAGACGTATTTCGTATGCCCAAAATTATTGGACCTAGTCGAAGAAAAGTTCGATTATATACAATTAAAAATTCCCTCGCCCTTGTTCTTGAAATCTCATAAAAAACCATGCATAATGAGTGATTGGTTTGCGAATATATTGGTGAGGGATTGGAATGCGGCGGTAGGTGGTGGGAGGGGCGTGGAGTGAGGAAGGAGAGAGCGGAAACGATGACGGGGAGGAAGGGGGTTTGGTCGACTGGAGAGGCTTGGTGGTGGAATTTAAATGCCGCCACAAATATTTTGCCATTCGCAGACAAATGGCGACTGTGTTGGCAATGGAGCTCGTGGCTTGGAGTGTAAAAATCAAGCAAGCTAAATGAAGGCTTTGTTTTGCGGAGAACGCGGGTTCTAATCCGAAAACTAAAGTGATGGTTCCGCGTCGTTTTCTATGCTGCCTACCACATTATTTTTGAAACTCTGGCAGAGGATTTATTACGAGAGCAATTTAGGTTTAAAAAAACTGCCAGCGTTAATCCCCACATACACAAGCTTCCTGAAGTACTAGGTATATATCAGGCTCATCCCAACATCGGGTAGCTAGGTATACGCTGTGGTTGGGAGTGTTCGGAGCGTCGGTAGCCGAGTGGCCATTACGCTATTGATTAACCGAGCATGATTGGCCATGGCGAGTGTCGACCATATGCCTGAAAATATCCTGACTTAACAACTCCCGGTGCTATCGGCATGTGCGGAAACTGAATCCGTAGAATCTTCCCAAAGGGTTCGAAGTACGGTGTGTGCATGCTGACGGTTGGGTCAATTGAGTCTCTTAAGATAGGATATTTTACAACTGTTTAGTGTGTTTTTGCTAATCCTATAACTTTTTTTTGCAAGCGCCACAAATAAAAAGGTTCACCAAGCAGAAACGTGTGGCCGTCAACGTTTATTATGCACGTCTGTGTCGGTAGTGTTGTTCGCCATGATACATTTCGATTAATCGCATATTCCTTATTCCAACATCTATTAATCACAAAATGCGGCAGACGGTTGTTTTATTCCTTCTCTCTCTTCCTGCTCACTTTATGTCTAGCACCATTTCCAGTTGTATATTTCCTCAGTGTATTATTAAATTATTTGTACTTTATTATAGCTCACTCTGTTCACACATCCTTCCCTTTTCTTCTCTCGTCTCACTTAACTATTAATTTATTTTTCAAGTCCTTCCCCTCTTTTTTCCGATATTTTCGTATGCTTTCCATATCCCTTTTTCGCCGTCTTCACCTGTACATATGTGTGTTTCCTCACTCATAATCTTCTGTTTCCCTTTTTGTGGAACAGGAACTCCAACGATCTTACGAAGTCTTTCGACAAAATTCCTCTCTAATAAATGCTACAAGTTAGTCCATGATAAACCTTCCTTCCACATTTCCTAAACCCTTCAGTAGTTCCACAGGAATAGTTTTCCTAACTCATCTTTGACTGTTTCCCCTTCTTTCTATACTTTTCGCAGCCCTGATGGGGCACCAATTTCACTCGTCCTCTACAAACTCTCCATATCCACGTACTGCCTGTTCCACCAGAGGTAACCTTAAAAGGTAGATTATATAATAAAAATAAGACGAAACCGACGAAATAGCTGTGCGGTGGAAGTTCGGGGAGGCATTACACAGGCCAACAGTGGCTTTGGTGCCGGAGCTTTTAATGTTGATTTAAAGAACAATCGGGGTGCTGAATCCAATTATGACACTACTTTTTTCCTATCATTTATAGTTTTCAAGATATAGATATGTTGTTACTTACGTAAAAAAATCTTCTACATGATGATATGGGAATATTATATTAATAATAAAACCCACTAAATATAAAGACTTGATTTATTTCTAGGGCTGTTAAATCACCAAAAAACACAACAGACTATTACAATACAATTGAACACAAATACTAAAATTTTTTACTGTAATAAAACAAATTGAAAAGAAAAAAATACATAAAAACATCACTCAACACATCGGAAGCTTCTTTTGCGCGATTTTCCTGAGTGCACTTTGTTCAAACAGTCTCGTTTTAAGCACCAGCACTAATCTGCCATCATATGATTATCCCATCTTCCTTGGTAGCGAGCTTCCATTGTTTTTATATCCTGGTGAAATCTTTCACCTTGTTCTTCACTTGTGTCTCCTAAATTTCCAAGAAAATTGTCTAAGTGGCTTTGTAGGTAGTGAGCTTTTGTGCTCATATTACATCCAAGTGATTTGAAGTTACTGAGCATAATTTTTACCAGCTCAATATAATTTTCACTTTTGTGATTTCCTAGAAAATTTTTTATGACCTCAACAAATGACATCCAACTAATTTTTTCAATCTCATTCATTGACTCGACAAAAGCAGGATCCTTTGTAAGTTGTCTGATTTGTGGCCCCTCAAAAATACCAGCTTTAACTTTTTCAATACTTATATGGGGCATCTTTAGTCTTAAGTAGCCGAAGCATGGTCCATCCTTGTCAAGAGCCTTTACAAATTGCTTCATTAGGCCTGGTTTAATATGTAGAGGCGGTAAGATGATTTTCTGTCTTTCAACTAAAGATTCAGCAATGATGTTTTCTTTCCCAACAACCAAGTTTTCTCTCTTAGGCCACTCCTTCTTAATCCAGTGGTTTTTTCTGTCCCTGCTATCCCAGAGGCACAAAAAACATGGATATTTTGTGTAGCCACTTTGCTGCCCAAGAAGAAAGTTCACAATTTTTAAATCTGCACAAATCACCCAGCGATGTTCCTGGTATTTTATCTTCTGTAAGACCAATGCTATTGTATCGTATTCTTCTTTCATTTTAGTTGAATGAGCGATTGGTATTGCGCCAAACCTGTCACCATTGTGAAGAAGTACACATTTTAAACTACGCTTGGAGCTATCAATAAACAAACGCCAATCACTAGCATCATATTGTGATAGTAGTCCCATTTTTTCCAAAAGACCCTTAACGTCTAAACAAAATGTAAGATTGTCTTATTGAGTAAAGAAGGGTAGCATATACTTTTCCCTTGTGCGATAAAAACTTATTTTTGTACCGGGTTGCAGTAAATTCTTTTCATGCAGTCTTGTTGCTAGTAGTTCGGATGCTTCCTTCGATAAGTTCAGTTCTCTAGCAAGATCGCTTAGTTCATCTTGATTAAACAGTTGAGGAATTGTTGATACCCCCTCGTAGTCACTGCCACTATCGTCAATAGAATGAGAAATGTCTTCAAATAACTCAAATTCTTCCTTAGATATATCTGGTAAAGTCTGAAATATTGGGATCGGTATTTCTTCTGAATGGGGTACCGGGCGCGTAGCTGAAGGCAAATCTGGATACTATATGTCCACTTGTGGCGATTTTTTCGATTAATTCCCGAAACATTTACTATGCAAAAATAACAGTCGTCAATATGGTTCACAGGTTCTCTCCACACCATTGGCACACCAAATTTTAGACTTTTCCTTTGTCCTGTTGTCCATTGGCGCAGATGTTCAGTACATGTTTTACACACAAAATGCGGTGCCCATGTTTTATCTTGGTCACCAAGCTTAACACCAAAATATCCCAAGTATGCACGTTTCACAAAGTCTGTAATATTTTTCCTATTTTTTTTACCATATATTCCCATGTATACTTATAGATTTATTTAACTTTGAAAATTATTTTCCGGAATATATCAAATATTAAAACAACTAATCGTAAGACGCGTCATATCTAAAAAAGTAGAGCTGTTAAATAAAAACGGATTTCATATTTGGATTCAGCTCTACAAATATAGTATAGTTAAAATCAACACAAAGATTCCCGGCACCAAAAAAAATTTTTTTTTGTGGGCCTGTGTTATCTTTGCGGGGTCAAAGACTCAACGGGGGCGCTGTTAGCATCCGACTCACATAGCATCGATACTGCCGCGCTTATAACCAACCCCCTTCAGGGGTTGTTCAAAGGGTTGGTCGAGTCATCCGTTGATGTCCTAGTAGGGCGGGGCCAGAGATTTAAAGAAGGTGGTGAGTGGACTCTCCCCCACGTCCCAGCCCCCGCGTCCCCCCGCTACGATACCTGTAATATGTCTTTAACCTCCTCAGATAAGTATCCTACTTCAAATTAAAGCATGGTCCATCCTTGTCAAGAGCCTTTACAAATTGCTTCATTAGGCCTAGTTTAATATGTAGAGGCGGTAAGATGATTTTCTGTCTTTCAACTAAAGATTCAGCAATGATGTTTTCTTTCCCAGCAACCAAGTTTTCTCTCTTAGGCCACTCCTTCTTAATCCAGTGGTTTTGTCTGTCCCTGCTATCCCAGAGGCACAAAAAACATGGATATTTTGTGTAGCCACTTTGCTGCCCAAGAAGAAAGTTCACAATTTTTAAATCTACACAAATCACCCAGCGATGTTCCTGGTATTTTATCTTCTGTAAGACCAATGCTATTGTATCGTATTCTTCTAGACATGCGCAGGTGTAGATATCCTCCTAGCATTTCAATTTACCCATTTTCTCTGCAAGGCATTCCCTAATACTTTCCTATTTGCTCTTTTAAAGGCCTTTTTCGGAATCTACGAAAGTATTTTATAGAAATCCTCACAAAATGTAGTCTTTCCCTTTTTGTGGAACAGGAACTCCAACGATCTTACGAAGTCTTCCGACAAAATTCCTCTCTGATAAATGCTACAAGTTAGTCCATGATAAACCTTCCTCCCACATTTCCTAAACCCTTCAGTAGTTCCACAGGAATAGTTTTCCTAACTCATCTTTGACTTTTTCCCCTTCTTTCTATACTTTTCACAGCCCTGATGGGGCACCAATTTCACTCGTCCTCTACAAACTTTCTAGATTCACTCACTTCCTTTTTCACCGCGGGTTATCAGAAATCTTCAGTTTAGGGAATGGATATATAAATGGAGCAGGAAAAATTACATAGAAAATAATTCCATAAAATTGTACAGGTAATAAGATGCCTACTCTCTTTTCAGAGCAGAAGTGTTAGGGAATGGAGTTAAATATGCCTGCCCCTTTTCACCCAATCTCATATGCATATACATATGCTCAAATCATTATTAATAGCAATCTACCGGTTAAGGAACACACGAGCTCTACCAGATCAACATGCTGAAATAAAGGGAAATAATAGTGAAATCCTGAAAAGTGATAAAAAGAATAACGTTGGGGATTAGGACAGTGGCAGTAAAGAATGGTTACTTTCAATGGAATGAGGGCCAGGAGAAAGTTTGTTGAATTGAAAGATGATTTATTTATGTGCATGTTTCCAGTGTGTGTCAAGTCTAGGGGGTCTTATAAATGGAGCAGTGGTTTCTATGTGCTCATGCAAAACCAACCTGGAATGGTAGACTGCCAAACATTATTAATATTTATTGAGGTGTATTTTCATTTGTGTGTCTGGGAAGTAACATCCAGAAAATGTTTAGTTGTAGAATTTGATTCATTGGCAAGTGTGCTCAGAAGAGGAAGACAGAACTTTTTTAAGGCATCCACTAGGATCAAATGCAATTTCCTACCCCCATACTGACCTCAATGTTCATGGTAGTTGTGGAGAGGGTCCAAGGCTTTAGTATTTTTGTCATTGGGAAAGGTGCAACTGTAATATAACTTTGAAATATGTCTTCTGTTCTCATATAATTAATATTTAAAATGTGCTGTCTGTGGTACTGTCATAGGTTATAATTTGTCCAATTGGGGAAATTAGGGATTTGTAATTCCTGCATTATTGGTTTTTACTTGTGTTGAAATTCCAAATAAACAACATTGTGCATGCGTGGATAGTCTCATGTGAAAGAAAGGCTATGAGAAAGGGCATAATAACTTGACTCTTTTTCACAAGTGTCATACTATTTATAAAGATTTAATTCCTTAAAGTCATGCAACTTAAGATTATACTTAATGTTATTGATCTCTTAAAAAAAATCTCAGATATAAATACACCCAAATGACACACTAAACTTACCTAATCCTTTGATGACTCAGTCATTTTAACTTTTGATATCCATTTTTTGTTCTTTGACCTGCAGAACCCTCCCTCAGACGCTTAAGATTTTTTTTTTAATGACAGAGACAATTAAGCATTAACACAAAAGGACTTATAAAAAGTGTTGCAAATGTTCTCTTTGAGAGGGACAAGGCTATATTTTCACTGTAATTGCATTGAGGCATGCACAGTTTCATAGCCCGAGCACAGAGAGAGATGAGTCATTCTGGTAAAGGGGAGCATCACCATTGCATTAAAATAAGTTCTGTCTAGTAAATAGATACTTGCTTCACATTCAGTGTACCAAATTGTGAACTATGAAACCATTGAAAAAGTATTATAACTAGTTTTGAATGTTTCTTATTTATTCAGCAGCCAAAGTTACTTTCAAAGTTAAAGGTTATGGTTAATATTTCAATTGAATCTGAATAATGTGAGCTCAATGATTGTATGATGGAATGATCATTTTCTCTGTTGATACAAAGTTGTGGCTTCTTTCATGCATGTAAAATACCCCCTGGCTCACCAACTATTGCACAGGATTGGGATGGAATTTATGGTTAACACAGGCCAACAGTGGTTTAGGTGCCGGAGCTTTTAATGCTGATTTAATGAACAATTGGGGTGCTGAATCCAATTATGACACTAGTTTTTTCCTATCAGCTATAGTTTTCAAGATATAGATATGTTGTTACTTATGTAAAAAAATCTTCTACATGATGATATGGGAATATTATATTAATAACACAGGCCAACAGTGGTTTTGGTGCCGGAGCTTTTAATGCTGATTTAAAGAACAATTGGGGTGCTGAATCCAATTATGGCACTAGTATTTTCCTATCAGCTATAGTTTTCAAGATATAGATATGTTATTACTTACGTAAAAAAATCTTAAAAAAATCTTCTACATGATGATATGGGAATATTATATTAATAATTATCTCATTGGCCTACAATATAGAAATATACATAAAACTTTTTGACAGTTTATTGAAAATAAAAGGAACACCGCAGAGTGGTTATAAATTAGTATATTTATAGATTTATTTAACTTTGAAAATTATTTTCCGGAATATATCAAATATTGAAACAACTAATCGTAAGATGTGCCATACCTAAAAAAGTAGAGCTGTTAAATAAAAACGGATTTCATATTTGGATTCAGCTCTACAAATATAGTTAAAATCATCACAAAGATTCCCGGCACCAAAAAAAAAATTTTTTTTGTAGGCCTGTGTAATCTATCACAATTGATAATATTGAAGTTATGTAATTTTAATCCCCAAGTTCCCTACTTGAAACTTTTATCGAATCATTACAGCAATTATTTAGCATTACCTAAATTTAGTACCATGGTAAAGCAATGAACGAAACCCCAATCATCAGATGCCACATTGTGCTTAGCAAGATTATACATTTTGAACTAATTGAAAATTGCCCAAAATTAATTATTTCTTTTCATTTTTCCAGGAACTTGGATGGATTTTTAGAATCCCACTGCAGGATGGCTGATGCTCCTGGGTGTGATTAATACTTAGCTGAAACTTAGCTGAAATTCATGCCATATATACGAAATTGATTGAGATTAGTTTTTATATTGGGTCGTCATGTAATGATAGACCTGTAGGAAATGAAATTTTGAGTAAACACAATGGGGAATATATTAAACTAAACAACCTTAATAGGGTAAAAGAGGATGAGTTGATAAATTATGTCAAGAGAAATGTCAGTCAGTCAGGCAAATATGAAGAGGAGGCTGATGAGAGCAGACCGAAGGCAAATATGAAGAGGAGGCTGATGGTTGCAGATTGAAGGCATATATGAAGAGGAGGCTGACCAAAGCAGACTGAAGGCATATATGAAGAGGAGGCTGATGAGAGCAGACCGAAGGCAAATATGAAGAGGAGGCTGATGGTTGCAGACCTAAGGCATATATAAAGAGGACCAAGGGAGTGGTGAACAGGAGTCTGAAGGTGAAAGTGGTCAGTTTTTGTTACAAATCATATATTAACATACTTGCATTTTGGAAATTGATGGGATTTTTATAGGTAGAATATGTGAAAAAACTCATCCTTGGAGAATCAGATGTTAAGTGGATCAGAGAGGGGCCTGACTAAATGATTTCATTTAGGCTGTACTTTTGAGGTTGATGGGGCAAGTAGTAAAATTGATTAGTTCCATATATGATAATTGAATTACAAATCACCTCTCCATGACAGGTTTTTGTTGCCCCGCCCCCCAAACTCTACTTTACGCAAAATTACTTTTTTAAGTTCCTTGTGGATAGAAGGATATCTTTACTTCTTGTTGTTTTATGGTCAAGAAGAAGGTCAGAGGTTGGAAAAGAGCATGGGTGGTGGTGGAGAATAGAGAACATTCGTTGGAAAGAGAGAAAGAAAATTTGAAAGTTGTAAATAAGGTTGATGAAGAGAGTAAGCTTCTTTTGAGGATGGGAAAATGGCAGGGAAAGCAGATGTAAGAAAAATTGAATGGTAGGGAGATGTGAAGATCATTTTAAAAATCAGATTGCTCTGTAAACATTGCAGACAAAGAAGTAAGATAGATGTTTTAGAAAATATGAATGCAGGCAGGCATCAGTTGGAAAATAATGTAGAGCAATGGGAGAGCAAGTCCACATGACAATTAGAAATAATGAGCTATTAGGAATCATCTGAAAATCTCCCTTTAAGCATGCAGAACACCGTAAAATAAAATCATAGACCGATGACATGTTACATTTGTGAGAGGAATGAGATCATTCAATCACTCTACATGACTAATCTTGAGCAACAATTGGAAATTTCAAAAATGGCCAAAGTTAATTCTCATGAAATGAAAACTAAAGGATACCAACCAATTTCAAATAAACAGTGATAGTCAGTTGTGGAAGGGTGTGAAAAATAACAGATGAAATGCAGCTCTCTCTGGTCAATTGCTTCTTCATTTCTAAAGATAATCAAATAAAACAGTAATCATTTAATAAGATTTTTTGATCCAATCTCAAGTCGCTTAATCTCTCCAATAGCCACATGGTTTCATGCCTTCATGTTTCTTCTTTTTAGCTCTGGCATTGCTTGTTCTTCTGCCTTTCTCAGTTGTTGTTCCATTGCTAATTTCATTGTCATGATGCCATTCTTTGAATTTCTTCATCAGGACCTAACTCCTCATTTATCATCCCCTTAGTCCCCCCTTCCTTCCAGTATTTCCTGATGATGATTTGTGATCTGCAACCACTTTTAATGAGTGAAGGTCTCTGAAGGAATTAAAGGGAAAATTTTCCTTTCCTCCTCTTGTCCCTTCTGTTTTTCCCACAAGTATTGATGCCCTCAACTCCTTCATAAATCTCAGAGCACATTCTAAAAGCCACTTAATCGTCTGTTCTTTCAGACCATTTATCTGGTAATAGATTTGTTCATAGAAACTTTTATTTATAATTAAATATTTATTCCATTGAATATGTATTTAAAATTTTTAATCCTCTTTTGACGTTTGAATGAAATGAGTAGTGATTACATTTTATATGACAAATCAGTCGTCCCTGATCTACTTTTTCTATGTTTCCTAATTACCTTCTCACTCCCATGATTAATCCGGGGAATGATGCTCGATTGTGAAGAAAGAAGTAGTCAATGGCAGTGATATTTCCCACCATTCTTATCTTTAAGTTTTGTAACATTATAGGGAAAGAGCAAAATATTGACAGCTGTTCACAAGAGGCATGTGGAAGTACTTTACGTGTAGCTAACGGGGTATCTTCTGTTCAGGTTAATGTTTTGAGTACACATGGATAATGATGATTGCCAACATTGCTTTTAAAACTAAGCCATCATTAAATAATAAATACTTTTCTCGAACCTGAAACTTCTCCTAGTGTGCCATGTGTACCAGATTGAGTCAGACATTGTCCCTCGCGAGTAGTGGACTTAGAATGACCGAAGGCTTTCATCTTTGCCCATCAAAGCTCTGCTTGTTGAAAAAGCATTTTCTTTCCTTTGGAGGCCATTCTATTTCCTTCCTAAAAATGTTTTTCCTTGACAGTTGGTATTCTGTCAAAGTATCTGTTTAAGTTCTTGCTGCAGAGTGTCTAATGTATTCTCAAAAAAATTCTATTGTGGCCAAAACTGGACATATTAGCAGCAATCACTTTTTTTCATTGGGTTAAGTGAAATAACCCCACTAATCCAAGGGTTGCCTGGCCATCACACTGCACAGTGAATTCACACTGCACACATCATTTCCCTGACAGTGTACAATTCAGTTTTGCTATGCATTTCAGTTAAATTTTATTGTCGCTATAAGGCTTCCAGCAGAGTACTATTTGGGCAGATGTACATGTTTCACTTTTTTACAATAGGACTTTCAAGGGTTACTTCAGCTCCAGTTTCATTTTCACAGTGATGCCCTCAAACACTGTCATTTCAAGCCAAGCTCAATTCTACTTTATCTCCACTGCAGACCATTCACTTTGCCTTTTATCATTGGTAATCCCTATATTTCATTCATAGCTTCCTTTGTAATTTGTCTTTCTTATTCACTTTCATCCATGTTGAATCCATAGCATGTCTATCTCAGTCAACCAGATAAACACACTTTCACTGATTTACTTACCATTCACTCTGCATTGAATCTTGGCCATGCAAGTTCAGGATTGTGACATTAAGCAAAACAACTTCTGCTTGCTTCCACTCAGTCCTAGACCTAAGTTAACTTGCTTTATCAATTGAAGGATAGAGAAGAAAAATGTAGAGACATGCAACGTATGTCTTTATATCTCCTGGATAACTCCTCAGTTGTTGAATTTTTATCAAACCTTCTCAATAGTCCCTCCATCTCCTTACTGTTTCATCTTCTCAAACAGTCGTCATTTTCATCTCTTACAGCTTAACTCACTTGATTCTATCTGACAAAGTTAACTAACTCTTTATGGTATAATTTTTTTGATCTTTTCCATTCAAATGCAAAAGCATGCATAGAACATTTAATAGCACTGTTAAGATCTTTCTAATAATTTCATGAGTATCTGCAATTGTGTACTGGACACTACATAATTAGATCACATTATCAACTATATTCCACCAATACCAATGATGGTTAAATAATAACTCTTTTAATGATAATAGCCGTCACAAGTTTAAAGACATAGCATTAAATAGGAATTGATCATTATTTAATTATTTGACATTTCAATTTAGGAAATAATTAGAAGAAATTGGGAGATCTCATCCAATATTGTGTACAAAGTACTAGCCATTGATTGATAAAGCAAACATTTCATTACAGATAGAAAAAATGTTTATGAAGCAGTATCAATTCATCAGTGTTCAGATACAAAGCAAAGGCACCATTTCATTTTTATAGGTTTTATTCATTTTTTAGATTATGCAAGTAGTTATTGATGAAATACTCAGTAATCTACATGGTCATTCATAAAATATGGGAGTTGACATTTGCAGGAGCTTTGATGCACAGGCAGATACGAGTAACATCAGACAGTTGGAGAAACACTATCCTGAAATAATAGAAAAAGAAAAATTAGATGTTGCAGTTGCATATTAATAGTTGTCTTTATGATTGAAGGCAGAAGTCAAGCCTCCTTCCAAGATAGGTGAGCTGTCCCACGTGCTCTAGTTTATGAACTCTTATATTAATATTTCATGCCTGAGAATCAAAAGAAGAATGGTGGAAAACACAATGCGAGGATTGGGAGAGTGTGCATAGGAAGGGTGGAATTGGTGTGCTGTACAGCAAGGTTAAGTTAGTATTGGGAAGTAAGAAGGAAAGATATGTGCTAACAGTTAAAGACAAGTGGTTTAAGGTAATAGAGATCCAAGAGTGATGGAAGGAATATGTAGAAACACTGTATGGTAGAGAACTTAGACCAACAAGGTTAGACATAGAAAAGGAACATGACGTAGAAGAAGATAGCTTAGGTCCAGGCATACTCGATGACGAAATAGAAAGGGCATTTAGGGAGGTGAAACCAAAGAATCGTAGTATCTATGAGGAAGGAATATGGCCGGAAGATCTCAGAGAAGAATTTTTGTGAGATCAGGATTAGTTTCTATCCCAAAAAAAGGTAAAGGCTACGTCATGTGAGGATTACAGAACTGTAAGTTTGATATCCCACCCAGCTAAAGTTATTCTCAGGATCATCAACAAAAGGAAAGAGAGTAAGGCAAATGATAACTTAGGGGATGATAAGTTTGGGTTTAGGAAGGGGAGAGGGACACGCGATGCCATTGCAGTAATGAGGTCACTTATCAAGACAAATGTAGAATACAATCAGGACGTATTTGCCTGTTTCGTAGATTTAGAAAAAGCATTTGATAGAGTGAATTGGGAAAAACTAATGCGTGCATTGCAGAAAATGGGAATGTGTTGGAGGGACAGGAGACTGATCCACAACCTGTACATGTCTCGGACTGCTCAGGTGCGAGTGGGGAACGGAGAGTCCGGATGGGCAGTGTTGGGAGGTGTAAAGCAGGGTTGTCCATTACCACCAGTGCTGTTCAATGTATCTGTGGTGGAAATGATTAAAGAGGCATGGGAAGAACTGGAGGTAGGAATGAATGTTGGAGGGGAATTCGTGAAATCAGTTAGGTTTGCTGATGACCAAGCATAACTTGCTCAGTCAGCCAAGGGGTTGCAAGCTTTGCTAAGTGAATTGGAGGTGCAGTGCGATAGATATTGGATGAGAATCCGTGTTAATAAAACAAAGGTTATGCAATTTTCCAGAAAGAAAAAGGCTAAACTAAACATTAAACTAGGAGGGAAAAAATAGAGCATTTAGAACAGTTTACATACCTCGGAAGTGTTTTGGAACCACACGGTCAAAGTAGTAGGGACCTAAGGAGAAGAACAGCACTAGGCAAGAAGGAGGCTTTCTCCACGAGGAGGGAGTTGATGATGGGGACTTTGAGTAGAGAGGTTGAGAATAAATAAATAAAGATGAAAGAATAGAAAAAGAAAAATTAGATGTTGCAGTTGCATATTAATAGTTGTCTTTATGATTGAAGGCAGAAGTCAAGCCTCCTTCCAAGATAGGTGAGCTGTCCCACGTGCTCTAGTTTATGAACTCTTATATTAATATTTCATGCCTGAGAATCAAAAGAAGAATGGTGGAAAACACAATGCGAGGATTGGGAGAGTGTGCATAGGAAGGGTGGAATTGGTGTGCTGTACAGCAAGGTTAAGTTAGTATTGGGAAGTAAGAAGGAAAGATATGTGCTAACAGTTAAAGACAAGTGGTTTAAGGTAATAGAGATCCAAGAGTGATGGAAGGAATATGTAGAAACACTGTATGGTAGAGAACTTAGACCAACAAGGTTAGACATAGAAAAGGAACATGACGTAGAAGAAGATAGCTTAGGTCCAGGCATACTCGATGACGAAATAGAAAGGGCATTTAGGGAGGTGAAACCAAAGAATCGTAGTATCTATGAGGAAGGAATATGGCCGGAAGATCTCAGAGAAGAATTTTTGTGAGATCAGGATTAGTTTCTATCCCAAAAAAAGGTAAAGGCTACGTCATGTGAGGATTACAGAACTGTAAGTTTGATATCCCACCCAGCTAAAGTTATTCTCAGGATCATCAACAAAAGGAAAGAGAGTAAGGCAAATGATAACTTAGGGGATGATAAGTTTGGGTTTAGGAAGGGGAGAGGGACACGCGATGCCATTGCAGTAATGAGGTCACTTATCAAGAGAAATGTAGAATACAATCAGGACGTATTTGCCTGTTTCGTAGATTTAGAAAAAGCATTTGATAGAGTGAATTGGGAAAAACTAATGCGTGCATTGCAGAAAATAGGAATGTATTGGAGGGACAGGAGACTGATCCACAACCTGTACATGTCTCAGACTGCTCAGGTGCGAGTGGGGAACGGAGAGTCCGGATGGGCAGTGTTGGGAGGTGTAAAGCAGGGTTGTCCATTACCACCAGTGCTGTTCAATGTATCTGTGGAGGAAATGATTAAAGAGGCATGGGAAGAACTGGAGGTAGGAATGAATGTTGGAGGGGAATTCGTGAAATCGGTTAGGTTTGCTGATGACCAAGCATAACTTGCTCAGTCAGCCAAGGGGTTGCAAGCTTTGCTAAGTGAATTGGAGGTTCAGTGCGATAGATATTGGATGAGAATCCGTGTTAATAAAACAAAGGTTATGCAATTTTCCAGAAAGAAAAAGGCTAAACTAAACATTAAAATAGGAGGGAAAAAATAGAGCAGGTAGAACAGTGGGGAGCGGAGAGTCCGGATGGGCAGTGTTGGGAGGTGTAAAGCAGGGTTGCAGCAAAAATATTCCACACCACCCACATTTTGGCTGAATTCATCTGAATGGAATTTGCATTTCAACACATTTTTAACCATTTGATGCAGTTTAATTATGTAGTCTCCAAGGTGGCTATTTTAATGGATATGGGAAATTGGAACTTCACTATGGCAAAATGCAGATCTAAGTTAAAGACCATAAAATGTGAACATGTGCAATCTGTGGAATTTTCAAATCCTTATCTTCATTTAGTTGTTTTACAGAATACCTTATATGATCAAAGCAGTGTTTAATATCCATTCCAGAAATTTCTTCTCCAATAGTCTGATGCTTAATTCTAATAATTATACCCTTTCTATAATATCTCTAATACTTCTTAATTTAATTTTGCACACAGCTAAATTGGTTCTCAGATTAATCAACAATAGAAAGGAGAGTAGGGGATTACTTAGGGGAAGATCAGTTTTGGTTCTGGTGGGGAGAGTTATGTGTGATTCCAATGGCATTCATGGAGAGGACTGTTAGAATAGAAGAAAAATTTACCTGTCTTGTTTTGTTGATTTTGAGAAAGAATTTCATAGAGTTCCTTGTGTGGAATAAATGAATGTGCTTTAACTATTTGTTTATACATAGTACCTTTTAAGCCACCACTAGAGTATTTGTGAAGCCCTGATTACACACCAGACAGCTTTTGACCCAAAGTTATTTTCCCTGCTATTGTAGTTGGGAAGCAATTCTAATCCCTTTTGGTTTCGAGAAACACAAAATTATAAATCTATCTGTTCTACATTTAATCTCTATGATTTTACAGACATAATGTCTCCTACTTAGGATGATGGGGGCTAATAAAATATTTCTATATCATAGCTACAGAAATATCTTATAATTTATGCACATCATTTAATTTGTAATTTAATCTTTACTCCATGAGAAATTCCTAACCTTGCTCCCTTAATAATTTTGATATACTACTCAGACATAAAAACGATTTTTAAATCTTGGTGCTATACGCTGCATACAATCCAAATTTGCTTTTGAACCAACTTCATTAGGATCCCATATACTAGCAGCATATTCTAAATGAGGCAAAATATAACATCATTCTTTCACCTATTTCTAACATTCCCCATGTTTCCCTCCCCTATTACTATTCCCCTATTCCCCTTCCTACCTACCCTTACATCATTACATTTCCCTATTACTGTATACAAATTTTTTTTAGCTTTTCTACATAATGTTTCCCATTTTGTTTCATCAATGAGATTGTGAGAGGTGGTAATCTCTAAACATTCAATAAAGTCTATACTTTTCATTTCAGTGTCCCTGATGCAGTAGGCATTTGAGAAAACAATGCTAAAAAAATTTTTTTATGCACTTCTTTATATTTGATTCTAGTTGCTAAGTATCACACCAGTTTTGCATAATATCTATATCATCTACCAAAGGTACTTTTTCCTTGGGATTACATTTATTTCTAAGTACTACTGCATCATTTGTAAATAAATATTTCATACTATTCTGTATGCAGAAAACATGCCATATTCCTTCCTCATAGATACTACGAATCAGTCTTCTTTCCACATTTTCCTTAACCTTTCAATAGTTTCACAGCCTTCTTTGGTTTCACCTCCCTAAATGCCCTTTCTATTTCGTCATCAAGTATGCCTGGACCTAAGCTATCTTCTTCTACGTCATGTTCCTTTTCTGTATCTAACCTTGTTGGTCTAAGTTCTCTACCATACAGTGTTTCTACATATTCCTTCCATCACTCTTGGATCTATTACCTTAATCCACTTGTCTTTAACTGTTAGCACATATCTTTCCTTCTTACTTCCCAATACTAACTTAACCTTGCTGTACAGCACACCAATTCCACCCTTCCTATGCACACTCTCCCAATCCTCGCATTGTGTTTTCCACCATTCTTCTTTTGATTCTCAGGCATGAAATATTAATATAAGAGTTCATAAACTAGAGCACGTGGGACAGCTCACCTATCTTGGAAGGAGGCTTGACTTCTGCCTTCAATCATAAAGACAACTATTAATATGCAACTGCAACATCTAATTTTTCTTTTTCTATTCTTTCATCTTTATTTATTTATTCTCAACCTCTCTACTCAAAGTCCCCATCATCAACTCCCTCCTCGTGGAGAAAGCCTCCTTCTTGCCTAGTGCTGTTCTTCTCCTTAGGTCCCTACTACTTTGACCGTGTGGTTCCAAAACACTTCCGAGGTATGTAAACTGTTCTAAATGCTCTATTTTTTCCCTCCTAGTTTAATGTTTAGTTTAGCCTTTTTCTTTCTGGAAAATTGCATAACCTTTGTTTTATTAACACGGATTCTCATCCAATATCTATCGCACTGCACCTCCAATTCACTTAGCAAAGCTTGCAACCCCTTGGCTGACTGAGCAAGTTATGCTTGGTCATCAGCAAACCTAACCGATTTCACGAATTCCCCTCCAACATTCATTCCTACCTCCAGTTCTTCCCATGCCTCTTTAATCATTTCCTCCACAGATACATTGAACAGCACTGGTGGTAATGGACAACCCTGCTTTACACCTCCCAACACTGCCCATCCGGACTCTCCGTTCCCCACTCGCACCTGAGCAGTCTGAGACATGTACAGGTTGTGGATCAGTCTCCTGTCCCTCCAATACATTCCTATTTTCTGCAATGCACGCATTAGTTTTTCCCAATTCACTCTATCAAATGCTTTTTCTAAATCTACGAAACAGGCAAATACGTCCTGATTGTATTCTACATTTCTCTTGATAAGTGACCTCATTACTGCAATGGCATCGCGTGTCCCTCTCCCCTTCCTAAACCCAAACTTATCATCCCCTAAGTTATCATTTGCCTTACTCTCTTTCCTTTTGTTGATGATCCTGAGAATAACTTTAGCTGGGTGGGATATCAAACTTACAGTTCTGTAATCCTCACATGACGTAGCCTTTACCTTTTTTTGGGATAGAAACTAATCCTGATCTCACAAAAATTCTTCTCTGAGATCTTCCGGCCATATTCCTTCCTCATAGATACTACGATTCTTTGGTTTCACCTCCCTAAATGCCCTTTCTATTTCGTCATCGAGTATGCCTGGACCTAAGCTATCTTCTTCTACGTCATGTTCCTTTTCTATGTCTAACCTTGTTGGTCTAAGTTCTCTACCATACAGTGTTTCTACATATTCCTTCCATCACTCTTGGATCTCTATTACCTTAAACCACTTGTCTTTAACTGTTAGCACATATCTTTCCTTCTTACTTCCCAATACTAACTTAACCTTGCTGTACAGCACACCAATTCCACCCTTCCTATGCACACTCTCCCAATCCTCGCATTGTGTTTTCCACCATTCTTCTTTTGATTCTCAGGCATGAAATATTAATATAAGAGTTCATAAACTAGAGCACGTGGGACAGCTCACCTATCTTGGAAGGAGGCTTGACTTCTGCCTTCAATCATAAAGACAACTATTAATATGCAACTGCAACATCTAATTTTTCTTTTTCTATTCTTTCATCTTTATTTATTTATTCTCAACCTCTCTACTCAAAGTCCCCATCATCAACTCCCTCCTCGTGGAGAAAGCCTCCTTCTTGCCTAGTGCTGTTCTTCTCCTTAGGTCCCTACTACTTTGACCGTGTGGTTCCAAAACACTTCCGAGGTATGTAAACTGTTCTAAATGCTCTATTTTTTCCCTCCTAGTTTAATGTTTAGTTTAGCCTTTTTCTTTCTGGAAAATTGCATAACCTTTGTTTTATTAACACGGATTCTCATCCAATATCTATCGCACTGCACCTCCAATTCACTTAGCAAAGCTTGCAACCCCTTGGCTGACTGAGCAAGTTATGCTTGGTCATCAGCAAACCTAACTGATTTCACGAATTCCCCTCCAACATTCATTCCTACCTCCAGTTCTTCCCATGCCTCTTTAATCATTTCCACCACAGATACATTGAACAGCACTGGTGGTAATGGAAAACCCTGCTTTACACCTCCCAACACTGCCCATCCGGACTCTCCGTTCCCCACTCGCACCTGAGCAGTCCGAGACATGTACAGGTTGTGGATCAGTCTCCTGTCCCTCCAACACATTCCCATTTTCTGCAATGCACGCATTAGTTTTTCCCAATTCACTCTATCAAATGCTTTTTCTAAATCTACGAAACAGGCAAATACGTCCTGATTGTATTCTACATTTGTCTTGATAAGTGACCTCATTACTGCAATGGCATCGCGTGTCCCTCTCCCCTTCCTAAACCCAAACTTATCATCCCCTAAGTTATCATTTGCCTTACTCTCTTTCCTTTTGTTGATGATCCTGAGAATAACTTTAGCTGGGTGGGATATCAAACTTACAGTTCTGTAATCCTCACATGACGTAGCCTTTACCTTTTTTTGGGATAGAAACTAATCCTGATCTCACAAAAATTCTTCTCTGAGATCTTCCGGCCATATTCCTTCCTCATAGATACTACGATTCTTTGGTTTCACCTCCCTAAATGCCCTTTCTATTTCGTCATCGAGTATGCCTGGACCTAAGCTATCTTCTTCTACGTCATGTTCCTTTTCTATGTCTAACCTTGTTGGTCTAAGTTCTCTACCATACAGTGTTTCTACATATTCCTTCCATCACTCTTGGATCTCTATTACCTTAAACCACTTGTCTTTAACTGTTAGCACATATCTTTCCTTCTTACTTCCCAATACTAACTTAACCTTGCTGTACAGCACACCAATTCCACCCTTCCTATGCACACTCTCCCAATCCTCGCATTGTGTTTTCCACCATTCTTCTTTTGATTCTCAGGCATGAAATATTAATATAAGAGTTCATAAACTAGAGCACGTGGGACAGCTCACCTATCTTGGAAGGAGGCTTGACTTCTGCCTTCAATCATAAAGACAACTATTAATATGCAACTGCAACATCTAATTTTTCTTTTTCTATTCTTTCATCTTTATTTATTTATTCTCAACCTCTCTACTCAAAGTCCCCATCATCAACTCCCTCCTCGTGGAGAAAGCCTCCTTCTTGCCTAGTGCTGTTCTTCTCCTTAGGTCCCTACTACTTTGACCGTGTGGTTCCAAAACACTTCCGAGGTATGTAAACTGTTCTAAATGCTCTATTTTTTCCCTCCTAGTTTAATGTTTAGTTTAGCCTTTTTCTTTCTGGAAAATTGCATAACCTTTGTTTTATTAACACGGATTCTCATCCAATATCTATTGCACTGCACCTCCAATTCACTTAGCAAAGCTTGCAACCCCTTGGCTGACTGAGCAAGTTATGCTTGGTCATCAGCAAACCTAACTGATTTCACGAATTCCCCTCCAACATTCATTCCTACCTCCAGTTCTTCCCATGCCTCTTTAATCATTTCCACCACAGATACATTGAACAGCACTGGTGGTAATGGACAACCCTGCTTTACACCTCCCAACACTGCCCATCCGGACTCTCCGTTCCCCACTCGCACCTGAGCAGTCCGAGACATGTACAGGTTGTGGATCAGTCTCCTGTCCCTCCAACACATTCCCATTTTCTGCAATGCACGCATTAGTTTTTCCCAATTCACTCTATCAAATGCTTTTTCTAAATCTACGAAACAGGCAAATACGTCCTGATTGTATTCTACATTTGTCTTGATAAGTGACCTCATTACTGCAATGGCATCGCGTGTCCCTCTCCCCTTCCTAAACCCAAACTTATCATCCCCTAAGTTATCATTTGCCTTACTCTCTTTCCTTTTGTTGATGATCCTGAGAATAACTTTAGCTGGGTGGGATATCAAACTTACAGTTCTGTAATCCTCACATGACGTAGCCTTTACCTTTTTTTGGGATAGAAACTAATCCTGATCTCACAAAAATTCTTCTCTGAGATCTTCCGGCCATATTCCTTCCTCATAGATACTACGATTCTTTGGTTTCACCTCCCTAAATGCCCTTTCTATTTCGTCATCGAGTATGCCTGGACCTAAGCTATCTTCTTCTACGTCATGTTCCTTTTCTATGTCTAACCTTGTTGGTCTAAGTTCTCTACCATACAGTGTTTCTACATATTCCTTCCATCACTCTTGGATCTCTATTACCTTAAACCACTTGTCTTTAACTGTTAGCACATATCTTTCCTTCTTACTTCCCAATACTAACTTAACCTTGCTGTACAGCACACCAATTCCACCCTTCCTATGCACACTCTCCCAATCCTCGCATTGTGTTTTCCACCATTCTTCTTTTGATTCTCAGGCATGAAATATTAATATAAGAGTTCATAAACTAGAGCACGTGGGACAGCTCACCTATCTTGGAAGGAGGCTTGACTTCTGCCTTCAATCATAAAGACAACTATTAATATGCAACTGCAACATCTAATTTTTCTTTTTCTATTATTTCAGGATAGTGTTTCTCCAACTGTCTGATGTTACTCGTATCTGCCTGTGCATCAAAGCTCCTGCAAATGTCAACTCCCATATTTTATGAATGACCATGTAGATTACTGAGTATTTCATCAATAACTACTTGCATAATCTAAAAAATGAATAAAACCTATAAAAATGAAATGGTGCCTTTGCTTTGTATCTGAACACTGATGAATTGATACTGCTTCATAAACATTTTTTCTATCTGTAATGAAATGTTTGCTTTATCAATCAATGGCTAGTACTTTGTACACAATATTGGATGAGATCTCCCAATTTCTTCTAATTATTTCCTAAATTGAAATGTCAAATAATTAAATAATGATCAATTCCTATTTAATGCTATGTCTTTAAACTTGTGACGGCTATTATCATTAAAAGAGTTATTATTTAACCATCATTGGTATTGGTGGAATATAGTTGATAATGTGATCTAATTATGTAGTGTCCAGTACACAATTGCAGATACTCATGAAATTATTAGAAAGATCTTAACAGTGCTATTAAATGTTCTATGCATGCTTTTGCATTTGAATGGAAAAGATCAAAAAAATTATACCATAAAGAGTTAGTTAACTTTGTCAGATAGAATCAAGTGAGTTAAGCTGTAAGAGATGAAAATGACGACTGTTTGAGAAGATGAAACAGTAAGGAGATGGAGGGACTATTGAGAAGGTTTGATAAAAATTCAACAACTGAGGAGTTATCCAGGAGATATAAAGACATACGTTGCATGTCTCTACATTTTTCTTCTCTATCCTTCAATTGATAAAGCAAGTTAACTTAGGTCTAGGACTGAGTGGAAGCAAGCAGAAGTTGTTTTGCTTAATGTCACAATCCTGAACTTGCATGGCCAAGATTCAATGCAGAGTGAATGGTAAGTAAATCAGTGAAAGTGTGTTTATCTGGTTGACTGAGATAGACATGCTATGGATTCAACATGGATGAAAGTGAATAAGAAAGACAAATTACAAAGGAAGCTATGAATGAAATATAGGGATTACCAATGATAAAAGGCAAAGTGAATGGTCTGCAGTGGAGATAAAGTAGAATTGAGCTTGGCTTGAAATGACAGTGTTTGAGGGCATCACTGTGAAAATGAAACTGGAGCTGAAGTAACCCTTGAAAGTCCTATTGTAAAAAAGTGAAACATGTACATCTGCCCAAATAGTACTCTGCTGGAAGCCTTATAGCGACAATAAAATTTAACTGAAATGCATAGCAAAACTGAATTGTACACTGTCAGGGAAATGATGTGTGCAGTGTGAATTCACTGTGCAGTGTGATGGCCAGGCAACCCTTGGATTAGTGGGGTTATTTCACTTAACCCAATGAAAAAAAGTGATTGCTGCTAATATGTCCAGTTTTGGCCACAATAGAATTTTTTTGAGAATACATTAGACACTCTGCAGCAAGAACTTAAACAGATACTTTGACAGAATACCAACTGTCAAGGAAAAACATTTTTAGGAAGGAAATAGAATGGCCTCCAAAGGAAAGAAAATGCTTTTTCAACAAGCAGAGCTTTGATGGGCAAAGATGAAAGCCTTCGGTCATTCTAAGTCCACTACTCGCGAGGGACAATGTCTGACTCAATCTGGTACACATGGCACACTAGGAGAAGTTTCAGGTTCGAGAAAAGTATTTATTATTTAATGATGGCTTAGTTTTAAAAGCAATGTTGGCAATCATCATTATCCATGTGTACTCAAAACATTAACCTGAACAGAAGATACCCCGTTAGCTACACGTAAAGTACTTCCACATGCCTCTTGTGAACAGCTGTCAATATTTTGCTCTTTCCCTATAATGTTACAAAACTTAAAGATAAGAATGGTGGGAAATATCACTGCCATTGACTACTTCTTTCTTCACAATCGAGCATCATTCCCCGGATTAATCATGGGAGTGAGAAGGTAATTAGGAAACATAGAAAAAGTAGATCAGGGACGACTGATTTGTCATATAAAATGTAATCACTACTCATTTCATTCAAACGTCAAAAGAGGATTAAAAATTTTAAATACATATTCAATGGAATAAATATTTAATTATAAATAAAAGTTTCTATGAACAAATCTATTACCAGATAAATGGTCTGAAAGAACAGACGATTAAGTGGCTTTTAGAATGTGCTCTGAGATTTATGAAGGAGTTGAGGGCATCAATACTTGTGGGAAAAACAGAAGGGACAAGAGGAGGAAAGGAAAATTTTCCCTTTAATTCCTTCAGAGACCTTCACTCATTAAAAGTGGTTGCAGATCACAAATCATCATCAGGAAATACTGGAAGGAAGGGGGGACTAAGGGGATGATAAATGAGGAGTTAGGTCCTGATGAAGAAATTCAAAGAATGGCATCATGACAATGAAATTAGCAATGGAACAACAACTGAGAAAGGCAGAAGAACAAGCAATGCCAGAGCTAAAAAGAAGAAACATGAAGGCATGAAACCATGTGGCTATTGGAGAGATTAAGCGACTTGAGATTGGATCAAAAAATCTTATTAAATGATTACTGTTTTATTTGATTATCTTTAGAAATGAAGAAGCAATTGACCAGAGAGAGCTGCATTTCATCTGTTATTTTTCACACCCTTCCACAACTGACTATCACTGTTTATTTGAAATTGGTTGGTATCCTTTAGTTTTCATTTCATGAGAATTAACTTTGGCCATTTTTGAAATTTCCAATTGTTGCTCAAGATTAGTCATGTAGAGTGATTGAATGATCTCATTCCTCTCACAAATGTAACATGTCATCGGTCTATGATTTTATTTTACGGTGTTCTGCATGCTTAAAGGGAGATTTTCAGATGATTCCTAATAGCTCATTATTTCTAATTGTCATGTGGACTTGCTCTCCCATTGCTCTACATTATTTTCCAACTGATGCCTGCCTGCATTCATATTTTCTAAAACATCTATCTTACTTCTTTGTCTGCAATGTTTACAGAGCAATCTGATTTTTAAAATGATCTTCACATCTCCCTACCATTCAATTTTTCTTACATCTGCTTTCCCTGCCATTTTCCCATCCTCAAAAGAAGCTTACTCTCTTCATCAACCTTATTTACAACTTTCAAATTTTCTTTCTCTCTTTCCAACGAATGTTCTCTATTCTCCACCACCACCCATGCTCTTTTCCAACCTCTGACCTTCTTCTTGACCATAAAACAACAAGAAGTAAAGATATCCTTCTATCCACAAGGAACTTAAAAAAGTAATTTTGCGTAAAGTAGAGTTTGGGGGGCGGGGCAACAAAAACCTGTCATGGAGAGGTGATTTGTAATTCAATTATCATATATGGAACTAATCAATTTTACTACTTGCCCCATCAACCTCAAAAGTACAGCCTAAATGAAATCATTTAGTCAGGCCCCTCTCTGATCCACTTAACATCTGATTCTCCAAGGATGAGTTTTTTCACATATTCTACCTATAAAAATCCCATCAATTTCCAAAATGCAAGTATGTTAATATATGATTTGTAACAAAAACTGACCACTTTCACCTTCAGACTCCTGTTCACCACTCCCTTGGTCCTCTTTATATATGCCTTAGGTCTGCAACCATCAGCCTCCTCTTCATATTTGCCTTCGGTCTGCTCTCATCAGCCTCCTCTTCATATATGCCTTCAGTCTGCTTTGGTCAGCCTCCTCTTCATATATGCCTTCAATCTGCAACCATCAGCCTCCTCTTCATATTTGCCTTCGGTCTGCTCTCATCAGCCTCCTCTTCATATATGCCTTCAGTCTGCTTTGGTCAGCCTCCTCTTCATATATGCCTTCAATCTGCAACCATCAGCCTCCTCTTCATATTTGCCTTCGGTCTGCTCTCATCAGCCTCCTCTTCATATTTGCCTGACTGACTGACATTTCTCTTGACATAATTTATCAACTCATCCTCTTTTACCCTATTAAGGTTGTTTAGTTTAATATATTCCCCATTGTGTTTACTCAAAATTTCATTTCCTACAGGTCTATCATTACATGACGACCCAATATAAAAACTAATCTCAATCAATTTCGTATATATGGCATGAATTTCAGCTAAGTTTCAGCTAAGTATTAATCACACCCAGGAGCATCAGCCATCCTGCAGTGGGATTCTAAAAATCCATCCAAGTTCCTGGAAAAATGAAAAGAAATAATTAATTTTGGGCAATTTTCAATTAGTTCAAAATGTATAATCTTGCTAAGCACAATGTGGCATCTGATGATTGGGGTTTCGTTCATTGCTTTACCATGGTACTAAATTTAGGTAATGCTAAATAATTGCTGTAATGATTCGATAAAAGTTTCAAGTAGGGAACTTGGGGATTAAAATTACATAACTTCAATATTATCAATTGTGATAGATTACACAGGCCTACAAAAAAAATTTTTTTTTTGGTGCCGGGAATCTTTGTGATGATTTTAACTATATTTGTAGAGCTGAATCCAAATATGAAATCCGTTTTTATTTAACAGCTCTACTTTTTTAGGTATGGCACATCTTACGATTAGTTGTTTCAATATTTGATATATTCCGGAAAATAATTTTCAAAGTTAAATAAATCTATAAATATACTAATTTATAACCACTCTGCGGTGTTCCTTTTATTTTCAATAAACTGTCAAAAAGTTTTATGTATATTTCTATATTGTAGGCCAATGAGATAATTATTAATATAATATTCCCATATCATCATGTAGAAGATTTTTTTAAGATTTTTTTACGTAAGTAATAACATATCTATATCTTGAAAACTATAGCTGATAGGAAAATACTAGTGCCATAATTGGATTCAGCACCCCAATTGTTCTTTAAATCAGCATTAAAAGCTCCGGCACCAAAACCACTGTTGGCCTGTGTTATTAATATAATATTCCCATATCATCATGTAGAAGATTTTTTTACATAAGTAACAACATATCTATATCTTGAAAACTATAGCTGATAGGAAAAAACTAGTGTCATAATTGGATTCAGCACCCCAATTGTTCATTAAATCAGCATTAAAAGCTCCGGCACCTAAACCACTGTTGGCCTGTGTTAACCATAAATTCCATCCCAATCCTGTGCAATAGTTGGTGAGCCAGGGGGTATTTTACATGCATGAAAGAAGCCACAACTTTGTATCAACAGAGAAAATGATCATTCCATCATACAATCATTGAGCTCACATTATTCAGATTCAATTGAAATATTAACCATAACCTTTAACTTTGAAAGTAACTTTGGCTGCTGAATAAATAAGAAACATTCAAAACTAGTTATAATACTTTTTCAATGGTTTCATAGTTCACAATTTGGTACACTGAATGTGAAGCAAGTATCTATTTACTAGACAGAACTTATTTTAATGCAATGGTGATGCTCCCCTTTACCAGAATGACTCATCTCTCTCTGTGCTCGGGCTATGAAACTGTGCATGCCTCAATGCAATTACAGTGAAAATATAGCCTTGTCCCTCTCAAAGAGAACATTTGCAACACTTTTTATAAGTCCTTTTGTGTTAATGCTTAATTGTCTCTGTCATTAAAAAAAAAAATCTTAAGCGTCTGAGGGAGGGTTCTGCAGGTCAAAGAACAAAAAATGGATATCAAAAGTTAAAATGACTGAGTCATCAAAGGATTAGGTAAGTTTAGTGTGTCATTTGGGTGTATTTATATCTGAGATTTTTTTTAAGAGATCAATAACATTAAGTATAATCTTAAGTTGCATGACTTTAAGGAATTAAATCTTTATAAATAGTATGACACTTGTGAAAAAGAGTCAAGTTATTATGCCCTTTCTCATAGCCTTTCTTTCACATGAGACTATCCACGCATGCACAATGTTGTTTATTTGGAATTTCAACACAAGTAAAAACCAATAATGCAGGAATTACAAATCCCTAATTTCCCCAATTGGACAAATTATAACCTATGACAGTACCACAGACAGCACATTTTAAATATTAATTATATGAGAACAGAAGACATATTTCAAAGTTATATTACAGTTGCACCTTTCCCAATGACAAAAATACTAAAGCCTTGGACCCTCTCCACAACTACCATGAACATTGAGGTCAGTATGGGGGTAGGAAATTGCATTTGATCCTAGTGGATGCCTTAAAAAAGTTCTGTCTTCCTCTTCTGAGCACACTTGCCAATGAATCAAATTCTACAACTAAACATTTTCTGGATGTTACTTCCCAGACACACAAATGAAAATACACCTCAATAAATATTAATAATGTTTGGCAGTCTACCATTCCAGGTTGGTTTTGCATGAGCACATAGAAACCACTGCTCCATTTATAAGACCCCCTAGACTTGACACACACTGGAAACATGCACATAAATAAATCATCTTTCAATTCAACAAACTTTCTCCTGGCCCTCATTCCATTGAAAGTAACCATTCTTTACTGCCACTGTCCTAATCCCCAACGTTATTCTTTTTATCACTTTTCAGGATTTCACTATTATTTCCCTTTATTTCAGCATGTTGATCTGGTAGAGCTCGTGTGTTCCTTAACCGGTAGATTGCTATTAATAATGATTTGAGCATATGTATATGCATATGAGATTGGGTGAAAAGGGGCAGGCATATTTAACTCCATTCCCTAACACTTCTGCTCTGAAAAGAGAGTAGGCATCTTATTACCTGTACAATTTTATGGAATTATTTTCTATGTAATTTTTCCTGCTCCATTTATATATCCATTCCCTAAACTGAAGATTTCTGATAACCCGCGGTGAAAAAGGAAGTGAGTGAATCTAGAAAGTTTGTAGAGGACGAGTGAAATTGGTGCCCCATCAGGGCTGTGAAAAGTATAGAAAGAAGGGGAAAAAGTCAAAGATGAGTTAGGAAAACTATTCCTGTGGAACTACTGAAGGGTTTAGGAAATGTGGGAGGAAGGTTTATCATGGACTAACTTGTAGCATTTATCAGAGAGGAATTTTGTCGGAAGACTTCGTAAGATCGTTGGAGTTCCTGTTCCACAAAAAGGGAAAGACTACATTTTGTGAGGATTTCTATAAAATACTTTCGTAGATTCCGAAAAAGGCCTTTAAAAGAGCAAATAGGAAAGTATTAGGGAATGCCTTGCAGAGAAAATGGGTAAATTGAAATGCTAGGAGGATATCTACACCTGCGCATGTCTAGAAGAATACGATACAATAGCATTGGTCTTACAGAAGATAAAATACCAGGAACATCGCTGGGTGATTTGTGTAGATTTAAAAATTGTGAACTTTCTTCTTGGGCAGCAAAGTGGCTACACAAAATATCCATGTTTTTTGTGCCTCTGGGATAGCAGGGACAGACAAAACCACTGGATTAAGAAGGAGTGGCCTAAGAGAGAAAACTTGGTTGCTGGGAAAGAAAACATCATTGCTGAATCTTTAGTTGAAAGACAGAAAATCATCTTACCGCCTCTACATATTAAACTAGGCCTAATGAAGCAATTTGTAAAGGCTCTTGACAAGGATGGACCATGCTTTAATTTGAAGTAGGATACTTATCTGAGGAGGTTAAAGACATATTACAGGTATCGTAGCGGGGGGACGCGGGGGCTGGGACGTGGGGGAGAGTCCACTCACCACCTTCTTTAAATCTCTGGCCCCGCCCTACTAGGACATCAACGGATGACTCGACCAACCCTTTGAACAACCCCTGAAGGGGGTTGGTTATAAGCGCGGCAGTATCGATGCTATGTGAGTCGGATGCTAACAGCGCCCCCGTTGAGTCTTTGACCCCGCAAAGATAACACAGGCCCACAAAAAAAAATTTTTTTTGGTGCCGGGAATCTTTGTGTTGATTTTAACTATACTATATTTGTAGAGCTGAATCCAAATATGAAATCCGTTTTTATTTAACAGCTCTACTTTTTTAGATATGACGCGTCTTACGATTAGTTGTTTTAATATTTGATATATTCCGGAAAATAATTTTCAAAGTTAAATAAATCTATAAGTATACATGGGAATATATGGTAAAAAAAATAGGAAAAATATTACAGACTTTGTGAAACGTGCATACTTGGGATATTTTGGTGTTAAGCTTGGTGACCAAGATAAAACATGGGCACCGCATTTTGTGTGTAAAACATGTACTGAACATCTGCGCCAATGGACAACAGGACAGAGGAAAATTCTAAAATTTGGTGTGCCAATGGTGTGGAGAGAACCTGTGAACCATATTGACGACTGTTATTTTTGCATAGTAAATGTTTCGGGAATTAATCGAAAAAATCGCCACAAGTGGACATATAGTATCCAGATTTGCCTTCAGCTACGCGCCCGGTACCCCATTCAGAAGAAATACCGATCCCAATATTTCAGACTTTACCAGATATATCTAAGGAAGAATTTGAGTTATTTGAAGACATTTCTCATTCTATTGACGATAGTGGCAGTGACTACGAGGGGGTATCAACAATTCCTCAACTGTTTAATCAAGATGAACTAAGCGATCTTGCTAGAGAACTGAACTTATCGAAGGAAGCATCCGAACTACTAGCATCAAGACTGCATGAAAAGAATTTACTGCAACCCGGTACAAAAATAAGTTTTTATCGCACAAGGGAAAAGTATATGCTACCCTTCTTTACTCAATAAGACAATCTTACATTTTGTTTAGACGTTAAGGGTCTTTTGGAAAAAATGGGACTACTATCACAATATGATGCTAGTGATTGGCGTTTGTTTATTGATAGCTCCAAGCGTAGTTTAAAATGTGTACTTCTTCACAATGGTGACAGGTTTGGCGCAATACCAATCGCTCATTCAACTAAAATGAAAGAAGAATACGATACAATAGCATTGGTCTTACAGAAGATAAAATACCAGGAACATCGCTGGGTGATTTGTGCAGATTTAAAAATTGTGAACTTTCTTCTTGGGCAGCAAAGTGGCTACACAAAATATCCATGTTTTTTGTGCCTCTGGGATAGCAGGGACAGAAAAAACCACTGGATTAAGAAGGAGTGGCCTAAGAGAGAAAACTTGGTTGTTGGGAAAGAAAACATCATTGCTGAATCTTTAGTTGAAAGACAGAAAATCATCTTACCGCCTCTACATATTAAACCAGGCCTAATGAAGCAATTTGTAAAGGCTCTTGACAAGGATGGACCATGCTTCGGCTACTTAAGACTAAAGATGCCCCATATAAGTATTGAAAAAGTTAAAGCTGGTATTTTTGAGGGGCCACAAATCAGACAACTTACAAAGGATCCTGCTTTTGTCGAGTCAATGAATGAGATTGAAAAAATTAGTTGGATGTCATTTGTTGAGGTCATAAAAAATTTTCTAGGAAATCACAAAAGTGAAAATTATATTGAGCTGGTAAAAATTATGCTCAGTAACTTCAAATCACTTGGATGTAATATGAGCACAAAAGCTCACTACCTACAAAGCCACTTAGACAATTTTCTTGGAAATTTAGGAGACACAAGTGAAGAACAAGGTGAAAGATTTCACCAGGATATAAAAACAATGGAAGCTCGCTACCAAGGAAGATGGGATAATCATATGATGGCAGATTAGTGCTGGTGCTTAAAACGAGACTGTTTGAACAAAGTGCACTCAGGAAAATCGCGCAAAAGAAGCTTCCGATGTGTTGAGTGATGTTTTTATGTATTTTTTTCTTTTCAATTTGTTTTATTACAGTAAAAAATTTTAGTATTTGTGTTCAATTGTATTGTAATAGTCTGTTGTGTTTTTTGGTGATTTAACAGCCCTAGAAATAAATCAAGTCTTTATATTTAGTGGGTTTTATTATTAATATAATATTCCCATATCATCATGTAGAAGATTTTTTTACGTAAGTAACAACATATCTATATCTTGAAAACTATAAATGATAGGAAAAAAGTAGTGTCATAATTGGATTCAGCACCCCGATTGTTCTTTAAATCAACATTAAAAGCTCCGGCACCAAAGCCACTGTTGGCCTGTGTAATGCCTCCCCGAACTTCCACCGCACAGCTATTTCGTCGGTTTCGTCTTATTTTTATTATATAATCTACCTTTTAAGGTTACCTCTGGTGGAACAGGCAGTACGTGGATATGGAGAGTTTGTAGAGGACGAGTGAAATTGGTGCCCCATCAGGGCTGCGAAAAGTATAGAAAGAAGGGGAAACAGTCAAAGATGAGTTAGGAAAACTATTCCTGTGGAACTACTGAAGGGTTTAGGAAATGTGGAAGGAAGGTTTATCATGGACTAACTTGTAGCATTTATTAGAGAGGAATTTTGTCGAAAGACTTCGTAAGATCGTTGGAGTTCCTGTTCCACAAAAAGGGAAAGAGAAGATTATGAGTGAGGAAACACACATATGTACAGGTGAAGACGGCGAAAAAGGGATATGGAAAGCATACGAAAATATCGGAAAAAAGAGGGGAAGGACTTGAAAAATAAATTAATAGTTAAGTGAGACGAGAGAAGAAAAGGGAAGGATGTGTGAACAGAGTGAGCTATAATAAAGTACAAATAATTTAATAATACACTGAGGAAATATACAACTGGAAATGGTGCTAGACATAAAGTGAGCAGGAAGAGAGAGAAGGAATAAAACAACCGTCTGCCGCATTTTGTGATTAATAGATGTTGGAATAAGGAATATGCGATTAATCGAAATGTATCATGGCGAACAACACTACCGACACAGACGTGCATAATAAACGTTGACGGCCACACGTTTCTGCTTGGTGAACCTTTTTATTTGTGGCGCTTGCAAAAAAAAGTTATAGGATTAGCAAAAACACACTAAACAGTTGTAAAATATCCTATCTTAAGAGACTCAATTGACCCAACCGTCAGCATGCACACACCGTACTTCGAACCCTTTGGGAAGATTCTACGGATTCAGTTGCCGTACATGCCGATAGCACCGGGAGTTGTTAAGTCAGGATATTTTCAGGCATATGGTCGACACTCGCCATGGCCAATCATGCTCGGTTAATCAATAGCGTAATGGCCACTCGGCTACCGACGCTCCGAACACTCCCAACCACAGCGTATACCTAGCTACCCGATGTTGGGATGAGCCTGATATATACCTAGTACTTCAGGAAGCTTGTGTATGTGGGGATTAACGCTGGCAGTTTTTTTAAACCTAAATTGCTCTCGTAATAAATCCTCTGCCAGAGTTTCAAAAATAATGTGGTAGGCAGCATAGAAAACGACGCGGAACCATCACTTTAGTTTTCGGATTAGAACCCGCGTTCTCCGCAAAACAAAGCCTTCATTTAGCTTGCTTGATTTTTACACTCCAAGCCACGAGCTCCATTGCCAACACAGTCGCCATTTGTCTGCGAATGGCAAAATATTTGTGGCGGCATTTAAATTCCACCACCAAGCCTCTCCAGTCGACCAAACCCCCTTCCTCCCCGTCATCGTTTCCGCTCTCTCCTTCCTCACTCCACGCCCCTCCCACCACCTACCGCCGCATTCCAATCCCTCACCAATATATTCGCAAACCAATCACTCATTATGCATGGTTTTTTATGAGATTTCAAGAACAAGGGCGAGGGAATTTTTAATTGTATATAATCGAACTTTTCTTCGACTAGGTCCAATAATTTTGGGCATACGAAATACGTCTCACAATATCTTCGGGCATACGAATTTGAAGCTACCCTACTCAGGTAAATAATTTCAGTGTTACCCGAAACAGGGTTGGTTAGCTATTACTGCTGTCATGTTTTTCACTTATTGGCTATGGCTTTGATGGCATCTCCGTAATCGTGGCCGCGACCGGTAATAAATCGACTTGAATCGGACACTTTCCTGGAAACAGTCGGCTCATCCCCAACCAACACTATGGCGAGGAGATATATTCTTCTTCGCCAATCACCTTGGGAAGCCACGAATATTTCATCCTTTTATTCGGAGGCGACGAAGTGCCCGTTGAACAAGTAGTTGAACGCAGAATATGTTTCGGCTGATGGAAACCTTCTAGGAGATTACGAGTTTTACTCGGTTTGCCTACGTCGTAGAATCACGGCTCGCATTTCGTCCCTATTGTTGTGTATTTAGGTAATCCACCGGTTAAGGCAGGTTTCGAATGGACCAATTTATGGCTACTCCTAACCCAACATCCTACTCTACAACAAGTCCTTCTTCATCTCTGTGTACTTCCTTCCACCCTTCATCCCATCACACATCGCTATCGTATTCCTTCCCTTTTCTCGTTTGCCTCCCATTATCCTCTCTATCACAGTCGCAGACAAGGTGATTTTTCCAAAATACTTCCAAATTTACGGAAGGGACAAAGAGAATAAGATTGGCGGAGGAGTGCTCATAGCTGAACGAAAGTAGAAATGAGTATTTCTCCAACAGTGACATAGAAAGCGTTTGGTTCTCCAAGAAAGACCCTTGGTCGTGAAGAGTCGACATTTGTGCTTACTACAAACCTCCCGATTCTGAGGATACATGAATTTTAGAACTAGAGAGAGAGGTCGTTAGCTTGGAATCCCATTTACAATATACGAGAATTATATTCGGAGGGGATTTAAATTATATCATCATCCATCTCTACAAGGGAAACACTATAGTTTTACAGCATGAGGTATGGACAAGGAGTCGCGCGAATCAGTTTCGTGTTTCTGCATCACACTCGTTTAACTGGTCTCGTATTCATGATCTTTTAGCAACAAATTTATCCGAGGACGTCCAGTGCAGAAGTGCAGAAATACTTGAAGGACTAATTGACTACGGAATTGTGCTAGATGAAGTTAATTTGATAATTGAGAAAAAACAGACACCCAAAATAAAGATTTACTTGCTTGACCGGGTCGATTACGACGGAATAAAGCGTGAGCTGCAGCAGTCTTGCGGTTCAGTTAAGGAAAGTAGTAGCAACAGAGACAGTGAGAGTTTGCGGAGTGCTTCTCTCGAAGGCCTGGGATAGAAAAATACATGCGTAGTAAATTGGAAAGGGACAGGACGAAACAATGAAGAAGGTACAATAGTTGTGGTACGTAATGGTCCAATGTAGAAGTACTCGCGCATTAAAACACTAAAAAGCATGGCATGCAAAAAGAAAGAGATCACGCAAGGACGAGTCTATCAATAAACGAAATGAAATAACACATTACTAGGGCATAGATAAAGCTGTTGGGAGGAAAGCGAAATGCCTGGCGTTAACTAAAAATAAATGACTAGGAGAATAATTGGACCCAAAGGCTTTTTCGGTCATTGGAGATTCAGGGGAATAAGTCTACCGTGCCATCCCTAATTAGCAACGGACGAAAACTTACCACCAGTTTAGAGAAACTTGTACATTCCACAATAATTGCCATAAAGGTTTTAATAATCGTTCACAGGAAAATATTGAGTCGCTCCCCGATCGCCCTATCTATGACCTAATGCCTAAAATTGTGATATCTTCTCTTGGAATCGAACGCCAGCTTAAAGACAGCAGTCGAGACAAATTGCACGGCCGTGGTCATATCTTTCCTCGCGTATACAAAACAATGGCCTCAGAAATAGTTCCTGGATTGGAAATAATATTTAATAAATTCCTAAACGATAACGCAGTACCCAAATACTGGAAAGTAGCAACTTTTTAAAAAAGGCGACAGAGAATATCCGAGTAATTACCGGCCCATCTCTCTCACGTCCATGTCATCCAAATCTTGTGGCACATAATTGTAAGTTACATCACAAAATATCTCAACTCTCAGAGTTTACTCAAAAAAAAAGAAAACGGTATCAGAAAGGGTAGTAGCTCTTGCGAGAGCACACGGGCACTTTTCATTCATGATATTTTGGTCTCGGGTGAAAATAAAGTTCAGGTCGATGCTATATTTCCAGATTATAAAAAGGTACTCCACAAGGTCTCTCATAGAAGTTGCTACCAAAGTTTGAAAGCTAAGGAATATATTAGTGTGTATTCGAATAATTCATCAATTTTTAATAGGCCGCGAACAAAGGATAGCAATAGCAGTATCATCTGGCACAGCAAGCGTCACATCGGGTGTCCCACAAAGAAATGTCATCGTTCCGCGAATATTTCTTTTGTACATTAATGACATCAGGTCTCAGGATTGAAGTAAACTATTTCTATTCGCTGAAATTGCAATGATATTTGGGGAAATATCCTGAAATGACGTTTTGAAGGAAAAGTATTTCACCCGTCAACACTTTCACCGTAAAGAGACCCAAAACGACAAGCGTATAACCGTTAAAATACTTGGATTTTACGATAACTATGGATATTTCCTGGGGAAAAAGATGCGTAAATATCAAATAAAGAGTTAAGGTTCATAAAAAGAAGACTTGGGAATTGTAATGATAGGGTCACGGAGCTTTGTTGTTTCACGTTAATTAGGCCATACTTATGCGGTGTATGGGACTCTCACGACCTAGGCTCAATTTTGGAACTAGATCGAGTGCAACGTCGAACAGCTAGGTTTGTGAAAAAATTTTATTAACTAGTAAAGAGCATTGCGACACCATCGGAGGAAGTAATACTGGAGCCACTATTTTCCCGTAGTTTATAATAGAGTTTGCGTTAACTGCTTTAATTTGAAGTAGGATACTTATCTGAGGAGGTTAAAGACATATTACAGGTATCGTAGCGGGGGGACGCGGGGGCTGGGACGTGGGGGAGAGTCCACTCACCACCTTCTTTAAATCTCTGGCCCCGCCCTACTAGGACATCAACGGATGACTCGACCAACCCTTTGAACAACCCCTGAAGGGGGTTGGTTATAAGCGCGGCAGTATCGATGCTATGTGAGTCGGATGCTAACAGCGCCCCCGTTGAGTCTTTGACCCCGCAAAGATAACACAGGCCCACAAAAAAAAATTTTTTTTGGTGCCGGGAATCTTTGTGTTGATTTTAACTATACTATATTTGTAGAGCTGAATCCAAATATGAAATCCGTTTTTATTTAACAGCTCTACTTTTTTAGATATGACGCGTCTTACGATTAGTTGTTTTAATATTTGATATATTCCGGAAAATAATTTTCAAAGTTAAATAAATCTATAAGTATACATGGGAATATATGGTAAAAAAAATAGGAAAAATATTACAGACTTTGTGAAACGTGCATACTTGGGATATTTTGGTGTTAAGCTTGGTGACCAAGATAAAACATGGGCACCGCATTTTGTGTGTAAAACATGTACTGAACATCTGCGCCAATGGACAACAGGACAAAGGAAAAGTCTAAAATTTGGTGTGCCAATGGTGTGGAGAGAACCTGTGAACCATATTGACGACTGTTATTTTTGCATAGTAAATGTTTCGGGAATTAATCGAAAAAATCGCCACAAGTGGACATATAGTATCCAGATTTGCCTTCAGCTACGCGCCCGGTACCCCATTCAGAAGAAATACCGATCCCAATATTTCAGACTTTACCAGATATATCTAAGGAAGAATTTGAGTTATTTGAAGACATTTCTCATTCTATTGACGATAGTGGCAGTGACTACGAGGGGGTATCAACAATTCCTCAACTGTTTAATCAAGATGAACTAAGCGATCTTGCTAGAGAACTGAACTTATCGAAGGAAGCATCCGAACTACTAGCATCAAGACTGCATGAAAAGAATTTACTGCAACCCGGTACAAAAATAAGTTTTTATCGCACAAGGGAAAAGTATATGCTACCCTTCTTTACTCAATAAGACAATCTTACATTTTGTTTAGACGTTAAGGGTCTTTTGGAAAAAATGGGACTACTATCACAATATGATGCTAGTGATTGGCGTTTGTTTATTGATAGCTCCAAGCGTAGTTTAAAATGTGTACTTCTTCACAATGGTGACAGGTTTGGCGCAATACCAATCGCTCATTCAACTAAAATGAAAGAAGAATACGATACAATAGCATTGGTCTTACAGAAGATAAAATACCAGGAACATCGCTGGGTGATTTGTGCAGATTTAAAAATTGTGAACTTTCTTCTTGGGCAGCAAAGTGGCTACACAAAATATCCATGTTTTTTGTGCCTCTGGGATAGCAGGGACAGAAAAAACCACTGGATTAAGAAGGAGTGGCCTAAGAGAGAAAACTTGGTTGTTGGGAAAGAAAACATCATTGCTGAATCTTTAGTTGAAAGACAGAAAATCATCTTACCGCCTCTACATATTAAACCAGGCCTAATGAAGCAATTTGTAAAGGCTCTTGACAAGGATGGACCATGCTTCGGCTACTTAAGACTAAAGATGCCCCATATAAGTATTGAAAAAGTTAAAGCTGGTATTTTTGAGGGGCCACAAATCAGACAACTTACAAAGGATCCTGCTTTTGTCGAGTCAATGAATGAGATTGAAAAAATTAGTTGGATGTCATTTGTTGAGGTCATAAAAAATTTTCTAGGAAATCACAAAAGTGAAAATTATATTGAGCTGGTAAAAATTATGCTCAGTAACTTCAAATCACTTGGATGTAATATGAGCACAAAAGCTCACTACCTACAAAGCCACTTAGACAATTTTCTTGGAAATTTAGGAGACACAAGTGAAGAACAAGGTGAAAGATTTCACCAGGATATAAAAACAATGGAAGCTCGCTACCAAGGAAGATGGGATAATCATATGATGGCAGATTAGTGCTGGTGCTTAAAACGAGACTGTTTGAACAAAGTGCACTCAGGAAAATCGCGCAAAAGAAGCTTCCGATGTGTTGAGTGATGTTTTTATGTATTTTTTTCTTTTCAATTTGTTTTATTACAGTAAAAAATTTTAGTATTTGTGTTCAATTGTATTGTAATAGTCTGTTGTGTTTTTTGGTGATTTAACAGCCCTAGAAATAAATCAAGTCTTTATATTTAGTGGGTTTTATTATTAATATAATATTCCCATATCATCATGTAGAAGATTTTTTTACGTAAGTAACAACATATCTATATCTTGAAAACTATAAATGATAGGAAAAAAGTAGTGTCATAATTGGATTCAGCACCCCGATTGTTCTTTAAATCAACATTAAAAGCTCCGGCACCAAAGCCACTGTTGGCCTGTGTAATGCCTCCCCGAACTTCCACCGCACAGCTATTTCGTCGGTTTCGTCTTATTTTTATTATATAATCTACCTTTTAAGGTTACCTCTGGTGGAACAGGCAGTACGTGGATATGGAGAGTTTGTAGAGGACGAGTGAAATTGGTGCCCCATCAGGGCTGCGAAAAGTATAGAAAGAAGGGGAAACAGTCAAAGATGAGTTAGGAAAACTATTCCTGTGGAACTACTGAAGGGTTTAGGAAATGTGGAAGGAAGGTTTATCATGGACTAACTTGTAGCATTTATTAGAGAGGAATTTTGTCGAAAGACTTCGTAAGATCGTTGGAGTTCCTGTTCCACAAAAAGGGAAAGAGAAGATTATGAGTGAGGAAACACACATATGTACAGGTGAAGACGGCGAAAAAGGGATATGGAAAGCATACGAAAATATCGGAAAAAAGAGGGGAAGGACTTGAAAAATAAATTAATAGTTAAGTGAGACGAGAGAAGAAAAGGGAAGGATGTGTGAACAGAGTGAGCTATAATAAAGTACAAATAATTTAATAATACACTGAGGAAATATACAACTGGAAATGGTGCTAGACATAAAGTGAGCAGGAAGAGAGAGAAGGAATAAAACAACCGTCTGCCGCATTTTGTGATTAATAGATGTTGGAATAAGGAATATGCGATTAATCGAAATGTATCATGGCGAACAACACTACCGACACAGACGTGCATAATAAACGTTGACGGCCACACGTTTCTGCTTGGTGAACCTTTTTATTTGTGGCGCTTGCAAAAAAAAGTTATAGGATTAGCAAAAACACACTAAACAGTTGTAAAATATCCTATCTTAAGAGACTCAATTGACCCAACCGTCAGCATGCACACACCGTACTTCGAACCCTTTGGGAAGATTCTACGGATTCAGTTGCCGTACATGCCGATAGCACCGGGAGTTGTTAAGTCAGGATATTTTCAGGCATATGGTCGACACTCGCCATGGCCAATCATGCTCGGTTAATCAATAGCGTAATGGCCACTCGGCTACCGACGCTCCGAACACTCCCAACCACAGCGTATACCTAGCTACCCGATGTTGGGATGAGCCTGATATATACCTAGTACTTCAGGAAGCTTGTGTATGTGGGGATTAACGCTGGCAGTTTTTTTAAACCTAAATTGCTCTCGTAATAAATCCTCTGCCAGAGTTTCAAAAATAATGTGGTAGGCAGCATAGAAAACGACGCGGAACCATCACTTTAGTTTTCGGATTAGAACCCGCGTTCTCCGCAAAACAAAGCCTTCATTTAGCTTGCTTGATTTTTACACTCCAAGCCACGAGCTCCATTGCCAACACAGTCGCCATTTGTCTGCGAATGGCAAAATATTTGTGGCGGCATTTAAATTCCACCACCAAGCCTCTCCAGTCGACCAAACCCCCTTCCTCCCCGTCATCGTTTCCGCTCTCTCCTTCCTCACTCCACGCCCCTCCCACCACCTACCGCCGCATTCCAATCCCTCACCAATATATTCGCAAACCAATCACTCATTATGCATGGTTTTTTATGAGATTTCAAGAACAAGGGCGAGGGAATTTTTAATTGTATATAATCGAACTTTTCTTCGACTAGGTCCAATAATTTTGGGCATACGAAATACGTCTCACAATATCTTCGGGCATACGAATTTGAAGCTACCCTACTCAGGTAAATAATTTCAGTGTTACCCGAAACAGGGTTGGTTAGCTATTACTGCTGTCATGTTTTTCACTTATTGGCTATGGCTTTGATGGCATCTCCGTAATCGTGGCCGCGACCGGTAATAAATCGACTTGAATCGGACACTTTCCTGGAAACAGTCGGCTCATCCCCAACCAACACTATGGCGAGGAGATATATTCTTCTTCGCCAATCACCTTGGGAAGCCACGAATATTTCATCCTTTTATTCGGAGGCGACGAAGTGCCCGTTGAACAAGTAGTTGAACGCAGAATATGTTTCGGCTGATGGAAACCTTCTAGGAGATTACGAGTTTTACTCGGTTTGCCTACGTCGTAGAATCACGGCTCGCATTTCGTCCCTATTGTTGTGTATTTAGGTAATCCACCGGTTAAGGCAGGTTTCGAATGGACCAATTTATGGCTACTCCTAACCCAACATCCTACTCTACAACAAGTCCTTCTTCATCTCTGTGTACTTCCTTCCACCCTTCATCCCATCACACATCGCTATCGTATTCCTTCCCTTTTCTCGTTTGCCTCCCATTATCCTCTCTATCACAGTCGCAGACAAGGTGATTTTTCCAAAATACTTCCAAATTTACGGAAGGGACAAAGAGAATAAGATTGGCGGAGGAGTGCTCATAGCTGAACGAAAGTAGAAATGAGTATTTCTCCAACAGTGACATAGAAAGCGTTTGGTTCTCCAAGAAAGACCCTTGGTCGTGAAGAGTCGACATTTGTGCTTACTACAAACCTCCCGATTCTGAGGATACATGAATTTTAGAACTAGAGAGAGAGGTCGTTAGCTTGGAATCCCATTTACAATATACGAGAATTATATTCGGAGGGGATTTAAATTATATCATCATCCATCTCTACAAGGGAAACACTATAGTTTTACAGCATGAGGTATGGACAAGGAGTCGCGCGAATCAGTTTCGTGTTTCTGCATCACACTCGTTTAACTGGTCTCGTATTCATGATCTTTTAGCAACAAATTTATCCGAGGACGTCCAGTGCAGAAGTGCAGAAATACTTGAAGGACTAATTGACTACGGAATTGTGCTAGATGAAGTTAATTTGATAATTGAGAAAAAACAGACACCCAAAATAAAGATTTACTTGCTTGACCGGGTCGATTACGACGGAATAAAGCGTGAGCTGCAGCAGTCTTGCGGTTCAGTTAAGGAAAGTAGTAGCAACAGAGACAGTGAGAGTTTGCGGAGTGCTTCTCTCGAAGGCCTGGGATAGAAAAATACATGCGTAGTAAATTGGAAAGGGACAGGACGAAACAATGAAGAAGGTACAATAGTTGTGGTACGTAATGGTCCAATGTAGAAGTACTCGCGCATTAAAACACTAAAAAGCATGGCATGCAAAAAGAAAGAGATCACGCAAGGACGAGTCTATCAATAAACGAAATGAAATAACACATTACTAGGGCATAGATAAAGCTGTTGGGAGGAAAGCGAAATGCCTGGCGTTAACTAAAAATAAATGACTAGGAGAATAATTGGACCCAAAGGCTTTTTCGGTCATTGGAGATTCAGGGGAATAAGTCTACCGTGCCATCCCTAATTAGCAACGGACGAAAACTTACCACCAGTTTAGAGAAACTTGTACATTCCACAATAATTGCCATAAAGGTTTTAATAATCGTTCACAGGAAAATATTGAGTCGCTCCCCGATCGCCCTATCTATGACCTAATGCCTAAAATTGTGATATCTTCTCTTGGAATCGAACGCCAGCTTAAAGACAGCAGTCGAGACAAATTGCACGGCCGTGGTCATATCTTTCCTCGCGTATACAAAACAATGGCCTCAGAAATAGTTCCTGGATTGGAAATAATATTTAATAAATTCCTAAACGATAACGCAGTACCCAAATACTGGAAAGTAGCAACTTTTTAAAAAAGGCGACAGAGAATATCCGAGTAATTACCGGCCCATCTCTCTCACGTCCATGTCATCCAAATCTTGTGGCACATAATTGTAAGTTACATCACAAAATATCTCAACTCTCAGAGTTTACTCAAAAAAAAAGAAAACGGTATCAGAAAGGGTAGTAGCTCTTGCGAGAGCACACGGGCACTTTTCATTCATGATATTTTGGTCTCGGGTGAAAATAAAGTTCAGGTCGATGCTATATTTCCAGATTATAAAAAGGTACTCCACAAGGTCTCTCATAGAAGTTGCTACCAAAGTTTGAAAGCTAAGGAATATATTAGTGTGTATTCGAATAATTCATCAATTTTTAATAGGCCGCGAACAAAGGATAGCAATAGCAGTATCATCTGGCACAGCAAGCGTCACATCGGGTGTCCCACAAAGAAATGTCATCGTTCCGCGAATATTTCTTTTGTACATTAATGACATCAGGTCTCAGGATTGAAGTAAACTATTTCTATTCGCTGAAATTGCAATGATATTTGGGGAAATATCCTGAAATGACGTTTTGAAGGAAAAGTATTTCACCCGTCAACACTTTCACCGTAAAGAGACCCAAAACGACAAGCGTATAACCGTTAAAATACTTGGATTTTACGATAACTATGGATATTTCCTGGGGAAAAAGATGCGTAAATATCAAATAAAGAGTTAAGGTTCATAAAAAGAAGACTTGGGAATTGTAATGATAGGGTCACGGAGCTTTGTTGTTTCACGTTAATTAGGCCATACTTATGCGGTGTATGGGACTCTCACGACCTAGGCTCAATTTTGGAACTAGATCGAGTGCAACGTCGAACAGCTAGGTTTGTGAAAAAATTTTATTAACTAGTAAAGAGCATTGCGACACCATCGGAGGAAGTAATACTGGAGCCACTATTTGCCCGTAGTTTATAATAGAGTTTGCGTTAACTGCTTTAATTTGAAGTAGGATACTTATCTGAGGAGGTTAAAGACATATTACAGGTATCGTAGCGGGGGGACGCGGGGGCTGGGACGTGGGGGAGAGTCCACTCACCACCTTCTTTAAATCTCTGGCCCCGCCCTACTAGGACATCAACGGATGACTCGACCAACCCTTTGAACAACCCCTGAAGGGGGTTGGTTATAAGCGCGGCAGTATCGATGCTATGTGAGTCGGATGCTAACAGCGCCCCCGTTGAGTCTTTGACCCCGCAAAGATAACACAGGCCCACAAAAAAAAATTTTTTTTGGTGCCGGGAATCTTTGTGTTGATTTTAACTATACTATATTTGTAGAGCTGAATCCAAATATGAAATCCGTTTTTATTTAACAGCTCTACTTTTTTAGATATGACGCGTCTTACGATTAGTTGTTTTAATATTTGATATATTCCGGAAAATAATTTTCAAAGTTAAATAAATCTATAAGTATACATGGGAATATATGGTAAAAAAAATAGGAAAAATATTACAGACTTTGTGAAACGTGCATACTTGGGATATTTTGGTGTTAAGCTTGGTGACCAAGATAAAACATGGGCACCGCATTTTGTGTGTAAAACATGTACTGAACATCTGCGCCAATGGACAACAGGACAAAGGAAAAGTCTAAAATTTGGTGTGCCAATGGTGTGGAGAGAACCTGTGAACCATATTGACGACTGTTATTTTTGCATAGTAAATGTTTCGGGAATTAATCGAAAAAATCGCCACAAGTGGACATATAGTATCCAGATTTGCCTTCAGCTACGCGCCCGGTACCCCATTCAGAAGAAATACCGATCCCAATATTTCAGACTTTACCAGATATATCTAAGGAAGAATTTGAGTTATTTGAAGACATTTCTCATTCTATTGACGATAGTGGCAGTGACTACGAGGGGGTATCAACAATTCCTCAACTGTTTAATCAAGATGAACTAAGCGATCTTGCTAGAGAACTGAACTTATCGAAGGAAGCATCCGAACTACTAGCATCAAGACTGCATGAAAAGAATTTACTGCAACCCGGTACAAAAATAAGTTTTTATCGCACAAGGGAAAAGTATATGCTACCCTTCTTTACTCAATAAGACAATCTTACATTTTGTTTAGACGTTAAGGGTCTTTTGGAAAAAATGGGACTACTATCACAATATGATGCTAGTGATTGGCGTTTGTTTATTGATAGCTCCAAGCGTAGTTTAAAATGTGTACTTCTTCACAATGGTGACAGGTTTGGCGCAATACCAATCGCTCATTCAACTAAAATGAAAGAAGAATACGATACAATAGCATTGGTCTTACAGAAGATAAAATACCAGGAACATCGCTGGGTGATTTGTGCAGATTTAAAAATTGTGAACTTTCTTCTTGGGCAGCAAAGTGGCTACACAAAATATCCATGTTTTTTGTGCCTCTGGGATAGCAGGGACAGAAAAAACCACTGGATTAAGAAGGAGTGGCCTAAGAGAGAAAACTTGGTTGTTGGGAAAGAAAACATCATTGCTGAATCTTTAGTTGAAAGACAGAAAATCATCTTACCGCCTCTACATATTAAACCAGGCCTAATGAAGCAATTTGTAAAGGCTCTTGACAAGGATGGACCATGCTTCGGCTACTTAAGACTAAAGATGCCCCATATAAGTATTGAAAAAGTTAAAGCTGGTATTTTTGAGGGGCCACAAATCAGACAACTTACAAAGGATCCTGCTTTTGTCGAGTCAATGAATGAGATTGAAAAAATTAGTTGGATGTCATTTGTTGAGGTCATAAAAAATTTTCTAGGAAATCACAAAAGTGAAAATTATATTGAGCTGGTAAAAATTATGCTCAGTAACTTCAAATCACTTGGATGTAATATGAGCACAAAAGCTCACTACCTACAAAGCCACTTAGACAATTTTCTTGGAAATTTAGGAGACACAAGTGAAGAACAAGGTGAAAGATTTCACCAGGATATAAAAACAATGGAAGCTCGCTACCAAGGAAGATGGGATAATCATATGATGGCAGATTAGTGCTGGTGCTTAAAACGAGACTGTTTGAACAAAGTGCACTCAGGAAAATCGCGCAAAAGAAGCTTCCGATGTGTTGAGTGATGTTTTTATGTATTTTTTTCTTTTCAATTTGTTTTATTACAGTAAAAAATTTTAGTATTTGTGTTCAATTGTATTGTAATAGTCTGTTGTGTTTTTTGGTGATTTAACAGCCCTAGAAATAAATCAAGTCTTTATATTTAGTGGGTTTTATTATTAATATAATATTCCCATATCATCATGTAGAAGATTTTTTTACGTAAGTAACAACATATCTATATCTTGAAAACTATAAATGATAGGAAAAAAGTAGTGTCATAATTGGATTCAGCACCCCGATTGTTCTTTAAATCAACATTAAAAGCTCCGGCACCAAAGCCACTGTTGGCCTGTGTAATGCCTCCCCGAACTTCCACCGCACAGCTATTTCGTCGGTTTCGTCTTATTTTTATTATATAATCTACCTTTTAAGGTTACCTCTGGTGGAACAGGCAGTACGTGGATATGGAGAGTTTGTAGAGGACGAGTGAAATTGGTGCCCCATCAGGGCTGCGAAAAGTATAGAAAGAAGGGGAAACAGTCAAAGATGAGTTAGGAAAACTATTCCTGTGGAACTACTGAAGGGTTTAGGAAATGTGGAAGGAAGGTTTATCATGGACTAACTTGTAGCATTTATTAGAGAGGAATTTTGTCGAAAGACTTCGTAAGATCGTTGGAGTTCCTGTTCCACAAAAAGGGAAAGAGAAGATTATGAGTGAGGAAACACACATATGTACAGGTGAAGACGGCGAAAAAGGGATATGGAAAGCATACGAAAATATCGGAAAAAAGAGGGGAAGGACTTGAAAAATAAATTAATAGTTAAGTGAGACGAGAGAAGAAAAGGGAAGGATGTGTGAACAGAGTGAGCTATAATAAAGTACAAATAATTTAATAATACACTGAGGAAATATACAACTGGAAATGGTTGGAGAATATTCTAGGGTTGTGCGAGAAGATTTTTGGCTCAATGTTTCAAGAGTACGTTGTAACCATACATACATGTACTACTCTTATGCCAGTTCTCATTATTTTCAATTGGAGGTATCACCATATGTTTCCTATGGTAGGAGACTACATGGCGCGATTGGAATCATTATCCACCACCAAAGATGATGCTAGACATAAAGTGAGCAGGAAGAGAGAGAAGGAATAAAACAACCGTCTGCCGCATTTTGTGATTAATAGATGTTGGAATAAGGAATATGCGATTAATCGAAATGTATCATGGCGAACAACACTACCGACACAGACGTGCATAATAAACGTTGACGGCCACACGTTTCTGCTTGGTGAATCTTTTTATTTGTGGCGCTTGCAAAAAAAAGTTATAGGATTAGCAAAAACACACTAAACAGTTGTAAAATATCCTATCTTAAGAGACTCAATTGACCCAACCGTCAGCATGCACACACCGTACTTCGAACCCTTTGGGAAGATTCTACGGATTCAGTTTCCGTACATGCCGATAGCACCGGGAGTTGTTAAGTCAGGATATTTTCAGGCATATGGTCGACACTCGCCATGGCCAATCATGCTCGGTTAATCAATAGCGTAATGGCCACTCGGCTACCGACGCTCCGAACACTCCCAACCACAGCGTATACCTAGCTACCCGATGTTGGGATGAGCCTGATATATACCTAGTACTTCAGGAAGCTTGTGTATGTGGGGATTAACGCTGGCAGTTTTTTTAAACCTAAATTGCTCTCGTAATAAATCCTCTGCCAGAGTTTCAAAAATAATGTGGTAGGCAGCATAGAAAACGACGCGGAACCATCACTTTAGTTTTCGGATTAGAACCCGCGTTCTCCGCAAAACAAAGCCTTCATTTAGCTTGCTTGATTTTTACACTCCAAGCCACGAGCTCCATTGCCAACACAGTCGCCATTTGTCTGCGAATGGCAAAATATTTGTGGCGGCATTTAAATTCCACCACCAAGCCTCTCCAGTCGACCAAACCCCCTTCCTCCCCGTCATCGTTTCCGCTCTCTCCTTCCTCACTCCACGCCCCTCCCACCACCTACCGCCGCATTCCAATCCCTCACCAATATATTCGCAAACCAATCACTCATTATGCATGGTTTTTTATGAGATTTCAAGAACAAGGGCGAGGGAATTTTTAATTGTATTAAATCGAACTTTTCTTCGACTAGGTCCAATAATTTTGGGCATACGAAATACGTCTCACAATATCTTCGGGCATACGAATTTGAAGCTACCCTACTCAGGTAAATAATTTCAGTGTTACCCGAAACAGGGTTGGTTAGCTATTACTGCTGTCATGTTTTTCACTTATTGGCTATGGCTTTGATGGCATCTCCGTAATCGTGGCCGCGACCGGTAATAAATCGACTTGAATCGGACACTTTCCTGGAAACAGTCGGCTCATCCCCAACCAACACTATGGCGAGGAGATATATTCTTCTTCGCCAATCACCTTGGGAAGCCACGAATATTTCATCCTTTTATTCGAAGGCGACGAAGTGCCCGTTGAACAAGTAGTTGAACGCAGAATATGTTTCGGCTGATGGAAACCTTCTAGGAGATTACGAGTTTTACTCGGTTTGCCTACGTCGTAGAATCACGGCTCGCATTTCGTCCCTATTGTTGTGTATTTAGGTAATCCACCGGTTAAGGCAGGTTTCGAATGGACCAATTTATGGCTACTCCTAACCCAACATCCTACTCTACAACAAGTCCTTCTTCATCTCTGTGTACTTCCTTCCACCCTTCATCCCATCACACATCGCTATCGTATTCCTTCCCTTTTCTCGTTTGCCTCCCATTATCCTCTCTATCACAGTCGCAGACAAGGTGATTTTTCCAAAATACTTCCAAATTTACGGAAGGGACAAAGAGAATAAGATTGGCGGAGGAGTGCTCATAGCTGAACGAAAGTAGAAATGAGTATTTCTCCAACAGTGACATAGAAAGCGTTTGGTTCTCCAAGAAAGACCCTTGGTCGTGAAGAGTCGACATTTGTGCTTACTACAAACCTCCCGATTCTGAGGATACATGAATTTTAGAACTAGAGAGAGAGGTCGTTAGCTTGGAATCCCATTTACAATATACGAGAATTATATTCGGAGGGGATTTAAATTATATCATCATCCATCTCTACAAGGGAAACACTATAGTTTTACAGCATGAGGTATGGACAAGGAGTCGCGCGAATCAGTTTCGTGTTTCTGCATCACACTCGTTTAACTGGTCTCGTATTCATGATCTTTTAGCAACAAATTTATCCGAGGACGTCCAGTGCAGAAGTGCAGAAATACTTGAAGGACTAATTGACTACGGAATTGTGCTAGATGAAGTTAATTTGATAATTGAGAAAAAACAGACACCCAAAATAAAGATTTACTTGCTTGACCGGGTCGATTACGACGGAATAAAGCGTGAGCTGCAGCAGTCTTGCGGTTCAGTTAAGGAAAGTAGTAGCAACAGAGACAGTGAGAGTTTGCGGAGTGCTTCTCTCGAAGGCCTGGGATAGAAAAATACATGCGTAGTAAATTGGAAAGGGACAGGACGAAACAATGAAGAAGGTACAATAGTTGTGGTACGTAATGGTCCAATGTAGAAGTACTCGCGCATTAAAACACTAAAAAGCATGGCATGCAAAAAGAAAGAGATCACGCAAGGACGAGTCTATCAATAAACGAAATGAAATAACACATTACTAGGGCATAGATAAAGCTGTTGGGAGGAAAGCGAAATGCCTGGCGTTAACTAAAAATAAATGACTAGGAGAATAATTGGACCCAAAGGCTTTTTCGGTCATTGGAGATTCAGGGGAATAAGTCTACCGTGCCATCCCTAATTAGCAACGGACGAAAACTTACCACCAGTTTAGAGAAACTTGTACATTCCACAATAATTGCCATAAAGGTTTTAATAATCGTTCACAGGAAAATATTGAGTCGCTCCCCGATCGCCCTATCTATGACCTAATGCCTAAAATTGTGATATCTTCTCTTGGAATCGAACGCCAGCTTAAAGACAGCAGTCGAGACAAATTGCACGGCCGTGGTCATATCTTTCCTCGCGTATACAAAACAATGGCCTCAGAAATAGTTCCTGGATTGGAAATAATATTTAATAAATTCCTAAACGATAACGCAGTACCCAAATACTGGAAAGTAGCAACTTTTTAAAAAAGGCGACAGAGAATATCCGAGTAATTACCGGCCCATCTCTCTCACGTCCATGTCATCCAAATCTTGTGGCACATAATTGTAAGTTACATCACAAAATATCTCAACTCTCAGAGTTTACTCAAAAAAAAAGAAAACGGTATCAGAAAGGGTAGTAGCTCTTGCGAGAGCACACGGGCACTTTTCATTCATGATATTTTGGTCTCGGGTGAAAATAAAGTTCAGGTCGATGCTATATTTCCAGATTATAAAAAGGTACTCCACAAGGTCTCTCATAGAAGTTGCTACCAAAGTTTGAAAGCTAAGGAATATATTAGTGTGTATTCGAATAATTCATCAATTTTTAATAGGCCGCGAACAAAGGATAGCAATAGCAGTATCATCTGGCACAGCAAGCGTCACATCGGGTGTCCCACAAAGAAATGTCATCGTTCCGCGAATATTTCTTTTGTACATTAATGACATCAGGTCTCAGGATTGAAGTAAACTATTTCTATTCGCTGAAATTGCAATGATATTTGGGGAAATATCCTGAAATGACGTTTTGAAGGAAAAGTATTTCACCCGTCAACACTTTCACCGTAAAGAGACCCAAAACGACAAGCGTATAACCGTTAAAATACTTGGATTTTACGATAACTATGGATATTTCCTGGGGAAAAAGATGCGTAAATATCAAATAAAGAGTTAAGGTTCATAAAAAGAAGACTTGGGAATTGTAATGATAGGGTCACGGAGCTTTGTTGTTTCACGTTAATTAGGCCATACTTATGCGGTGTATGGGACTCTCACGACCTAGGCTCAATTTTGGAACTAGATCGAGTGCAACGTCGAACAGCTAGGTTTGTGAAAAAATTTTATTAACTAGTAAAGAGCATTGCGACACCATCGGAGGAAGTAATACTGGAGCCACTATTTGCCCGTAGTTTATAATAGAGTTTGCGTTAACTGCTTTAATTTGAAGTAGGATACTTATCTGAGGAGGTTAAAGACATATTACAGGTATCGTAGCGGGGGGACGCGGGGGCTGGGACGTGGGGGAGAGTCCACTCACCACCTTCTTTAAATCTCTGGCCCCGCCCTACTAGGACATCAACGGATGACTCGACCAACCCTTTGAACAACCCCTGAAGGGGGTTGGTTATAAGCGCGGCAGTATCGATGCTATGTGAGTCGGATGCTAACAGCGCCCCCGTTGAGTCTTTGACCCCGCAAAGATAACACAGGCCTACAAAAAAAATTTTTTTTTGGTGCCGGGAATCTTTGTGTTGATTTTAACTATACTATATTTGTAGAGCTGAATCCAAATATGAAATCCGTTTTTATTTAACAGCTCTACTTTTTTAGATATGACGCGTCTTACGATTAGTTGTTTTAATATTTGATATATTCCGGAAAATAATTTTCAAAGTTAAATAAATCTATAAGTATACATGGGAATATATGGTAAAAAAAATAGGAAAAATATTACAGACTTTGTGAAACGTGCATACTTGGGATATTTTGGTGTTAAGCTTGGTGACCAAGATAAAACATGGGCACCGCATTTTGTGTGTAAAACATGTACTGAACATCTGCGCCAATGGACAACAGGACAAAGGAAAAGTCTAAAATTTGGTGTGCCAATGGTGTGGAGAGAACCTGTGAACCATATTGACGACTGTTATTTTTGCATAGTAAATGTTTCGGGAATTAATCGAAAAAATCGCCACAAGTGGACATATAGTATCCAGATTTGCCTTCAGCTACGCGCCCGGTACCCCATTCAGAAGAAATACCGATCCCAATATTTCAGACTTTACCAGATATATCTAAGGAAGAATTTGAGTTATTTGAAAACATTTCTCATTCTATTGACGATAGTGGCAGTGACTACGAGGGGGTATCAACAATTCCTCAACTGTTTAATCAAGATGAACTAAGCGATCTTGCTAGAGAACTGAACTTATCGAAGGAAGCATCCGAACTACTAGCATCAAGACTGCATGAAAAGAATTTACTGCAACCCGGTACAAAAATAAGTTTTTATCGCACAAGGGAAAAGTATATGCTACCCTTCTTTACTCAATAAGACAATCTTACATTTTGTTTAGACGTTAAGGGTCTTTTGGAAAAAATGGGACTACTATCACAATATGATGCTAGTGATTGGCGTTTGTTTATTGATAGCTCCAAGCGTAGTTTAAAATGTGTACTTCTTCACAATGGTGACAGGTTTGGCGCAATACCAATCGCTCATTCAACTAAAATGAAAGAAGAATACGATACAATAGCATTGGTCTTACAGAAGATAAAATACCAGGAACATCGCTGGGTGATTTGTGCAGATTTAAAAATTGTGAACTTTCTTCTTGGGCAGCAAAGTGGCTACACAAAATATCCATGTTTTTTGTGCCTCTGGGATAGCAGGGACAGAAAAAACCACTGGATTAAGAAGGAGTGGCCTAAGAGAGAAAACTTGGTTGTTGGGAAAGAAAACATCATTGCTGAATCTTTAGTTGAAAGACAGAAAATCATCTTACCGCCTCTACATATTAAACCAGGCCTAATGAAGCAATTTGTAAAGGCTCTTGACAAGGATGGACCATGCTTCGGCTACTTAAGACTAAAGATGCCCCATATAAGTATTGAAAAAGTTAAAGCTGGTATTTTTGAGGGGCCACAAATCAGACAACTTACAAAGGATCCTGCTTTTGTCGAGTCAATGAATGAGATTGAAAAAATTAGTTGGATGTCATTTGTTGAGGTCATAAAAAATTTTCTAGGAAATCACAAAAGTGAAAATTATATTGAGCTGGTAAAAATTATGCTCAGTAACTTCAAATCACTTGGATGTAATATGAGCACAAAAGCTCACTACCTACAAAGCCACTTAGACAATTTTCTTGGAAATTTAGGAGACACAAGTGAAGAACAAGGTGAAAGATTTCACCAGGATATAAAAACAATGGAAGCTCGCTACCAAGGAAGATGGGATAATCATATGATGGCAGATTAGTGCTGGTGCTTAAAACGAGACTGTTTGAACAAAGTGCACTCAGGAAAATCGCGCAAAAGAAGCTTCCGATGTGTTGAGTGATGTTTTTATGTATTTTTTTCTTTTCAATTTGTTTTATTACAGTAAAAAATTTTAGTATTTGTGTTCAATTGTATTGTAATAGTCTGTTGTGTTTTTTGGTGATTTAACAGCCCTAGAAATAAATCAAGTCTTTATATTTAGTGGGTTTTATTATTAATATAATATTCCCATATCATCATGTAGAAGATTTTTTTACGTAAGTAACAACATATCTATATCTTGAAAACTATAAATGATAGGAAAAAAGTAGTGTCATAATTGGATTCAGCACCCCGATTGTTCTTTAAATCAACATTAAAAGCTCCGGCACCAAAGCCACTGTTGGCCTGTGTAATGCCTCCCCGAACTTCCACCGCACAGCTATTTCGTCGGTTTCGTCTTATTTTTATTATATAATCTACCTTTTAAGGTTACCTCTGGTGGAACAGGCAGTACGTGGATATGGAGAGTTTGTAGAGGACGAGTGAAATTGGTGCCCCATCAGGGCTGCGAAAAGTATAGAAAGAAGGGGAAACAGTCAAAGATGAGTTAGGAAAACTATTCCTGTGGAACTACTGAAGGGTTTAGGAAATGTGGAAGGAAGGTTTATCATGGACTAACTTGTAGCATTTATTAGAGAGGAATTTTGTCGAAAGACTTCGTAAGATCGTTGGAGTTCCTGTTCCACAAAAAGGGAAAGAGAAGATTATGAGTGAGGAAACACACATATGTACAGGTGAAGACGGCGAAAAAGGGATATGGAAAGCATACGAAAATATCGGAAAAAAGAGGGGAAGGACTTGAAAAATAAATTAATAGTTAAGTGAGACGAGAGAAGAAAAGGGAAGGATGTGTGAACAGAGTGAGCTATAATAAAGTACAAATAATTTAATAATACACTGAGGAAATATACAACTGGAAATGGTGCTAGACATAAAGTGAGCAGGAAGAGAGAGAAGGAATAAAACAACCGTCTGCCGCATTTTGTGATTAATAGATGTTGGAATAAGGAATATGCGATTAATCGAAATGTATCATGGCGAACAACACTACCGACACAGACGTGCATAATAAACGTTGACGGCCACACGTTTCTGCTTGGTGAATCTTTTTATTTGTGGCGCTTGCAAAAAAAAGTTATAGGATTAGCAAAAACACACTAAACAGTTGTAAAATATCCTATCTTAAGAGACTCAATTGACCCAACCGTCAGCATGCACACACCGTACTTCGAACCCTTTGGGAAGATTCTACGGATTCAGTTTCCGCACATGCCGATAGCACCGGGAGTTGTTAAGTCAGGATATTTTCAGGCATATGGTCGACACTCGCCATGGCCAATCATGCTCGGTTAATCAATAGCGTAATGGCCACTCGGCTACCGACGCTCCGAACACTCCCAACCACAGCGTATACCTAGCTACCCGATGTTGGGATGAGCCTGATATATACCTAGTACTTCAGGAAGCTTGTGTATGTGGGGATTAACGCTGGCAGTTTTTTTAAACCTAAATTGCTCTCGTAATAAATCCTCTGCCAGAGGTTCAAAAATAATGTGGTAGGCAGCATAGAAAACGACGCGGAACCATCACTTTAGTTTTCGGATTCGAACCCGCGTTCTCCGCAAAACAAAGCCTTCATTTAGCTTGCTTGATTTTTACACTCCAAGCCACGAGCTCCATTGCCAACACAGTCGCCATTTGTCTGCGAATGGCAAAATATTTGTGGCGGCATTTAAATTCCACCACCAAGCCTCTCCAGTCGACCAAACCCCCTTCCTCCCCGTCATCGTTTCCGCTCTCTCCTTCCTCACTCCACGCCCCTCCCACCACCTACCGCCGCATTCCAATCCCTAACCAATATATTCGCAAACCAATCACTCATTATTCACAATCCCTACGAATTTCATTCAGTTATGGTTTTTTATGAGATTTCAAGAACAAGGACGAGGGAATTTTTAATTTTATTAACTTGACTTTGGACGGCAGAAAAAAGAATTAAATAGTTCCTAAATTGGAAATAATATTTAATAAATTACTCAATGATAGTGCAGTACCCAAATCCTGGAAAGTGGACAATTTAAAAAAAAAGGCGACAGATAATACCCGAGTAATTACCGGCCCATCTCTCTCACGTCCATGTCATCCAAAATCTTGTAGCACATAATTGTATGTTACATCATACAATATCTCAATTCTCAGAGTTTACTCACAAAAAAATATCAGAATGGATAGTAGCTCTTGCGAGACCTAACAGGCACTTTTCATTCATTATATTATGGTCTCGGGTGAAAATAATGCTCAGGTCTGTGCTTTAATTCCAGGTTTTAATAAGGCATTCCACAAAGTCTCTCAGAAAAACAAGTTTGATTTCCCACGCAGCTATTTTCATGGTTTTCATGATCATCAACAAAAGGGTGGAGAGCTGGGCAAAAGATTACTTAGGGGATGATCAGTTGTGGGTTGATAGTCAATAATGGGTGGCAGAGTTTAAACGAGGACGTACGAGCTACCAAGACCAGCATCGCATTGGTCGAGCAAATGCGGTGACCACTACAGAAACCGTGAAGAAAATCCACTAAGTGATACTGGATGATCATCGACTGAAAGTACGCGAGCTAGCAGACATAGTAGGCATTTCAAAAAGTGCGGTGTATCGCATATTAACTGAATATTTGGACATGAGAAAGCTGTGTGCAAGATGAGTGCCGCGTTTGCTCACACTCGAGCAAAACCGGTGTCGTGAAGATTGTTCAACAGAGTGTTTAGCAAAGTTTCACGGCAACCAAGCAGAATTTTTCACCGTTTCATAACCATGGATGAAACATGGGTCCATTACTAGACACCGGAGGTAAAAGAACATTCAAAACATCGGATTTTAAAGGGAGAACCGGCTCCAAAGAAGTCGAAGACCGTTTCATCTGCAGGCAAGATCATGGCGTCGGTTTTTTGGAATGCGCGTGGAATACTTTTAATTGACTATCTTGAAAAAGGAAAAACAATCAACGGCGCGTATTACGCGAACTTATTGCAACGTTTGAGCGAAGAAATCAAGCAAAAGCGCCCGAAATCGGCAAAGAAGAAAGTCTTGTTTCATCAATACACCAGCTCACAAATCCATCATTGCAATGGCCAAAATTCCTGAGTTAAGTTTGAATTGTTACCTCATTCACCAGATTTAGCCCCATCGGATTATGTTCGGGTGGCAAAGTGATGGCAGTTAATGGCTAATTTTAGGAGCAAAACATTTCTTATTATAAAAAGGGTATCGAACTTATTGAACATCGCTGGGAAAAGTGTATAGAGGTGAAAGGAGAATATGTTGACAAATAAACACCCTTTTCCGAAATTTTTGTGTTTTCTTTGCTGGTTTGGGTACTTGTGGGACCACCCTAGTATGTAGATAATGAAAGCCCTCGACTTCATAAAATATACCTGCATATATTTAAAACCCGCAGCCTTGGATGTCGCATTGTCGAACATGCACCAACATCGCCAAGCAACCGGAACTCATGAGCACTGAACTATGTAATTTAAATGACTCTTATCAATAAGAAAAAAGTAGCATAAATAACGGGAACGCACACCAGCCCCTCTGTGCTCCGCCTCTCCCTCTCCTTCGCATTGCTAATCAACTTAATTACGCTAATAATTGGAGCGCTGACTTGACAGAGAGGGAGAACCCCAGAATCCATTCTCATACCCTTCTCTAGTCACGAAACTACTAGGGGCAGTCCAATGAAAACCGAACACCCGCCATAAAACGCAGTCCATTAAAAGCTAAAGGCTAGATTTCTACGCATCGATACATCCATCGATGTGATAGGAGAACTGCATAGTGATAACTCGCAGGCGCACTCTTCTTTTGGGCTATGCCCTTATTGGTGCGCGGACTGGTTGTAGGAGCCGGGGTTCGGCTTTTATTTGACTTCCCCTCATATTAGTGGTGATAATACAGATGTCACGTTGTTAAGGAATGCTCTAAGTGTCAAAATTATTGAAGTAGCTTCGATTTTTTCCTTTGCTGAGAACATTTAATAGGAATAATTCAAAGGAGAAAGACAATGTAAAATGTTAAAATAAGGCAATTCTTTAAGACTCTAAAGGAGAACTCAAATGGAACTATGGATTGGAAGTTGTCCTTTACTGAGACGAAATAGAAGTCTTCTACTCACTGCATTGTTGATTTCCCTCTCTGTTCAAATGCTCTCTTTCACATTTCATCCGGGGCGCCGTCACGTTATTCAAAGATATCTTACTACCACTCATCCCATCCAATCAGGGTTAGACCACAGTGCTTCCCTCCAACGTTCCCACGAACACGTGCCCACGATGTTATATATTCCACTCACACACATCCTAGACACTCTTATCGTACTTATAGGTCCCATTCATTCTCCGCCATCAGACGAGAATAATCCCTAGACACCTTCTTCCATGTGCTCTAGATTTCACTTTGTAACTCATACGCTCTCAGACTGGACGCTCTTCTTTCCCTTTCGTTAAAATTGTGCCTTTTACTAAGGAGTCAAAACAGCTGCAGTGGCAATTTGAGAATCAAATGAAATTATCTAAGAAACGAACACCACAAGAGAATTCAATAGAGGCACACATACGCTAACATATAACGCATAAACAGGTGACAATAATAGACACAAATTAGCGTCCCACAGATGACATACCAACAACAAAGGATATGGAAGAATAGTAATGCTACAAACCCTGTGTTCATGGAAATCATGGAGAGGATTATCTCAAAGTTAGCACCCTGTTTTGACTATTTGCTCTTAGTTAGAATGGATAAATATCGTAAGATGAATAGAATAATTTTAAACTACGGCGATGTCATCAATCATATTCCTGCTTCAGTGTATATGGATGAATAATTCGGTTGTCAAAAGATAAGCAATCTTGGTATCACCTTGGGAAAACCGAACTGAGAAAAGAAAACACAGGACATCCTGATAGCTTCCGTAATTTGATATGCGTAAACTCATTTATCTTTAACCTGATAAAATTCAGGGTCTTATTATCCATTTTTGAAAATAGAATTACGCTCACTGGTCAAGACCGAAAAAATTAGCACGAGTTTGATCAGCTAGCTAAGGGTGGAGGTCAAGTGTTTCATTTTACTCACCGACGGCATCCGGCAGAAAACCTTCCCGCGGACAGGTGACTGATGACATCAGCAAAACTGCTTGAAACCGCTCTTCTGATTTGTGGCTGGAAGAAATGAAACGAAAAATGAGAACCAATTTGACCAACTTATAGTTACTATATTTCACTTTGTTTAATTGGCTGATATTATTTAATGCACAAAATATACGTTAATTGCTGTTTCTCTGTGGATATCAGTAGAAATATAATATAATTTTCACTATGATAAAGCTTACGTATTGTTTCTGGTGTTGAATCCGACCGGTGCCTCATATTCTTCCGATTCCCCTCGACCCGAGCGAGCGAATGAATGTTTCCCTCGACACACAGAAGGTGGAGCAGCACACGTAGAGTTGAAATTTTCCGCCGTGAGACAAGCTGCATTTGATGAACGGAGTGCAAAACGAGTACCTGCGAAGCAAGCAGTCGTAGGGTTTGGGAGAGCGGGGGACGCAGATTCAGCGGACATGAGACATGGATATTTGAGGTTAAAGAAACTGGGCAGACGTCGCAGGAACAGAGTATCCTCCGTGTCCTGGCATTGGTGTCAGATTCGAAATTCGACGGAATGAGGCGCATACGGCTGAGTCTCAAGAATGTGCTGCACGCTACTCGGGGAATTGTCTAATGCGTATGGTAAATGGTTCACCTAGGATAACTCCCCTTTCATACCATCCGTGCTAATGTGATTGCTCTATGGAATTAGTCGCGAATCTCACCGTATGTTAAAGCGGTCTATCACAGCACATTTCAGCGTTTGCTCTAGCATTTCTCCAGTCAACCACGCTCCCGGCTGGATAGACTCTTGACTAAAACAACATTTTCACATTATAGTCAAATACACTATGTTCATTTAGGCTAAATACATAAACATTTCGTAGTCGTCAAGCCATGCCTTTGAAGGAGATACTTCTTTACTTTTTTTATAAATATCACCATAGGTCTTTAATCATGCAGATGATTTGCCATTCCATTAACGATATTTGGGTACCACTACAGCAATTCTATTACCACCAAAATTGATGAAATATTTTGTACCTGTTTATAAAGTATTTTTCCAGTACTAAATCATACTATTTCAAGCTTACTAAGGGGGATGTTTTTCCAAGCAAGATATGTTCTTTAATCATCTTCATTTGAGTCTTCAGCTCATCCAACACCATCATCATGTTTTGTGTGAATGCGCATTTTATTTTATATGAACCTTTTTTCCTAGGTGTTCCCCAGATCAGTGTATAAGATTCAACTGAAACAAAAAATCTACATACCATTTACCCTTACCAAAGTATTTGATTTGTATCTCTAATAGCACACCTTATGTATCCTGCAACAAAGCCAATCAAAACAATGCTTAATGAACGTCTATGCTTGGTAATTTATATCGAAAAACACCTTACTGTATTATATTGAAAATTCCACGTGCCCTTGATTTGATATTACATAAGGTATCTACCTACGCAAATTTATATCAATACATCAGTAATCACATCGGATTTGATGACGTTCATGCCTCTCGCATTGCTAAAAAGCCCAGGATATTCTTTCATTTAATTCTTCCAGCTGGCTTCTTGCATTCCACTTTCACAGTGCTCGTGCCGCCATCCTGATTAAGATACAAACGCCATGAGGTCCGTTTTGTCATTTCATGTTAACGTGGCCTCAATGATGACTCACAGTGTCATGCATAATTGTCCCTAAAATTGAAACTTCTAAATGTGGGCAATAAAGTCACGTTCATCTTATCTCCTTGTTCCAGTGGTGAGTGCTATTCTGAGTAAGTATTCATCTTCACTCAAACTAAGGATGATTAGTTTCTCATTCCAATTTAGTTGTTAGCATTTCCTCGTATATATCGTACTGCACATCAAAATACCCGCATGGCATTCTTTTGGTCATAATTCCACCGGCTTCCGACACAGAAAACGCCCAAAATACTTTCAAAACTGTATTACTTCGTTCCTCACCCAAGGTGAAGGTGCCACCCGCAATAGAGATAACAAGATAATCACCCCCTATACAAGGCTATCATTCACATTTTTTTTGGTCGCTTGTTTTCAACGAAAACCTATTTTGAATGGACACAAGCTACAACTATTCGGCACCCGGTAGATTAATTATAACATTAATAATAAGGTTTCCAGTTTCCATTATGGTTATGCATAGAATTAGGAATATTAGTATACATCAAACAGCTTTCCAGTATTTGGTGTGGATTCAGATCACAATATGGTGCTCATGAAGTCAAAATGCTTTCGGATTTGCTTTCAATTTCTCTGATTTTCTTTTCAATTCGTTTATCGCTTTCCGAAATTCATTCTCGCCTTTCGCACTAGGTATCTTATTAGCGATCTCATTCTTTTTGTCTCCAGATGTATCATCTTTTATATCTTTCACCTAGGCGTGTCGTACCCATTGACGTCGTGAGGATTTTCTAACATCCACGTTGTACCATCTAGGTTCCGTGTTATCTTGGATAAATTTACTTCGAATGTACCAGATTACTGCTGAGCCCGTGATATAAAGGAAGTGATTCCATGTATCCTCAGTATTTGGGTGTTTACTACCTTTCTTAAAATTTGCAAATTGACTCTGTAACATGCATTTTAAGGTATTATAGTCGTCCTTCAAAGCAAGTCGATGTTTCCATAGGTCTTCTTATTCCGGACCCCATACAGGAAAACTTCCTGTGTTTGGGAGGATTCAAATAAAAATATATTGCTGGTGATTTTGTATATTTCGGCTTCAGACTATTTTACTTGTATGAGTGCATTGCCCCAGTAGAGCGTAGCTGCAATCCCGATGTGTTCCTTGAATTTAATCAATTTATGGTGCTTCAATGCAACAATTTCAGAGTGTAAAAATCATTCGCCTTGTTGTAGGTGACTATTCGCTCCTACGGATGGCCAGGGCGTCACTGGCGTACCCTTGACCAGCGCGGGGTTTTGAGTCGGCAGGGGATTTCCCCAGGATCGCACCCCCGCAAAACAATCCACCTGTGGGGAGGGATTACATGTCACTGTACTCCTCCTGCCCAAGGCCACGACGACAAACTCAATTGAAGGATTCCACAATATCAACTCCCTGAGTTCTTTTAACTGTACTAAATATTCAATAAACTGGATGGATAAAATTAGCATCTACAAATTAAGGTGCAAATTAAGCGCCTCCGCATGCATCGGTCAGATTAGGAGATCGTTAAAATGAAAGCCGAAGAGCATCCTCGGATAACTGGCCTGTCTCCAATTTACGCAGTATATTTAACCTACATATCAACCTACGTTGAATTAGTGGCTCCCATCCCATTTCTTGCAATACTGACTCGAAATTGCTAAATTGTTCATAAAAACCTTTCACGAACCTCGTAGGTGTTTTACGTTGCACTCGACCTAGTTCCAAAGCTAAGCCTATCTCGTGAGGATCCCAGACACCGTACAGTATACTATGGGTGGGGCCGATCTAACATAAACTTACGAAGCTCTTTAACCATCTTATTACATTTCCCAAGTACCCTTTAAATGAATCCTATCGTTTTTATTTGCTATTCCGCAAATTTCACGAATGTGGTTACCCCGAAACATGGCTCTAGCTGCAGTAAAACCCAAATATTTTACCGATTCGGTGTTTGTTATGTTGGTTTCCTGTATGGAGTAGGTACTTTCGGGCGAAATACTCTTCCTGCAAAAATTCATCAATTCAATTAAAAAATAACCATAATATATCAGAAAATATATTTTAAAATTCATCGATTTAAAACGAACCGCACAAAGGATATGCCGGTCAAAACCAAACCTTTTTCTCTTCCCCGCCCCCTCGTCGATGTCTCCCTAAAATCAACGCACCTAACGCGCCTTACACCTAAATTTTCCTCTGCCATCCTACTACTCCCGCTCCCCGGTTCGGAATTCCTTTCCCTATCTGCGCAACCCCACTGCTTACGCAGCGCTCAATCCAAAGCCCCACAATCCCCCACCCACCTTACCCTCCTTTCCCCACCACCTTCCTCCTAAAACTCCCTCCCATTCCCCTACCTTCGCGGAACCACGATCAATCCACCTCCAACCTCTTTCCCCTTATTTTCTTTCTGAGCCTTCACATATTTACTTTCACATGTCCTTTTAGAGAATTTTACCTGAAGATGTCACATCTCGGTGTTTTTTGTTGACATGTCACAACTCGTCTGTGATGAAACCGGTAATACCATGAAAATACATTTGAGTGATAATTGCTCTTTGTCTTATTTCTTAAGATGAAAGTTCACATTGACATTCACATTCACGCGATAACATTGAAGTACTATAATTTTAATTAATGAGTTTTCTGCTTTGGACAGATTTTAAGATAGACTTGCCCGAAATTTCCTAACATTTCTAGTCACCTTGCTGGAAGTACATATAACTTGGGCTGAAATATATGTAAAAAGTTAGAATCAGTTATTGTTCCACCCGAAGTTTTTAACGCATCGCTCAAATATTTTTTAACATTTAGTTTCAAAAAAGCGGTGTAGTTTCTTTTGAGATTTTTTGAATTATTTTATCGGACTTTCTTTTTCGGAATTGGGATAAAAAATACTCCGGTCAGGGATCCTAGAATGGTTGCCATGAAGAACTAAGAAGGAATGGAATTCCTACTCTTATAATAAACCTGATGATAAGGGTGAAAATATTTTGAGGTCAATAAATACCATTGAAATGGGTCGTGGTAGTCCAGGGGTAGAGCGTTGGACTGCTTGCCCGGGTTCGATTCCAGGGCAAGCCTCTCTGAGCACCCTCAGCTCCACTCAAGTTATGTGATTTTTCCGGTACCACATCTTCCTAAGAAACCTTAACTGGCGAAGAGAAAGGAACTACCCTAATGTGTGAATTTCATTTCATATGCTATTGGGCTTAGTACTGGGTTGTTGGTATTGTTCCACTAACACCTGGAAATACCCAAAATTTGAGCATCGGATGAAAATTATAATGCATTCAAAGGATTTGAGTCATTTTCAGGATTTGTAAAAGTGTCTTTATTTCCACCATTTTCTCTGATACCTACTTCTAATGCTCTTTCATGATTAATTAAATTGTTCAGAAGGCATATCAATAATTTTTAGTGTCATTTATCTCCATTTACCAAGAAAACTTGCAATACCCCTTTGACATCTTGATGGAATTTGAACTTACTAACAATCGACCAACAGGATGCTAGAATAAAGAAAGGAGTTGGACAATGTTGTATGCTTTCTCGGACTTTGTTCAACTTATACATACAAAAGGGTCTAGACGAAGTCATAGAAAATCTAGCGGAAGGTGTTGGTGGGGTGAATGTACATGGAGTGAGAGTATATTTCCTCTGTTTCGCAGATGATGTAGCAGAGTCCTTGTCCTTGCATAGACTGAAGAGGATCTAATGAAAGGTATAAGCTTGATGGAATCTACTCTTCGTACCGAATACGGAATGAACATAAACAATGAAAAAACTAAGACCTGGTGGCCAGTAGACATGAGACTCCAGCTAATGTGAGGTTAAATGGACGAAGATTAAGAAATGTAAAAGAATTCCCTTACCTAGGAAGCAAGATAACTGTAGATGGAAGAAGCGTTTGCGATAGTATTAGCAGGATTAACCAGGCTAAGTCAGCCTTTAATAGGAAGTGTAAGCTTTTAACATCTAGCAATATAGACACCAAAATAAGGAAGCATCTCATTAAAACATTTGTTTGGAGCGTGTTTCTTTAAGGAAGTGAGACTTGGATGCTTGGAGTCGACTGTAGGAGGAAAGTAGATGCTTTTGAGCTATGGTGCTATCGCTGTATGCCCCAAATTAGTTGGAAAGACAAGGTGTTTAACGTGGAGGCATTGAGAAGAGCAGAAGTACCAAGTCCCTGGAAGACATTAACCAAAAGAAGAAGTTCATGGATAGGTCACACCCTGAGACATGATGGTCTGCTGCTCACCATACTAAAGGGTGTTGTAGAGGGTAAGAATGCCAGAGGCAGACCTAGATTGGAATACATAACTCGGGTAATAAAAGATCTCGGCTGCCATTCATGCACGGAACTGAAGAGATTGGCAGGAGATCGCCAGGGTTGGAGAACTGCTGCAAACCAACCAACAGGTTGACTACTGCAGAAGAACAATCGACCAATTTCGATTCCACATTGTTGGAAAAGTTGTCTTTATTCCACAAATACCTGTATATATCCAAAATTTGAGCATCGGATCATAATTATATCGCATTTAATGGATCTGTGTCATTTTCAGGAGATGACGTCTAAGCATTGAAACTAGTTGTGGGATAATGAAGAACAATGGATGTATATATATTGTGTTCTTAATAAAATAAATAATGAACATAAACTTCCACGAAGTTGAGCCTAAAACAATAGAAAGCTTTCTAAAAGTGTTTCAGCTTTTAGCTGAAACACGAAAAATGCAATAAGAACATTTTTATTTGAAACAACCATAAAATACATGCAGTTAGAAATTATAAAACTTATTAATCGCAAGAAATACTATGAATGGCAGAAAAGATAAGTTTGAATAGCTAATTGCACATATTCGAGAGAAAAATGTCAATTAAGATGAAGTATGTAAAATAAAAAAAACATGTTCATAATAAAAGCTGTACAAAATACGCTGTTGGAAATCAATCCCCCTCAGAATACCCAAATGCACAATTTTGAGAGAAATAAGTATATTTTACCTGAAAAATGAGAAAAAAACATGGTTGTATTAATAAGCCATAAAAAAACACAGTTGGACATCATACTCTATATTATTTGCTAACAAATACTATGAATGGCGAAAAAAGTAAGTCAGGATACTGAAATGCACAACTTCGAGATAAATAAGTCAATTTAAGCAGAAAACCAAAATACATAAACGAACGTTTTCGTAGCAAGAATTCAAGAGCTCTACGGCCTCTAGGTTAAATAATAATAAGGGGGAAAACTCCACTGGCCGTAAAAAACAGTCGCAACTCTCGTCAGACCAAATTGTTGTGTTGGTATTCGCGGGAACCAACCACAACCTCTCGACCAAGAATACCCTCTGTGGTGGTTTACGGGAAATTAATCCACGCCAGGGACCACACACAGCCACACACACACTATCCTGTCTGGAATCCTTCACGAAGCTGTGAGACTTCGTTAAAGATTCCAGGTGGAAATGTAATCCTTCACGAGGCTGTAAGGAAGACCCCGTTAAGGATACCAGGATGTATTACAAGCACACACTCTATGACTATCCACGAAGGACGAGCACAGACCAATCACACACACTAGCACTCAAGAAGCACACACACACGCACTCAAAGGGCCCAACTTCTGGGAGAATCTGAAATGATAGAGCGCAGACGAGGATGGAACGTTTTCGTGAACACGGAGTTTGAAATTATACTCCATATAAAGCCCTAGAACCCACCCTGATTGATGACTTTTGACTGATTGATGATTGATGAGTAACTTGGAACACATAAATGTACAACTTAGAGAAAATAAGTCAATTTTACTAGAAAAAAGAAAAATGAAAAAAATTTTTTTTTCAATCAACAGTACTAAATACACAATTGAGAGTCACACCTTATGCATATCTTCGCTCGAAATCTTTACGAGTGGTGAAAAAGGTAAGTCAAATTAGCAAAATGCACAACTTTGAGAAAATAAGTCAATTTTAGCTGAAATACTAAATGAAAAAAGGATGTGTTCGTGTGAATAAACAGTGCAAAGTACGCAGTTGGAAATCATACTCTGTAATTATTGCTAGAAACTACTACGAATGGTGAACAAATAAGCCAAAATACCAAAATGCACAACAATAATTGGCCGGCCGGCTCTGTGGAAACAAAGAAAATTACTTAAAATAATTAAAAGACTTTCAGCAAGATACCATCATCACTCATACAATGGCAGCCTCCTTGAATGGTCCACGATCCTCTGCAGTCCTGATGGCCAAACCTAATTACAAAAATGAATTCCACACCATCACAAGTGTACATTGTTCACTGTGGTGGTTGTAAGAATACCTAATGTCACTGGAGACATTTTAAACCAAAAATGACACTAATCAACAATAAATTAGACCACCTCCTTGACCCTCTTGTGTAACTCCACTAAAGGTGGTGTAAAATTCAGTTAGTTGGACCCTTATAATTGGAGGTCTTTAACATTTTTCCGCAAGACTTCAGGTTAATTCTTCTGGCAGTTGTATCGTTGGTATGTAGGTATTCATTAAATGACAAGCACTGGAGTGGTGTAAAGGATGTGATTAATGCTACTTATGCTAAAGTAATGATTAAAATAATGTTATTACAACTATGCTCTGTTTTTAAAATAATTTCATTTCAATCAAAATACAACAATCTTTTTAGTCACATGATTTATCAATACAATTTTGTTTACATAGTACTGACCTTTGATATAAATAAAATAACAGGTATAACAAACACATCCAAATTTTTAGAATCTATTCAAAATCAAGTCACCATGAGAGACCAACAAAATTATGACTTTGACAAATAGTCAACATTGAAACTGTGATATGCTTTCTTGAAGGTATTAATACAATGAAACAATAATTGGCCACATCTGCAAATAAGTCCAATATGCCAGCCAGTTTTCCAAAAATATTAATCATGTAAATTTGTAATACTCTTGAATAATCCTGATTCACCACAGTACGCTGTATGTACATTAGAAATTTCTTTATAGGTATAAATATTTGAAGCATTGATAATAAATGTCATACTTCTTGATGTTCCAACCTAATTAAGTACAATAGCTACCATCAGTCCTGATGGCAGACACGCTTTGTGCTAAAATGAATAACACTTTCAAGTAAAAGCACAAGCTTTCCATATGAATCTTTCATCACAGCACACCCTTACTTTTAGTGCATAGGGAAAAATTAACTTAACTTTATGCAAAAGAAATATTTTTGCGCTTGCCAAACATATTCTAATGTTTATTATTAAACTGGAGAATTGATTAACAATAATTCTTTCATATCGAATTAAAAGGGAAATAATATAAATCTTACTCTACCTGGCTCACATGATACACATCATGCATTTACAAAAATTATTTTCACTTGGTGTCCTTTATTAAAATTAATTTATGATTTATATTTTAAAATTAAATGAAATATTTAATGTTATACATTTGATAAATAAACACTTAAATGGTAAATGCAAATTTGCACCTTTCTCCAATAACTTTGACTGAACTCTATTGTGATTAATTCATATTTTAGGTCACCTTGCCCACTAAAAAAATGTCATATTTTATTATCTGGTTCCAGCATTGTAATAAAGTCCAAACTGGATATATTTTTTATGCCAAGAAGAATAAATATTTAACTACACTCCTGATGAATCAAATGCGTTATTAAAAAGTTACAAAGTTGTATAAAAATGAACATTATCTAGGGAGTAGAGTATCACCCTTATTTTCATTCCTAATAAAATTGTCCTTGGGAAGTCAAAGGTAATGAGCAATTTCTTTTTGGCTTTGATTATCCTCCTATACAACTAGTGAAACTACATTGGGCCTTCCAAGATAAATTACAATGATAATGCCTGTAACAATAAGAACACCAGCAATAGTGACCTGATACAATGGCACTGCCTATAGTTTTGTCATTTCAATACTTAGTGAATAGACAGTAACAAAATTACTGAAAATGGAATGTATACAAATTTTTTATGAGGAAAAATACAGCACTCTGGGAGGGTGATGGTGAATGCATTTTCTATACATGGGCAACCACTTCCAAAACCAACTGTCATTCTATCACAGAGAAACCAATGCCAGCCAGCCATTCCAAATATAGGATCTGTACAAAAAAAGTGAGACTTGTCTTTCCATGTGAAAGAAGCATTCCAGGTGGAGTATTTTATTGGCAGCAAAGGGCTGTATTTCGGAGGTGACAAGTATGATTAAAGAGTAATCAAGTACTTATCCAACCAGTCTCATCTTTCTTTGAATGCAACTTGTTTTGATCACACCTGTCATAGAGGGAGTAAAATCACCAAGATAATTTGCACTAGGCATAACGTACAAATGTATGTAAATTAAGAGACAACAGCTACTAAGAGGTGAAGGGCATTATTATTACAAACAACCAGAGAGCAGGTAGGGGAGGTGCAAGGACGAGGGCGGGGGGGGGGGGGGCAAGGGAAGTGGTAACAAGGGATGAAGGAAGGAGAAAGGGAGGAAGGTTGCATACCATATTGAAAGAGCAATCATTGAATACATTGAAAGCTTCTACCTAAAAATGACGTAAAGGCATGATAATAATTGTTAAGAGAAATCTCCACAAATTAAATGGGCTTCTCTAGTTCTCAAACCAGCGACCACAGAAAGGCACTGGCAGTTACACTGATCCCCATCCACCCAGGGGTTGTTGTTCCATTGCTTCACTACTTTCGTTTGTTTAGTGGGATATTGCCAATGCCATTGAATAGCTGTTGAGATGCACATGTTCAATAAAAATCTTGCCATCCTTGGAATGGGAAAGGAATGATTAAGGGCGCTCATGCTGATGAATAGAGGGTCTATCCTCGGAGAAATCTCCTGGCCATTGCATTGCTCAAGATTTTACATTTAGGCCTATGTCAATATCACATGTATACTGTCTTAGGTGAAAAACCTAAAGCATGAACAATTAGAAAGTAATAAAGAGCAGACTAGCATATGAAAGGCCACCAGCATTCAAATTCACATATTTGGCCATATATGAATGTTAACTTCCTAGTTTTAACTTCCTAATTACATACAAGATAAATTTCCATGACTACATGGAAATTCATCTTGAGGAATGAAGAACACAATTTATTTTTTCATACACTTTCATTTTTGGCATGATAAGGTTTGATGAATATCCATCAAAACTAGTCATACTATACACAACCTGGTTGAACCTAAATTAAAAGTGTGCTGAAAAATGCCTTATATTCTCCATCACTCAAACTTAACGTATTTACTAGGATAAAATTTTTCACTGGACCATGGTAAAAATTAAATTCATGCCAATGAAGAAACCTAAAAGCTCATAATCTGTCATTCATTTCCTGCTCAGGGCATAATGCCCTCTTTCCAACTCACTCCACCCTTATAAATCAAGATTATTTTCATATTGAAGAATAAACAAAATAAATTTCAAAGCATGCAAGAAACCTAAGTACATCATTGATTATGACTAACTTACGTTCATATTTAAAATCCTTTTCAGGAAAGAATAAGCCACTAATCAATGGGGTTTAAATTTAAGAAAACGTTCTGCTTGGCTTTAACAATTATTCTCGCATTCCTTTCTGACTGGATAATAGTTACACAAGACTATTTTAATGCTCCAAAACTGCAATTTGTACAATATTCATAGGATGGATTAAAATCTATAAAAATATTGCAGAGTGCACAGCAAACCCCACCTTTCATGTATCCCCTGGGAGCACACACAACAATTTCAAGTAGGAGTTGCACAAATTCAAACGATAATGCATATAATCTACTGCCACTTTTAAATTATTAATGCAAAAAGTTCATACTACCCTTTTGCTGTTTATCCATGCCATCAAAGGTGTATTTTTAGTTTTAAAGGCCGTCAAAAATGTACATAAATTCAAGAATGAAGTAAATCTGAAGTTTTAATACACAGATTAAAAGGAGATAGTTGTTAGTATTCTTTAAACAACCTGAAAAATGTTAACATAATGTGAACTTACTCTTTCTTAATGTCCTTGCTTTTAAGTAAATGTTATTATATTACTTTGAAATAAGCTACTGGTACTATATCCTGTTACTGACAATGTCCCCCCCAAATACTACTCCCTTCGTGGCTTGTTCATTTGGACTAGCATTGCTGTCTGGAATTCACTATGTCATGTGCCATGTCCAGTGTACACATCAACAAAAACTTACTTTTAGTTTGTTTCAAAGAATTTATAAATATGAAATAAAATTAGATACATGCTACCTATGAAACCTAGAAGGACCCATGCATTTATGGAACTGGTAACACGAAATACATGAAACTATCATCACAAATATAAAGTCATTTACCATGGGTATGATGGAGATGGTTTAGATTGTCTGATTTAGAATGACAATATGCATTCACGATTTAAAAAACCTAAACATACAAATCTAATTTTATGAAATAGCTTACTACTCTTTAATCAAATCATTATTGAAATGCATTGTCATTTCCCTTTGGCATCAGTTTTATATCTAGCAGAGAAAAATGGATCTTTCAATTTAAAAGAAAAATTCTCAGTAAAGTAGTGCATTATTTCGACAAGAAGAATCATTTTTACGTTCAAGAAATCATAATTAATGATTCCAAGATAGAATAAGTTAACCAAAGAAAGTTAAGAGGTATTAAATTAGCAAATTTAGAGGCTGCATTTTTCCTCACTATTAAAACATTTAAAATAAAAATTTGTTAATACAGGCATTAGTCACTTAAACTTACCATTGTGACAAAAGTGGTAAAATTTTGGAATGATATTTTCGACTTGAAAAACATAACATCAGTTTAAACATCAGTGAACCTACCCAATTAACAAAAACAATCCTCAGAGGATGGCTTCCAAATTTAAACCCCTTTTGTAGAGATCAGATCATAAGCATCACCATAATTTTCAGTCTACACATTAGCTTTTCATTTTCTTATAAACAGAATATCATGCCAATATTAAAAATTAGCAAATGATTAATACTGACCATAAAATACTATCTTTTAAGTTGCCAATATCCAAAATAATTCTTTTCAATTTAGTAGATAACACATGACTGCCAACAATGAGCAACAGCAATGCATAATAACTTTAATGGTCATTATTAACCGGTATAAATTCTTGTGGTGTGAATTTCATGGCCAAGAATTGGGAAAAAAGGAAGGCAGAGAAAAGAATAAGAAAGAGTCACGAATACAAAGAGAAATTGTGATCCACTTGAAATGCAGCCACTACTTATAGGGAGAGTCAACTTCATCTGCTGGGAACTGATTTGTGGACTCTTATGAAAATGGTTTTTTCCATTTATCTTATTTTACAAATCACTCCCTGGTGTGACAAAGGCAAAAGAACCCAACTGCCAAAACCGCACTGCATTTCCTTTCCTAGATCCCATTAATGCTCACATTTCTCTATAACACCTCTCCAGTTTTATTCCATGCTCTGATGACAGTTTCCAGCTTTTGGTCCACTCAAATCTCTGCCAACACCCAGGCTCCACAATGATCACCCTTCACAACCAGAGCCACCCTACTACAGAGCTACCGATGGGGGCCAAAAGTCCAAAATTCAGTTCACAGAAGATTCTGTTTGCTACCAGCTCTTTCAAATGTGGTCAACTTAAGAATAAGTTTGCACTTCCTTTTCTCCTTCCTACCCTATCTCTCATTCCTCTCCTCCTCCAAAATTCATTTTTTATCCTCAGTCATTGGCTGCTCAATTCACACCATATTAATTTGTGGCCAGAGACCAAGGTGTCCCAGCAGAATAATGAGCTCAGATTCAAATTTTCAATCTGAGCAACTTACACCACCATGGTGGCAGTTTACTGACATTTCATACCAGGACCTAGACCCAGTCTCTTCTACAATTCAGAGTGCTAAGCACAGAATAAGGAAATGGAGGCCTTGCTAAAACTTTAGTAATTCAAAGCATTTTGAAATACTTCAAACACTCCATTCCTTTTAATCAAACTTCAAAATGTATAAAGACTGAAAAATATGGCAATACAGTTTACAATAACTTATCCAATGTCCAAAGAGATGGATATAAAACAAGCATTGGTAGATCTTAAAACAAATTACAATGAAGGAATAGTTAATTAAGCACCAATGCCCTGCTGGCTGACCAGATTTTATATACAAGTTAGCAATAAACAGATTCCTATCAAGTTAACAATGAACTCACTTTCAAATTTGAGGCATATTTTGTTCATCACATGTCCAGCACATTAGTACTCCTCAATCCCGTTCATTCAGGGCCATTAAACAAATGGCTACTGGAGCTGGACATAGTTAGCAGGAAAGAGACCATAATGGCCTTTGGAGAATCCACGCCACCAACCTTCATCGATCTGAAACATCAGTCAAAGGCAATGGAATAAGATATGTAAAATGGGGACCATTCACTTCTAGTCGTCTACAAAAAAAATAATCAACAGATCACACTCACTGAGCTGTTCATGCTCTTTATGTTTTGTCATCCATTATATTACCCTTTCTGCAATAAATGTTGCGATATGTTTACACTCATGACTGAAACATGATGTAAAAATCCATCTTAATGAAATGTTTTCTATAATTTGAGAATTACACAGAAATTACTCACGAAAATAAATTTTTTAATAAAAATAAGTTTTTTCAAAACTCGGCAAACTATGACAAGAGACTATAATGAACAAAAAATCCTACCTGAAGCAAACATAAATGTCTCATGAAATATTTTAAATTAGTGGATTAACACTTTTCTATTTGCCACTTTTGATTAGCTAACTCGATAAACTCAATGTCTTCAATTTAGATATTTAGAAGATATTTAGAATCAATACAAATCCAGGCAAATACTCTCCTCATACCACTCACACACCTCATAATACTCACACCTTTGAAAACTGTTAATTCTTTTAGATCAAAAATATACTTGTAAGGAACACTTATAATGACACAATACACCCTACATTATTGTAAATTATTTTTCAGGTCCACAAAATCTGTGCCCCACTTTCTTCTGTTCAATATTTCTAATTATTCCCTCCCAATTATCACTACCACTGCCTACTCTCTGTTCTCTCAGTATGCCACAATTCCACTTTTCACACCAGTCTATTTTTTCTGACAATGTTCCCTCTCCTCCACTTCACCTGTTTTCATTTCCCTCCTTTTAAAGCTCAATTTCATTCCTTATAAATGGTACTTTAGCAAGGACACAATTTTAACATTTTTTTTCATTGTATCAAATTTCTTCGGGGTCCCATTTCCTCACCATATTACCCTTGATAACAATGAATACCCACAACGGGATCCAGTTGTAAATCAACCTGAAGGATGGTTTAAAAAATCTGTAAAATACCTGCTGTTCATTATTTTATCTACTCTACAAAATATTGATGTATGAGGTCTGTTCAAAAAGTATCACAAATTTCGAATTTCCATGGGTTACGTACGTTTGATTTTCCATTTTTTTTGTGGCGTTATGTTGGTACTTATAGCTCTCACTCATGCCGAAAAGTTCGGCCATTTTGAATGTTCAATTAATTGTTGACAGCTGTTTTGCTTGGACGTGTTTTGGCTTGTCTTTGCTTTGTGCCTGTTCCAAAATATGGATCAAAGAATCTGTATCAAATTTTGTGTGAAAAACTAAATTAAGTGCACAGACGCATTCCGAATGTTAACCGTGGCATATGGAGAAGCTACCTTGGACCGAAGCAATGTTTGTTGGTGGTACAAAATGTTCTCAGAGGGCTGAGAAGATGTGAACGACGAGGAGCGCGCCGAATGCCCGAGTAAGTCAACAACAGACGAAAACATAGACCAAGTAAAGAAAATACTATTGGCAAATGGTCAATTCACCGTTAGAGAAGTTGCTGAGGACCTAAACATATCAAACGGCTTGTACCATTTGATTTTTACTAATGATTTGTACATGACATGGGTCGCCGTGAAATTCGTGCCAATATTGCTCAATTTCAACCAAAAATAGCAACGCATTAACATTGCTAATGAGGTATTGGACTCTGTCCGCGACGACCCAAATTTGCTCCAGAGGGTCATAGCTGGTAAAGAATCATGGGTTTATGGTTATGACATGGAAACTAAAGCTCAATTATCCCAATGGAAGCTGCAGCACGAGCCAAGACCAAAAAAAGCACACCAAGTTCGGTCGAATGTGAAAGTTTTGCTTACAGTTTTCTTCGATTGCAGGGGCATAGTGCATCATGAGTTCATGCCATAGGGTAGAATAGTAAATAAGGGATATTACCTGCAAGTTATGTGCAATTTGCACAAAGCAATCTGCCACAAATGTCTGGATATATGGAAGAACAAAAATTGGCTTTTGCACCATGACAATGCCCCTGCTCACGCTATTGTTACTGAGTGTGAATTTTTGGCCAAAAACAACACACTAATGATGCCGCAGCCACCGTATTCCCCAGATCTGGCTCCACTTTTTCATGTTCCCAAAATTGAAGAAGCCCATGAAACCATGACACTACCCTATGATTGATGAGATAAAGACTGCATCGAAGAAGGAGCAGAACAAGATCACAAAAAATGATTTTTTGAAGTGCATCGAGGATTGGAAAAAACGTTGACAAAGTGTATAATATCTAATGGGGATTACTTTGAAGGGGACAAAATAGACATTCATGAATAATTTTTGAAAAAAAAAACAAAAGTTTTTGAACAGACCGACAGAGTTTTTGAAAAAAATTTTTGAACAGACCTCGTATTTACCAGTTGATTTTATAAAATGCAGAGCAATTGAAGCCCAAAATATCATAAGTATTCCCAAAACCTTATGTACAGTACACTGTCAATATTATCCAAGTGCTAACAGATGCACCACGAAGCATGGATGTTAAAAAACACGGGTAACCAAATTATATGCAGAAAATATGGTTGTGTGATATAAATGGATATATGTACACAGACTCTCCTTTTTCATCCCTTGTGATTATTAATCGAGTTTTTTAATAATGGAAAGATTATTTCCTTCCATTTTTTAGCCATTTTTATAACAGTTTTTTAACATTTTTATAACATTCTAATAGTTTCACAAAAGCTCATAGTTAAAAAAAAAAACTACCTGATCAAGTGAAGAGCAGAAAGTATTTTTCTCACTAACCTAAACCAATCATGTAGTCAGGGAAAAAACAAATGAGTGGCAGAGGAGGAATATTAACAAAGAGCTGCTGATACGGATTCATATTCATCAAATAATAAACCAATTAGAATAATGCAGTATGAGCAGTTAACGACATATTTGTTGCAGAGTAAAGCTATGTATTTGCCCTTGCTGAAAAAGAGAATATGGAATCTCAGGGCTAATAAATTTGAAGGAAATGAAAATGGGAAGTATGGATCGTAAAAAAAGTTTAAATTAAAACATTAAGTACCATTAATAACTTCTTTTTTTTGTGAAATGAAAAATTTTTAAGAAGGTTCAGGCATTTATAACATGTATTAAAAAAAAGTATGTCAAAATTTCCAATAATTTAATTTTCTGTACAGTTGTATTTTTATTAAAATTTAGCAGTTCTGGGGAAAGAAAGAGAATAGCATGGGGAGTCCACAAAACAGATACTCAATGACTGTCCAGCTCCAATCATATTCAAAACTTTCACCGGGTCTTATAATTGAATGCTTTAGCATTAGATTGTTCACCCATTAAAATGAGTAGCTTATCTATGTGCTAATGCTCTGTGGCTATACTACATATATCTGATGTGGTCAGCAAACAAATTTCTCCTGATGATTTTCCTTTCTATGGCCCAAGTTAAGGGCAGCATTATGATTTGATAGTAACATACTGCACTACTAAGCTCTATTAAAATATTTTCTGTGCAAGGCAAAATGAAGTAATAGGCATGGTCAGATTCATCTTCTCCAACAGCTTATTCTTAAATACCGAGTTGAATACAAATCTCATTTCTTCCTGGTGGAGGAATCGCACTTTGCCACATTACAATGTAACTGCCGTTATAAATGTCTTACTCTCATGTCCTGGGGAGAATACCACCCTCATTTTTGGGTCTTCTGTTTTTGAGCACCTCCGGCCATGGATCACACCACTTTCAAAATTCAAGAAAGACTATGAAAATATTGCTGCACCTTGTCGACCTATTCTTTTTAAGAGACTTGATCTGCTTCCTGTTTTTTTCTTTATACGTATCTGCCTGCTACATATAAAAACAATGTGTCTGAATGTCAAAAACTTTGGAGTTTTATGCATTTATAAACTAGGTACAAAAATAATTTACCTAAGTCTGTTGCACACTCATTCTGCAGCCATGGGAACATTCCCATGAATTTAGTTCTTAACAAGTTAGGCAATGAATTCAACAGAATGAAAAGTTACAACTCTTCAAAATAAAAGTAATACTGTTTTTACAGTCCTTACTATTTTATTCTATCCATTATTTCTAGGAGACATGATTTTTTTTATTACGGATGTGCCTATTTTCAATGATTTGACATGAATCTTCTACTATTTATGTTTAGTGATTTACTGTTGTTTTTTGCTTCACTAGAATTTGACCAGACACAAATATGCTATATTATGCAAGTATTATAGATATAATCCCTGGAAAAACAAATGTCAATATTATGGAGGATGAGCTCGTTCCAACAATAGATTTTCCATGGTGACTACATCAATAATAGCCTTACAAAATACCAAAAATTCAAATAACAATAACATTTCTGTTAATTTTTTTAGCAAGATATGTTAAATGTTGTACAGAATATAAAAATTCAATCCATCATCCACATAATGGGTGAATATCTATGTTTATAACTCCAGTTTTTCATATTTATACGAGAAAAATTAAATAGGGCTGTATGGAAATTTGCAATAGCTTTCATAAAAATAATTTTCAAATCTCCTGCTCTGTTAACATTGTTTTTGTGGAAGCACCACTAACACAGGCTGAAAAAAGCCCAAAGTGATGACTTTTGGAGGATAGATTTTGGCCAAAATCTATTTTGTTCATCTCTGTGAATAAATAAAGATTTTAAATATGAAATTCTACATTGCTCAGGTCAATAGCTTTTCAGGTGTTGCACACATAAAAAAATCACATACACACAGACATCATTTGGAAAATGGAAATGTGTTCAGGCAACCTCAAAACAAGCATTTCTGTTGAAGCCATATTTTTTCATGAAAACAATATCTTCCCCTATTATACGCATGGAGAAATCAAGAGGATAAAAGGATTTGGGAAATACATATTAGAAATAGGGTAAAATTAAATAAAGGCATTACCATTTCTATTTTGGTGATTATATCCCCAGGATCAAATGATATCTCATCTTCTGCAGCTGAAAAGTGCCAAAGATAAAACACATTATGAACTGTTTATGTGTGTAAACATAAAAAATATGCATTAAAAAGTCACAAGGACAATGATTTGAGAACATTTCAAAATATTCCCACCAAATTATTATCTGCACATGACATAAAAAAGCATCACAATAACACCACACCAAATGCTGTAAATGGAAACAGTTCATCCATTTGGAGTTTCTAACAGCACACCAATGAAAAATAAAAAGAACAATTCAAACTATGTTCAAAAGAAACATACATAATTAATTTCCCCACCAGTTAAAGTACAGAGTAGCATTTGTTTAATTTTGGAAACCCAATATTTCAAACAATATTATCATCATCAACCATTACAATAGGGATTTATATTGCTTAAAAATGTACTCTAATGTTTGAATCTTTGATTAGGGAAATTACAGCATCCTTCTAAATTACAATTACCCCTAGCAATTAATGCAATCTCACCAGCTTGGTAATCATAAAGAGCCATGGCAGTGTACTGAGGGCCAAAATCTTCTTCAACGTATTCTTCTTCGGCCTGAGCAGAAGGGTCAGCCTCTGTGGCAGCATCGGGGACATTTTCATAAATAACCGCTGGGACTGCTTCAACAGAGTCCTCAGGACTTTTGCACGATTGAGGAGCTTCTTCAACTGCACTTTCCTTAACCTTGCTCTCTTCACCAACTACAACTCTTTCCGAGGCCTTGGTATGAGACAAAATACATAAAAATAAAAAAAAAATAAAAGACAAAGAGCAGCAAGGGTGGCCCTTATTTTTCAACTTTCTAAAAGTTTAGCTGCCACCCGCCTATCTTGTTTTAATCAATTAAAAAAACGATACGTGCAAAAATTTAGCTCAGTCAAATAACTGAAAGGCAACCCTCATCGAGCATGAAGTTTTGAAATTTTCACTCAGAAGGCCATATTTTCACATATTTTTCTTAGTTATTTTATTTCCTGGAAGATTTGCTTTATCACTTGTTATTACATCAGTTATTTATAACCAATTAGTAAAGGAAATTAATGCGAATCGGAGTATACAATAAAATTATTTTTTTGGGATATGATTTTCTATTACTAAGTTAATATAAGAAAATCACTAGATATTAGCCAAATGAATTATGTCATGTGGTTTATCATTGAAGATAAACTTATACTATAATTTTTGTATGCTTTGTTTATTTATTCTGAACCAAGTATAATAATTGATTATTTAATTATCATTTGAGAGCTGTTTGTGCTGCTGGTATAAGGTGACTTTTATGAAGTGTTCTTCCTAGACTTGTAAAATGTACTTCTTCAGGTTATTCAGCACACAAGTTAAGAAAACCTTTTTATGTCACTCTTGTTGGCTACATTTCCAATCAAATCATTCGAGCCAAACTTCCTTCAAACAGACAAGTTTTAAGGGTTTTCTTCTACAATCTAAGAGTTGTAAATATTACAATGAAACAAAGTGCAGCATTGATGATTCAAGAAGTTTGTGTTTTTTGGCACAGAGCATGAATTCCTATTAGAACCGACCACTGCATTGACAAGTTAGTTAAATTCTATGGTGAATGGAAACATTTACAGAAAAATTGGTCTGTAATTACAGGCAAAGAAAAAGAAAGTCCTTCTGCCTAGAATCTCAGGAAAATTCTTCCAGAAAGCGGCAGAGGCAATCCAAATTCATCGGGTCGCCGAAATTAGGGTCTGGCCATGAGACCGCTATAAGTGCCCCATAGCCTGCCTAGATATCGAAGACACACCTTCCGGCAAAGAAGAGGCCACGGCTGCTCCAAGCAGGAAGAAAATGAACGCCCAATGACACAGAAGAATTCTTCTCGCCTTAGTAGCCTTGGCGGCTGGAAAGGCGCAGCACAAGGGCAACACAAAGAGCCCTTGCAGTTAAATGCTAAGGGGCAAATGAAAAATAAAGAGGACAAAAATTTTTTAATGCCTCAGCGCCAAAAAGGGCAACCGAGCTCCATGGTTGGTGTAGATCAAAAACTAAAACACAAGGAAGAAAGACCAGTAAAGGATACTGCAATGGAAAATACCAGGAAAAAAAGAACTTATGGAGAAATGGAAGGACATTTTGAGATATCAAAAACTGATGATTCTACATCAGTTTGCAGTGAAAGCAGTGATGGCAATGATGAAAGTGAAAGTTCTTCTGCCACCGATAGCAAATAACAGCAACGACTACAGCAGCACAGGAGCACAGGAACAGTTGAAACTCAAGGTACATTTCAGTTTTTTACTCCCCGTCTCCCTGAGGTTTTTGATAGGTGCGAAATCACTGATAGAAATGGGGTTTACATTTTGATGGCTGCTGCAAAAGCTTTTCGGTGTGATCCTAAACACCTGGTAATAAATCGAACTTCATTTCAATGCCTTTGAAAAAAATTTCCAGAAGTGAGACACACAGAAATTCAACACAAATTCAGACTAAACGACTGCCAAGAATTAATGATGTACTGGGATGATATATTGCTTCCAGCACTCGCAGGTGTTGAAAAGATTGATAGAATGGCAATAATAGTAACTTTTGAAGGCAAGGTGCAACTGTTGGGAGTCCTGGAAATCCCAAAATCTTCAGAAGAAGAGCAAGACAAGGCTGTTTACCAAGCAGTGGGGAAGTGGGGTATAATAGATAAAATTCAGGCACTTTGCTGTGATACCACTGCAGGCAACATAGGTAGAATAAATGGTGCCTGCACAAATCTAGAAAAATTGTTCAATCGTATTCTGTCATACCTTCCTTGCCATCACCACAATTTTGAGTTAGTTTTGAGGAGCTGTGTCAGCTCATTGATGGGTGCAACTTCTGCTCCAGATATGGTGCTTTTCAAAAGATTTAGAGAATCCTGGAAAACACTCTAGAAAAAAATTTACAGAACTGGTAGCAATGAAGTGCCTGATGATGTCTGCTCTACCATTCTTGGATTTCTTGAAAACTATCTTTATGAGCAGAAACAAGAGCGAGATGATTACACAAAATTGTTGGAGTAAACTAGGATCTATCTTGGCAGTATTACGAAGAACTTGATATTGTTTTGTCAACCAGGCACTGCGAGTCATGCTAGGTGGATGGTCAAGGCAATTTATTTCCTCAAGATTTACCTATTTAAAGATCAATTTCAGTTATCTGATGGGGAGAAGAAATCTTCAAAAAGATTTTGTATTTTTCTCGCTCGAGGTTACTTTCGAGCCTGGATTCTATCATCAGAAGCAATTAAAGCACCTTATCACGATTTCTTATTCATGTGACAAATGTTTAATTATCAGGATATTGATCCAGAAATCAGTAAGGCCACTGTTAAAACATTTTCAAACCATCTCTGGTACTTAGCTCCCAAAACCGCAACTTAATCCTTATTTGATGACAATGTTCCAATCACGGTTAAAAAAATATGACCCAAGTTATGCTAGAAGCAGATAAAGGTGAGGAAGAGGAAGAAGAAAAAATCCACTAAAGAGGCACATTGTGCACCAAAATGATTTTTCTTCCTTTACAAACAACGAGTTTTCGTCTTAAGTAACTCTCGTGACAAAAACTTTCTTTACGAGATTCTCTATCAGCACCGATTTCCTCAACAAAGACCCTTCAACATGGAAGAATGATGCTGGTTACAACAGTGCAATTAAAAAATTGAAGAAGACAGTTGTTGTGAATGATGTTGCAGGAAGAGGTGTCAAACTAATTCAGGAATACAAACACAAAAGATGCAAATGAAAAACAATTTGTTTTGCAGATCATTGCCGAAGACTGTAAAAATTACCCAACTGCTACTAGATCTACTCTTATCCAAAAATAATATTCGATGTTTGTTTGTTCACATATGTATGTTTTGATTCTATACACAGTATTGTTCTAAATAAAAATGTCTTTCTCAAATAAAATTGTAGCTTTATTAAAAAAACATAATATTTTCACAATTTCCATGTTATTTCAAGGATTGTTCCAACTTCAAGGCATTTAAGGGTTGTCTAGCAGTTGTTCGACTCAAGTGAAATTTTGTCGTGTCTTTTTGTTTATTGGGATAAGATTAAGGGGTGGGAGCAGAGTTTTGACTTTCAGAAAATACCCTATAGCTAAGGGCCACCCTGATGTACAACTCTCAACACAATTTCCTCAACTGGCAATAAATTACAATCAGTTCAATGTCTTTTGAGTTCAAAACCCAAATCACTGCTTGAACTTTGCTCTTGGTAGCAGATTCCAACTGTAGAAAGTTCCTGTTTCTCTCCATCCACAAAGCTTTGGAGATCTTACTTTTCCAAATACCCTTGTAGTTCCCACCTCACTGCCCTCCACTATAATTTTTTCTTAAGTCTGCTCCAGTACTTCTTTCTTATTGTTCCAGTTAATGATTCCAAATTCCATTTCCTAAACCATATTCCCTGTTTTACCTTTTTGAATCAGACACTAAACTTCATTATTACTAAATAATGATCAGAGTCCACATCCACTTCTGGGAAATAAATCGATCACACTATTCTGAAATCTGTGCCTAACCATGATGTATTCAAACTGGTATCTTCCTGAATCCCCAGGCATTTTCCATGCACACCAATGCCTTTTGCGCTGTCCAAACAGAGTGTTGGTGACGATTAACCCCTGTCTCCTGCAGAGCTATATTGATTTCTCCCCATGGTCATTTCTTATGCCTGAACCGTAGTCACCCACTTCATCACCATCTCTTCATTTGCCTACCATCATATTCCAATCTCCCATCACTATCAAATGTTTCCCTCAATGAATAATCACCATCATTTTCTCTAACTTATCGTAGGGCATATTTAGAATAATTTTTATCAAATTGAGAGCAACTTTATTACAATACTTTACTTAAAAAATTAGTTTTCCACGCTAGAGAAATTTCTGACCCAGATACAATTTGTGTGTGTTAAAATTGTGAGAAATGGAAAATAAAAAAGGGAAATGTAAATGGAAGCAGATGGGCTCACCTTCAGCTTCACTTCAGCAGCGCTGGGCAGGGCAATGCCATGGATGGAGGTTCGTATCTTTGGGTGTTCGTCCTCCTCCGTGCCTTCGCCATTGCGAGGTCCCTCCTCCTCTGTCTTCTCCCTCTGTGCCTCTTCCGCCTTCAGCCGGCTCTGCCGCGCTTCCTCCTCCTTCTTCTGCCGTAGCCTCTCCTCTTCCTCCTGCTGCTTCCGCCTCCTCCTCTCCTCCTCCACCGCTGCATTCCCCCCCTGGGCACCTGACGACCTCGACATTGACTCAAACTTTGCCCTCAGATTGGATGGCTTGGCTCCAGCTGCACAGTGAAAGCAATGAACCAACAAACATATGGAGAAACTGAGAACAGCAATTTCAAGATAAAAGACAACTGAATAACCACTGACGTAACTCGTTACAGCAAACCCTTGCTAATACTGACTAAATTGGGGTAGAGGTTTGGATGAAGAAAAACCTGGATTAACAATGGATTTGACATATCCAACCTCTCATAGTATTTTTCACCACTATTTTTATGTGTGCATAAATGCAAAAAACTTCAAGACTTAATAACATGAACAGGAAGCCTCAACGGCCTGGGTATTGGTGTTATATAGCCCTTGGGATGGAGAGGGTCAAACTGTTATCTGTGAGGCTGTGTATTGGCCCAACTGGGAGAAACAAGGATGGAGCACAATAGGTGCTTCAGGAATCATGACACTATGACTTGACTCTAAACTTCACTGAGCATCTGCATCTCAAGGATGACCATAGGAGTGATTTTACAATGGAGATAGGTGAAGAGGAGTGAAGAAATTAATGCCAGCAAGTGGATGGAAATTGCCATTCAATACATAGACAAATAAGAGTGCACTGCACAATGGATTTGTAGTTGAAAACCTGTCACCCTTATTTTCTCCCAGCATCCTCCAAACCAAAACTGCTACACCCCCCCACGTTACTCCCTCCCTAGGGGTCAAGACCACTCCTCTGTCCACCTCCCTCCCTCCCTCCTTCCCTCCTCCCACTCCCCATTTCTAAGCATGTTGTCGTAAGCTGTTGTATTGAGTGAACTAAACCCACTCCTCCATCCTTTCCTTCTCCCTCCCAAGGGCTCCATGAATGGCCATTTCTAACCATTCTTGCATATGAATATACTAATGTGTAGTGAAAGAGAATGTACCTATTGAAGTGGGGAAATTATAAATTGATTTCTTTAAATATCTAATCCACAAAGTCATGCTTCTATCGAGTTTAACTGAAATGCATCACTTTTTAAATAAAAGGTGAATTTACCAAGTAGTTTCATCTTTTCATGTTAAGATTGAATTTCACAAGGCCAAGGCTTTTATAGTCAACTTTACTTTGCATATTCATTTTTAAATTCAATAATTTTAAACATGCAGAAAATTTGTATCAATATTACCAATATCAAGACTGGGTTTCTCATATGTCGTTCCAACTTTTTCTGGTGTGTCATCAAAACCGTGGGCACTCTTGTCAACTCTGTCACTCTGAACTCCATACACTCCACCAAAACCCTAATGGAAAAGCATCAACCATTATGGACCAATTTAAGAATTATTCACATGTATCACTAAAATCACTGCAAATTTGAAAGAAATAGCAGAAACTATTTTTTCCCCTTACTATTGCATATAAAAGCATCATGTTTAATATTTAGGTAAATCAGTAAAATTATTTTTTTTATTTAGTTAATCTACCGTTTAAGGTAGGTTTTTGGATGGACACAACTATCAAATAAACATTTTGTGACTCCCCACCTAGCAAACTAATCTATATGAGGTCCCTCTTCATCTCGATGTACTTCTTTCCTCCCTTCATCCCGTCCAACATCCCTATCCTGTTCCTGCCCTTACCTCCCTTGCCCAACATTCTCCCCTCTATTACCCTCTTCAACATTCCACTACCGCTCAATACGCCTTTCATCCATTTTTCCTGCCTCTATAGGATTTCTCTCAACAAACCCCTCTCCTCACCCACCATCTGTAGTACTTCCTCATTTGTTTTCCTTTCGGTCCATTTCACCTTCTCCATTCTTCTCCACACCCACATTTCAAAGGCCTCCAATCTACGTCTATCCTCCTGCTTCAGTGACCACGCTTCTGTGCTGTACATAGCTACGCTCCATATCAGAGTTTTTACGAGTCTAGTCTTAACATCCCTACTCAACGTCCCCGTCATCAACTCCCTCCTCCTTGAGAAAGCCTCCTTGCCTAGCGCAATTCTTCTCCTTACGTCCCTACCACTTTGACCGTATTGGTTCAAAACACTTCCGAGATATGTAAACTGCTCTACCTGCTCTATTCTTTTCCCGCCTATTTTAATATTTAGCTTAGCTTTTTCTTTCTGGAAAATCGCATAACCTTTGTTTTATTAATATTGATTCTCATCCCATATTTATCGCAGTGAACCTCCAATTCACTCAGCAATGCTTGCAACCCCTTGGCTGACTGAGCAACTAATGCTTGGTCAACAGCAAACCTAACCGATTTTATGAATTCCCCTCCGACTTTCATTCCTACCTCCAGTTCTTGCCATGCCTCTTTAATCATTTCCTCTACATATACGTTGAACAGTACCGGTGACAATGGGCAACCCCGCCTTACACCTCTTCCTAACACTGCCCATTCGGACTCTCTGTTCCCCACTCGCACCCGAGCAGTCTGAGATATGTATAGGTTGCGGATCAGCCTCCTGTCCCTCCAATCCATTCCTATTTTCTGCAATACACGCATTAATTTTTCCCAATTCACTCTATCAAATACTTTTTCTAAATCTACGAAACAGGCAAATATGTACTGGTTGTATTCTATATTCCCCTCAATTAGTGATCTCATTACTGCAATGGCATCACGCGTACCTCTTCCCTTCCTAAACCCAAATTGATCATCCCCTAAGTAATCATTTGCCTTACTCTCTATCCTTTTGTTGCTAATCCTGAGAATAACTTTAGCTGTGTGGGATATCAAACTTATTGTTCTGTAATCCTCGCATGATATAGCCTTTGTCTTTTTTGGAATAGGAACTAACACCGATCTCACAAAATCTTCCGGCCAGATTCCTTCTTCATAGATACTACGAATCAGTCCATATAGGGCCTTTTTCCTGCATTTTCGTAAACATTTCAACAGTTCTACAGGTATGTTGTCCACCCCCATGGCCTTATTTGCTTTCATCTCCTTTAATGCCCTTTCTATTTCATCGTCGAGTATGCCTGGACCTAAGCTATCTTCTTCTACGTCATGTTCCTTTTCTATGTCTAACCTTGTCCGCCTAAGTTCTTTGCCATACAGTGTTTCTATATATTCCTTCCATCTCTCTTGGTTTTTTCCTGGTTCAACTATTATCTTACCCCACTTTGTCAACTTTAGTAAATACTAAAACATTAATTCCATACCATTCTCATCTCATTGCTTAGAAACTTCACAGGAGTGAAATGCTCTCACACAAAACGCATAAAATCATTGCAAACCTTTTTGTGATCCGTTTGGCTTTCGTGCTTGTGCAAGGGGTCATGATGGTCCCAGCCAACAGCAGATTTATCCTGACGATCAGCTTGTAAACCAAATTTGCCTCCAAAACCAACAGTGTAGTCTTTAAAACAACAAACACAAATAACAAATTATTTAAATGCAAGAACATACATTTAAATACAAAAAGTGAACTTAATTTACAGTAACATTAGGAACTAACCAAAAGTATTAGTCATCAACTGCAGAGTATTTCAGGCAGTGGCTTATCACAGCACACATGTGGTCAATCCCTTCCAATTATATTTAAACAGTGAACTTGACAGAGCAGCCAATCACATATGAAGAAAATAATTTTTTTGAACGTGATTTTGAATGTTGATTTAATGTGGCAGCATTAGCATTATCTCATTACCCTAATGCTGTCGAATTAAAGCAACTTGTCTTTCACAGCAGCTACATTAAAATTAGGCTAAAAATTGCCAAAAACACATCAATGACACTCACTTTTTTTATTTGTTTGCTGAGAAGAACACCCAATAACTAACTTATTACAAACATAAAATATTACTGATTAAGGTGGAATATACATGTAAATTCATTGAAGCTAATTATGGCTAAAATTAAGAACACAATCTCCTACAGTATGATGACGATGCCATAAAATCCTATTTAATTACAGGCTTGATCTGACATACTTTCCTTAACTTCAAGATTAGCTAAAATATAAATATGAAACAGCTACTACTACAGAGCTACATACAACCATATTCTTCAAAATCTTGAACAAAATTACATCCAACCACACCAATCCAACAACTGCAAACACTAATATGTAGCACTATCTGGTAATAACAAAATTTTGAACACACAGAATCATATCATGGCATGCAATTGTACTACTTTAAAAACTAAAAAAAAACTTAAAAACTCAACCATTTAGATTTCCCCAACATTATCATACACCACGAAAGTATCTGTCTCATTAGCAAAACTTCAAAGTAATAGAAATATAATTAAAATTCAAATTTTATTCACGTATAACTTTAAACAATGGTACTTGAAATACTCACTGATTGGGCATACACAATTTTCCTTCAGGGCTAACAATCCTAAACAACTAAGGACAAGCTGGATGATTTTGAAATAATAACAATTAAGTTGAACAGTCATATTCACTTGTAAATTTAGAAAAACATGGAATAAACAAGAGGTCATTCCCTACCCAAGCCACATGATCATTTCACCTAAAACCCAAAATACTCTACCGGTAATGCATACCGTAATTGTTAGTGTAATTTGATTCTTTTTAATTTCACCATAATTGGTGTAATTTTTTGCCCTCATGCAACATGAGCATTCCAACAGTTTGTAATAAGTAATGAAACAAATTGTATCATCTTATCTCATATTTTCTCCGGACTTCATTTAGAAATAGCCTGGATATTGTCCAATTAGTACATATTTTAATCCTGCACCACTGAATAAATTGTACTAGTGACTCAGCCACCACTAATGGCACTGCTATTAGGGTTCTCAAGACTAGCATTATTCAAGCCAGCAGCACATAAAGATTAAATGAACTCCATGGCAACACAAAAACAGTTAAGGAGGCTCCAATTCTGAGACAAATGATTGTGCTATGCGTAATAATGCAAAACTGCACCGAGTATTGTTAGTCGCTAAGGCACTCATGGCATCCCATCATTTGACTTGGTGTGAGCAGCCTGCCTGCTCAAAGTGAACTCTTTGACTGTAATGAATGCAGAGCATTTGGAGACAGGGATTTCAACATTGGTGTTTACGCTATGTACGAGGGTCATCCGGAAAGTAGTACATGTAGTAGTCCGTTCGTGAAATAAAGACACAAAAGTAAATATTAACAAACATAAAAAATTTTATTTGAAAGAGGATACTTTAAACTACTTCTCAACATAATCTCCAAGCAAATTAAGGCATTTGTCATAACGTGTGACAAGTTTCTGTATTCCTGCTGCATAGTCCTTCGCCACCAGCTCATTGAGATACAGGGTCACTCCTTCTTTAAGTTCTTCATCGCTGTCAAATCTTTTTCCTGCCAAAAAGTCTTTAAGCTTTGTAAAGAGATGAAAATCTGAAGGGGCCAAGTCCGGGCTATACGGTGGATGGTCGAAAGTTTCCCATTTGAATTGCTGCAAAAGTTATTGTGTTATCCCAGCTGCATGAGGCCTGGCATTGTCATGAACGAGAATGACACCAGTAGACAATAGACCTCGCCGCTGATTTTGTATTGCCCGCCGTAATTTCTTTAATGTTTCACAATACGCATTGGCATTAATAGTGTCTCCACGGGCCATAAAATCAATAAGCAATACACCTCGTCGACCCCAGAAAATGGTTGCCATGAGTTTCCTGGTGGACAGAACTGTCTTGAATTTTTTTGGTTTGTTTGGTGAATGAGCATGATGCCACTCCATTGACTGTCGTTTACTCTCAGGTGATGCATAACAAACCCATGTTTCGTCACCAGTAATTATGCGAGTCAAGAAAGAGTCTCCTTCATCAGAATAACGTCCCAAAAACGTCAGTGCTGCAGCCATACGCTTGGTTTTGTGCTCATCTGTAAGCATGTGAGGGACCCATCTTGCACAAATTTTTGCATAATGCAGATGGTGTTTAACAATTTCATGAACAATTGTTCGAGAAACATTGGGAAAATGCTCACAGATGTCATCAATTGTGACGCGCCGATCGTTCCTCACGAATTCGTCAACTGAGCTCACCAGTTGGTCTGTAATGACAGACGGTCTCCCCGAACGCTCATCGTCGTGTGTGTTCCCCCTCCCCATGTTGAAGTTGCGACACCACCGCCGAACAGACGACTCGTCCATTACATTGTCTCCATACACCTCCTTTAATTGGCGATGAATATCACATGGGCGAACGTTTCTTGCATTGAGGAATTTAATCACTGCCCTCACTTCACAACTGGCGGCGTTCTCAATTTTTTTAAACATTGTAAACAATCACAGAAACAACACAGGCAATGCTAGCGTCACGCAACTTGGCTCAGAGAAGGCAGACAAGCCACTGAAGCTATCTGACCTCGTCCAGCGGCTACTCGCGTCGTCAGCACTTCATGCGGCACGAACGGGTACTACTTTCCGGATGACCCTTGTATTTACTAAGGAAATTAGTTTACTCGCAGCAAAAGTTATCTTTTTCCTGCAAGTTCCTAGCTGACTGGCAATTGCTTGACAAATTCCAGGGTTTCTCCAATATCATCCCAATTCCTGGATCCTAGACATCCTCTACATCTTTTCAAACCAATATGAAAAAGGAAGTCCAAGAGGAATGAAAAAGCAAACAGAAATTCAACAATATCTTTAACATACTTGTTTCTCCTGGAATGTTGAAATTCACATGCTTGGCTTGAAAAAAAACTTTTTCAAAAAAGAAGGGTCAAATCTGAGGGTTTATGAGTACTTAGTAGCACAATAGATGAGAAAAGTAGCATATGTGCTTATATTATTCAAAGAAGGCTCTTAATTCAGTCTTTTTAGATTGGGATTAAAAAGTTTGTGGAAAAATAGTGCCACCACTTCCTTTCAAGGTGTACACTCACTACCCTAACAGAATGCCATTCCAAAATGGTTGAATATTGAATAAATTGAAAATGCAAGACTTCAATCCCAAAGCACCTGAACCTATTGCTCAATATTACTATTACTATGCTTTAGAGTGCATTGATTCTGGAACACACAAAGAAAGAATGAAAGACTTCTGCTTCCACAGGAAAGTAAGGAAGTCATTCCTGTGGAAACACAGCCTTTCATTCTTTATTCGTGTGTTATAAATGGATTTCCACAAACTATCAGCCGCAGCCTAGTCTCAAATCACTGATTCTGGATTTAACTGCAATTTCTTTTTATACCATGGCATCACAAATAAATTTTTAAAGACAACCAGGGGATCCAAATAAGTAAATTCACTGAACACCATCATAGTAATATCACAGAAGAACACGAGTTTTTCTTAAAAATCCACAGCATTTAGTTAAATTTCAAACATTTTTAAGCATCAATCTGAAATACCACTTTGGATGAGCAGACAAAGAAACAAAGTTTACGTTTTGAGTTCTGCTGACTTTAGGGTATTCCCTACGTTACTCTATTCTATGGATGCAGATAATCTCTTAATAAGTTGGCAGCATCCACCTACGCAAAGCACAACTTCAGCAAGGGGGAAGGGTGCATTCAGGGGGGATGATGATGGCACAAGTTGGGAGGGAGAGTGCACAAAGCCAAAGCCGACCAATTGTGCACGTTTTCTTTGAAGATTGCACCCTGCCAGTTGCAAAATTCCCTTTTAATAACCATGGTTGTCCAAACAGTGGCATACACTGCTTTTGCATAAATACATATTCCATCATATTTTTCTTCATTGCTACAGTTTTGTTCTTTCCTCAGAGCCCATAATTGGTATAGAATCACCATAAATGTGCAAAAATCACTATGCTAAACTAACTCAAATTATTACTCATGAAAACAGTAATGTGCACATTAATTTACAAGTACAGAAACTTGGTATATGTCTCCAAATGCATATCAATGTTAAACCTTTTTCTTGCAGTCTTTTCATTATTTTTACAATGTATTTTTAATCAGCTCTCCTGCACCTGCCAGTAGCATATTTAAATCAGTAATTAAGAATTTTAAGGATAGCTGGCAAAAAAACTCTTACATGGAACATATCAATAACACTTGATAACAAGATACACAGCTTTAGTTAACTTCATTATATGGATATAGCTACAAAATGATGGATAAAACTGTTTCTACAAATTGCATTAGCCATATAATTATTTAATATTATTCATTTACATAGTTCCTCTTTTTCAGTGAACAAACCATTATGCAGACCAAAATCTGAGTATTTCTACCAGATGTTTTTGATCATTTCAAATTTAAAAGAACTGTAAGATTCGTTATTTAGGCAGCAACAAATAGGAACTTGAAATAATCACATTTGCTACTGTGTGGCTTGTTGAAGAAGACTGATTCTATTTAATGATTTAACAAAAAGAGATTTGAAATGCTGAAAATTTTTGTTACAGTATTTTGATTCTTCTGGTACACTTTATACAGTTGTATATAAAGTACACAGCATTAAATATTGCTCCTTTGGAAAATTACATTATATGTACAGACTTTGAAATATGAGGCACATCAGTTACTGAGATTAAGAGAAAGAGCATGTGAAAGCTGGCAATGAAGGAAAGTGACCACAGGTAACCTGGCAGCCACACCCATCAAGCAACATTTAGACATGGAACTCTTGCATCCAAAAGTCACTATGCAAGTGTCACTAAGCCTTGTGATGTCTTTACTTGTATACTAGGGACAGTTATATGAAAACTGAAAATGCACCAAAACACACAGTCCAGTTAAAGATAAAAGCTAGCTTTTTACACATCGATACTGCCATCGCTGTGGTAGGAGAACTGCATAGTGACAATTCACAGGACCAAAACGTTGTTGGGTTATGTCCTTGTAAATGTGTGGACTGGTTGTTGTAGCAGGTGTTCAATTTTCATTTCACTGCCCCTCAAAGCTTAAGGTAAAGCTTTTCCCATACATATACTTGAAATAGACATAATTTTTGCATTTTTTGTATTATTTACAAGCACTTGAGCATAAAAGGAAATGACGTGAAAACCATTTTTTCACAATCAATTTTCTCTCTATCAACTACATATGTATGCATTTTTAATATATATACACACAAACACACACGCACACACTTACATATAAAAAAACCATAAACACAGTAATCAACCCGAAGGTTGGTTTGGTAGGTGGTGGTAGAGTTCACCCAGTACTAAGCCCGATGGTGTGTGAATATTCACCCATCATAGTAGGGAGGGGGGCAGTTCCTTTCCCTGTGCCGATTATGGTTTCCCAGGAAGATCTGGTACCCGAAAAATCACATAGCTTGGGTGGAGCTGAGGTGCCCAGAGTGACTTGCACCAGGAATCAAACCTGGGCCCTCCGGTCAGTAGTCCAATACTCTACCCCCTGGACGACCGCGACCCACACATATGCATATATATGTACTTATTTATTTCATTACCATTTTGGTATGTGTTCACCTTGTCTGCCTGAATGATTCACTAGGGTATAAAGCAATTTAAAGAGACAAATTCCATAAAATGCTTTAAAGAGGGTGCAGTTTTAAATTGATATACTCTATAATGAACAGCCCATACATTAAAAGGGTGGAAAGATATTAAAACTTAGTAAAATGCAATATTTTTTAAAATTAGCATAATACATGTCCAAAGTGTAAAAGTCACCATAAAATATATGACATTTAAGTGTTGAAAGACTGTTCTACTGGTAAAAAATGCAACATTATACTTGGCTGTAATTATGCTCCCAAACTGGAATTTCACCAAGCTCTTACAGTTAAATTTATCCCAAGTATGAACACTTTATGAACAGGGTGAAAAAAGAAACTTTGCACTTCCACATAAAGATAAATATTTCATGACCATGGTTTTGATGCTGTGCATCATCATCAGGTGATCACATTTCGATGATGCACAGCATCAAAAACATGGTCATGAAATATTAAATCTTTATGTGGAAGTGCAAAGTTTCTTTTTTTTTACCCTCATCATGAAGGAATTGCACAAAGTTAAACCTGAATCTGTAATGTTTAACGAACACTGTTAGTTGGAAATCCATACATAAGAGCAGCCATTAGGATAAATGGGAACACTTGGATAGCCACTTAGAAGTGTACTTCTGCATACCTTTCTGTGAAGCATGCTTCTCGATCTTCTCTACATGGTCCCAACCCACAGCAGAGTTATCCTGGCGGTCTGACTGTACCCCATATCGACCCCCAAACCCTTTGGAGTAGTCTGATGAGACAAGCATGAAGAAGGCATCGTGAATTCATTGTACCATTTTAACAAAGAAACCATGGCTGCTAAATATCAGGCAAAAATAATTGGAGAAAAATTTAATAAAATGATTGTCAAATATTAAAATGATTACACCACTTCAACATCACAATATGTAACTATGCATACATGAACAAATATTCAATATGCACTTGGGTATTAATACTTGCACAATTTCTAAGCAAATGTACAATTAAGGTAGCGTTAAACAAGCAAGCATCCCTTAAGCTACTTGGCATGCTTATGCATCAATATAGCTAAATATATTTCCCCAAATGTTTGTGATGCACAATAAATTGGTGCATTCACATTCTGGTTTTACTTTTTCTGTTCTGGTTTCTACAGAGGTACTTCTTCTACAGTCAATTCATGAGGTTTTACCTGTAAAACAATGTTATAACTCCACTGCAAAATCAATTTCTACCTTCCAATCAGTCACACTTGCCACCACAAGTACAACCTAATTTACCAACCAGTCCAATTCCAACATCATTTGATATATAACAGGAACATTCTACCAAAGAGGTGAAAATGAGATTTAACATTCAAATAATTAAATAATTTGCCAAAAATGAATGCAATAAGACAGCATAATTATCAGTAAGATCAATGCCTTTTCAAGGATATATCAATATAAAATTGGCATATCTGAGCATAAAAACAATTCTCATGATTAAGTGTTATACAAGTATTTGCATTACACTTAACGTTTTTACAATGTTTTAAATTGCTATGCTAATCTCTCTCTCATATCTCATCTAGAAGATCAATTAAACTTTGGTTACATTAATAACAAGCCAATATTTAGCTCAAGAGTTTTTTGCAGTAAAAGAGTTTCTTATTACCCATTAGGCATTTCAAGCATAATAAAAATAATGACAAATTGTATTCTAAATGCCATTTTTTCATAAAAATTGGAGAATATTTAAACACAAAAACTCTGATGGATAAAGTAGATCAGAATAGGTATCTGTTCTAATACGAGTTACAATGTACAAAGAGCAATGCAGTGGCCTGTCACAGAACTTAAGCAAATACCTCTGATAATACACTACTCAAGTATATTGATGACCTATCACAAAACCACTTAATTTACATGTGTCTTCACTTGAAATGAACAAGAAAAGCACACATACCAACACTTCAACTCAGGCATGTGAAATGAAAATATTTTGCTGAAAATGTAATTTTGTACTCTTATATTGTAATGGTCTCATAATATTTTCATCTTACTTTGCACATATTTAGTGAAATAAGAGAATTATTTTGCTAAATAATGGTGTTTAATGTTGCAAATTATTCTTAGAATCTAAGTAAAAGAGAAATAAACTGTGACATTAAAAGTGACATTTTAATACTTACTGACAACTATTTCTGAAATTCTATGGGCTCCTTTGGGAAACAGGGTCCTTGCATTTCAATGCCAGTTTTAAAAAAGTTACTGCGAAACAGCCTTACATTTATTATCTCATTTTTGACAAAACATCAGTTGAAATTTTGATTGGGTCTACTAAAAATTAAATTAAATTATGTAATTTGTTACTTTAAAACGGGAAAATGACCCATTAAATCCTTACACTGCCCTCCTTATTCTTTTACATGCACTTTCTATGTTTTGTGAATCTGAGAATGACATACATATTTCATGTTTATCCGGTCATATCCAAAAGAGTACTTAAAATCACATGTTCTCACATCTATTAGTATAAATAATCACTTTTAAGCTGATCAACTTCGAGTCAACCCCAACATTTCTCGACGAATGAGAGAGAAAGGCCAGAATTATGCATTCCCACTTCTCCCCTACTATGCAGATTCTCCTATTTTTTCATACTTCAGCTTTCTCAGTATAAAATTATTCAAGGGTGGATCATCTATGGAAAAATTATTCAACTTTTACACAAATATTCACACACAAAAACTACATCCCACTCTAGTTTTAATCCAGGATTTTCACAAGTAATCTCATATTATGTGATTCTGCTCTTTCCTGATGAAAATATAGTGCAATGAAAAAACCTGTATGAATAGCTGAATGGCATACATATTTAAATACTAAATCACCTTAAAATTCATAGAAAACAATTGATCATTACAAATGAAGAATAATTGAATCATGTAAGGCATGGATTCTGACACTCAAATACATTTGAGTCCTGGCCTTGACCACCAGTATTTATCCTTAACACCATTATTAATTTCTTTAAAATTCATTTTCACTGATGGAACAATATGCATAAAAACATCAGATGTAACCATTCATGATGATTTGGAGCCATATTAAATGAGGTAGTAACAAAAAGTAAGCAATTGAAACACAAAGCTGAAGCAATATTTTTCTAAACACGTCTTTGTCCAAGACATTATGAAATAGCTCCCCACTCCACGCTGATGCTCTTTGATGATTTCCTTTTGTTTGCAAACAGGGAAAAAGGATCAGAAGCAACTGAGGCCTGCAAATGACACTTGATATCCTTGGCACTGCAAATTAGAGGTGCTCTGCAAGAAGGAAGGTTCGAGCAAGAGCTTAGCTTTTTATGTGCTGATGCACATCTTTCAAGATGAAATTCTGATTCAAGACTTGACACACGAGTTGATGTTTCTACATTATTGAAATAGCTTACTTGTTTTTATAAGGACGAAGGTGGTGAATAGACTTCCAGCATATACGTTACGGCGCTGGTACTACACAACAAGGGACTGAAGGGGATATTCATTGCTTGCACAACAATCAGTTGAGAGCAGAAGATGAATTTGAGAAGTTGCAGTGAAGACAATTACAGAAAAAGTAAAGACATAACACACATGCAAGAGCAGTGAGTTAGAGCTAGGTGTCTACTTATCCAATTTGTAATTTACTAGACTCAGTAGCCTGAATATGGTCAAACTAGTCCATTACTGAACTATGAATGTTACAGTCAATGAAGCAAAAGTAGTGACAAAAGAAAGCTTGTTATGTGTGAAGAATTTACCCACTGGACAAAAAATGCTAATTTTGGAAACCTATTTTGGTTTAAGCAGAAGTCAGCTTACAATTGATCATTTACAGCATGATAAATGTGAAATAGAGTGAAAATGGTCACTTGGTAAGAAGAGCATGCAATCCAAGACCCAGGACTAAAATTTTCCAGGTTCCAGCATCATTCATCAATACTTCACTTCAAAACTTTATTTCTAGGCTTAGTTCATTACGTAGAACCTTCAATGCATAATATGTTTAACTCAGTACTTCAAATTTCATTATTTGTGCGCATAGTTACCAGTTCATAGATCAACACAAAGAAAGAATAAATTGGGTAAAAACAATGGGTCATCGAAAAAGTTTGAATTACCAGCCGATGTTCATAAATTTGATACATTTTAACCCTTTCAGTGCCACTGATTTTTCAGTGGGCACTCCAAATGTCATTGGTCTTTTCAGAATATCGCACAACTTTTCTCTAATTCACTATTTGGTTCTTGTTACCCTTTTTAATTTATTTAATCTACTTTAGAATGTGAATACTCCTTTCTTAATGCATAATAATAAAAATATACTAGTGTTATTAGTGTCAAAAAACTATTCTCATTTAATAATGTTAACTTTGAAATATTGAAAATATTATGTCTCTCTTTTTACCAAAGTAATCTAGAAATATCATAAAATTTTTCACACTTGATAGATCACTACAAAAGCTCATTATTTTTCAATATAATGATTTTAGAAAATCCAAGGAAATTAAATAAGTTTTTAATCAATTCCTCCTTAAATTTTTTCAATCTGAATTTCATGAAATTCAGGAGAGCTCATGAAAATGGTTGGTCTTATGACAGGTGAAAGTTTACCCACAAATGAGAATACTACATAAAAAGGTGTAATGAAACATGGTATATCACAAATAATACCAAGAATTGAAACTGTTATTACTTTGAAAAAAAAAACAATGGTGCCATATTCCATTACAATATTTTGCTAGTAACTTCTTTTATATGAAATCACTATTTATCAAAATATTCAAATGTGTGATAAAAGATGCAAATTCCATGCAGACCTTTTTCACATTTGACACTTCTAAACCTGCAGAGAGGGCGAAATATTTCTTTCCTGCTGCACACCACACAAAGTTTTCCCTTCCACCCTAACAGTTAGTTCCCTTGCCCCATAAGTTCTTAATGTTTTTCAGGAGTACTGACTGCCAATTATGCATGCATCCAGAACCACTCTAGAAATTACACTGAAGACTGCTTTCTTTGAGTCACAGTGACTTTCACTAAGATAAATGAACATATGCCAGCATGTGAGAAGAATCTATAAAAACTGTGCACCAATTGTAGTGCTTGATAATTGGTGACCTTTTTTGGAATTTCTTGACCCCTAGGAAAGACTCTGCAAGTGTTCTGACAACTGAGATAATGGCTAGCAATGAAACTGGATTGTTTTTAAGACTTCTTTGGTAAGTTTTAAAGCATAGGCACCCCTTTCCAATTATATCATGTTAAGTCAATTGCACACCTGTTAAAAATGTGCACTTTTTACAGAAATAATGAACTAAAACTATGCTGGTGAAAAGACTGTCAACAAAAAAATGACAGATGATGAGTGCCAGGTTTTGCTCACCACTGCACCTGTAGCACTACAAGACTTGAGAGATGGTTATTTCTGCAACATTACAATATGCGGCAGTGACATACTTGGTAATTCCAAGTACATACAGCAAATGATACTATATCATCATGTGGCACTCAAAGGGCTAAGAATACAAACCAAAAACAATGAGAGATTGCCTGTTTGATCCTTACTTCAACTGTACAACTACTACTAAAAGCTTCAAATACTTCAGGATGGTAGGAAGAAATAACTGATGATACATGACTGAAAGCATGCTGATAATTCCATTAAAGATTCCTTGCTTTGGGCCTCAGCACTTGTTTCAAAAAGCACTGAGATCTTCAAGCACTGCATGGCAATGAAAGCAAAGATATCATCATAAAAGCAACAGTAAATGAATGAGCAATGCTACAGCAAATGGGTGTACGGAGCTACACTAAAAAAATTGTAAAAGATACTTCCAAATCAAATAAAGAAAAATATTTACAGCCTAATTACTTTGATAAGGCTAAGTTTTAACATTACTTTTCCTTTTACCTTATGGTTTATAAAATGAAACATTATCCATTCAAATTCACTGATTGAAAGCATTTATGCAGTATCTTATCAAAAATTCAAATTACAATTTCATTTCATGATTACGCACATGCAGTAATAATTCAGCATCACTACTTCGAAAAGCCCGAACTTCGAACCCCCCTTCGAACTTTGTATGTTTCTGTGTTAAGTAACACCAGGGACAAAATTGAAATGAATCAATCGACACAATGATGTCAACATCTTGAATGAATGGCAGGTGATAGAGGTGCATTCATTTGGAAGCCAACAATATCTTCTCACTCTTTCCTAAAGTCAATTCTCAAACCGAGTGGTTCTACCCTTCCTTATCCATTGTTAGACCAACTGCCATACATGCTTGTCTTGTATTAGCAATATCCATTATTGTATAATTCATTTGATCATGCTGACATCTAGTAAGTACTTAATGGTAGGATATTAATTGTATGCACAAAAATGTTAAAGCAACCAGCAATTGTTACCCTTTTGTGATGCATGCTTTTCAATTTCTTCCACATGGTCCCACCCTACAGCAGAGCGATCCTGACGATCTGACTGGACTCCATATCTGCCTCCAAAGCCAATGCTAAAGTCTGTTTGGGATGCATGCTTCTCAGGTGCCTCACGGTGGTCCCAACTCAATGCACTCTTGTAAAACAACAATCAATGGCGAGATGAAACACCATGCTCAAAACACACATGGAACTGTAGAAATGTGGCTCACAAATTATTTCCCAAAACAGAGTTTTCACCACAACTTTTTCTAAGAGTCAGCTTTATGCAAATCTTAATTGTTTACCAATTCTGAAGATGTCCAAGATGAAGGTGAAATTGGATGTTAGTTTTGAATTTTGGATGTTGTGTATTAATAAAGTTATTTAAAATTGCTGAAGAGTGAAGGTGTAATGCAGAGATGGCAATTTGTGCTGCCATGGGTTTGCAATGGTGTAGACGGTCACATTGAAATGCATGTCTTTACAGTGTGCCTCACTGAGATACCAAAACATTCACTATACAGGAGAAAACACACATATTAAAACATTTCCATGCAAAACAATTCCAAGTCTTGTACAAATGTGGAGTTCATTCCCCCAAGAACCCACAGTGAGTTCTGCTCTCAATAGATGCATCATAACTAAAACACTAAGAGCCAATTCTACTTCCAAAGCAAGCCCCACCATGGGAGAACCCTTTATGTCACAAGGGCCCAAAGTCATGCCCTGGCACTGGTTTTGCATCAAAGGAAAATATATTATGGATCAACTGCAATTATTCTTCACATGTTGATGCTCCAACTAAACTCCAATAAATCTACTGAACACTAGTGATATTTTGACACAGCATAAAAGGAGGAAGGGGGGGGGGAGGGCATGTTCAGTTATGATCCAGGAAAATGATGAATGGAGATGTCACTTGAGCACAACTCTCCTTCCAGGACCGAGGCAACTACATGAGTAGAAAACATCTCACTTCACTTGCTCATGTGATGCAAATCATTGGTAAAAATCCAGGCAGCATATTTGCAGCCAGGCTTTAAGTTGGGGAGACATCTCACAATTGTACAACATTACTTCTCTCTCTACTCAGAAATGAAATGCAAATCATCAGCCGTAAAAACAAAGAGACCAAAATTAAACTCTACACTCACAGAAGCTTTATATATTGTTTGGCTAATGCACAGCCACCATCTTCAGAAAGAAGATTAGGAATCATATACCCATACAATGAACTCCCAATTATCCATTTTGCAGATTATCAATACTGCACTCTCTTTGTGACACTTCAAAATTACAAGCATAAAAATACTAAAATATTTTGAAATATTGATATACTTATTTTAAAAAAGTTTTTAATTCAACAAAATAAAAAATCAATATCAATAGCATTAAATGTTTAAATTCCTGAACAAACCATACTTTCCTGTATCAGTTCCCTCATATTCATTAGCCCTGGTAATTCTGAATTCTCATTAAGGTGAGAAAATGCATGGTTTTACTCTGCAATGAATAAGTCATTAGCTACCCACAAAATATCACTTTAATCATTTGATGAATATGAAACCATTTGCCAGTCATTTGTTTTTCCTGGCTATGTGATTGGTTTAACTTTCCGAGGAATATTGGTTCTGCTGTTCACTTTATGATAAATAGTTCTGCGTCCCTGTAAATCTACTAGAATGGTTTGAAAGGTTCTTGGTATCACCACCAGATGTCAGCACTAGTGCAATGAGTTTCCTGTGCAGTAATAGGTAATCCTTTATGAGTAAACATGCAAAGCATCAGTGCTCTGGGAAGAGATCTGCGGTGCAGATGCCTCTGTGTTATTCTTCCCATGAGGTGATTTATGAAGACGGAAAGAGCCACCTTATTAAAGATATTAGACAAGTAATGGGTATGAAAGAATCAATGGTGCTAAGGATTCAGAGATGAGCTCTCCAACTCTATGATGTGGCCATATTCAAAGAATAGACAAGGAGAGAAAGTCACAAACTCTGCATGAATGGTCACTACCGGAAAGAAGGAAACATTGATGGCCTAGGAAAACATGGACAGCAGAAATAAACTAAATAATGAAGGATCAAAGCCTGGAAGAGGAAGATTGCAAACAACAGTAAAGCTGGAAGATGGGAATACAGGGTAACCACTGAAGGGTGGAAAGACTTCCTTTAAAAGAAGAAAAATTATGTACCAGTACTGGAAGGGGAGGAATCTAATGTATTTGTTCTTCTTTCTGGGACATACCACTACAATCACACGAGGGTAGTTAGAAGGGTTCTCGGAATAATCACCAGAAGTCAGTGCAACACAGCATAGCAACAGAGTTTCCCACATAGTAATAGGTAATCCTTTATGAATAAACACATAATGCATCAGTGCTCTATGAAAGAGATGTGGTGCAGATGCCTCTCTGCTGTTGTTCCCATGAAGTGATTTACAAAGATGGAAAAAATTGAGAATCAAGCATGGATTAAATAATTCATAAAGAAAGGTATGAAAGTAAAGGAAATTCCTGCCGACTTACAGAATACTGCTCCTTCATATTCTACTATTGCCAAGCGGACAAATGAGTATAAGTTTGTCTGGGACAGCTGAGATGATGATCCGTGCAGTGGTCTACCAAAATGTGCCACTACCCCAGAAATTATTTCAAAAGTGCATAAAATGGTCACGGAGGATCGAGAACTTAAAGTGCGAGAAATTTCTGAAGCTGTATGGATGTTGTCTGAAAGGACATATCACATTTTAACAGTGAAATTGGATGTGAACAAATTATCTGCTAGAGGAGTGCCCCAATTCTTGACGTAGGATCACAAACGCATCAGAATGGCAATTTCCAAACAAAGTTTGACTCATTTTAAGAGCAACCAACAAGATTTTCTGCATCAGTTTGTGATCACAGATGACACCTGGGTCCACTATACCCCAGAGTTAACACAGAGAACAAAGCCATCTTTCAACAAGGCAACGGATGCCCATGCACAAGTGTCGTTGCCATGGCAAAACTACGTGAATTAACATACAGATTGTTGCCACAGCCACCTTATTCACCCGATCTGGCTCCATCAGATTTCCATCAGGCTCCATCTCTTCCCCAAGCTCAAAATTTTCCCTGGTGGATGGAGACTCTCTTCAAACAAAGAACTAACAGCCGAAATAGGTATTTTACACGCCTGAAGAAATCCCATTTTTGAGATGGGATCAAGACATTGAAACATTGTTGGACCAAAAGCATTAGTGTGCAGGGAGACTATGATGAAAAATAAAAAAGTTTCACAGACGTAATGGTTTCTTTCTATTCCATTCCAAGAACTTTTCAAATTACCCTTGTAAATTGTCAAGACTATAAAAAGGAAAAATGTACTTTCCATGTATATCCATTTGTATTTTGATCACCTGTGATTCAACATACACCCATAAGTGCAGATAGTTGAGAGTTCACTGTATTTCTACAAGAGTATGAAATCAAAACCATTTGAGATGCAATTTTATAATTTAAGAGATTATGCTTGTTTTATGTGGTTGCTTTACCAAATGACAAAAGCCATCACTTGACTATTTGAGGCGATTTTGAAATACGATTACACTGAATCGATGAAAAGTAAATTGACACTTAGCATGATATGACCAAAAGTATCTTCAAACAGGGCACTTGAGCATAAATGCTAATAAAAAAATTTGAAACGGCACATAATAGCACACATATGCACGGCAATTCATGAGAGACAGATGCATCATCTTAAAATGAAAGTATGCTAAATTCATAAGATAGATTTCAAATTCTTAGTTTGTGAGCAAAAGACCACAGGGGCCAAGTTTGGAAGGTTAAGAGTGACAAGGGAACTCGAGAGTGGGACTTTCTATTAGAAATATTTTGGCGAAGATGATAAGGTTCCATGAGAACTCAATTTCACTGTTCTTTAACTCTATTCTCTCTAACTGTCACTCAAGGACATTAACCAAAGTGGACCCAAATGAGATGCAATATTGCTTACTGGCAACACAATGAAGCATCCATATAATGCACATATGCATGACAATTTATAAGAGACAGATACTTTATCTTAAAATTAGAGGAAGTTAAATTCATAAGAAAGAGTTCATATGCTTTTAGTTTGTGAGCAAATGGACAAAGAGGTTAGGTCTGCACTAATGGAAGGATGAGGAACACACTTCACACTGAATTTAGTGAGATATCTGGAACAACATTTGTAATGTGAGGATGTGCATTATCAAATGACTACTTGCATTTCAGAGTAGCTACTTTGTCTGCATTCCAATACAATTACCAAGCAAAAACTGGCAGTTGAAACCCCAAAAGGACAGTATTTCACCTCTCTTAGCAGCAGTCCTACACGAATGTTCACTGAATTGCACTGTCTAAAGAGTTTATGGACACAATTCCATTTTACTAAGACAATGAGTGAGGGACACGAGTGTTCTTTCCTCTCCGCCCATCCCCCAACCACCTCCTCTCTCCTTCTCACTCCATCCAGAGTCCTTTTGCTCATGTACTACAAGCACATGAAATCTTTTCCTACAAATTCAGCTTAGTTTAAGGTTGGTGCAAGGCCCAATGAGTGACACAGCTGAGCATCACATGGTCAAGTTTAATTTTTTTGTACAATTAAATCTGTGGCACATTAACTGTCAATTTTTACAACTTACTAACATAAAATGAAGAGGTATTTACTATATTGAAAAGCCATTATCTTAAGATACAAATGCCTATGCTAGCATCTATGATAACACACTACTTCAAATATGTAGAAAGTAATTCTTCATTAAACTATAATTTCAACTAAAATATATTGATACCTTGTCAACACGGTCAGTTTGTACTCCAAATTTTCCACCAAATCCTGTGCTGTAATCCTTCTGTGAAACATGCTTCTCAACTTTAGCAATGTAATCATGACCAACAGCTGACTGATCCATCCTTCAAGGAGGGGATTAAAATAATTGCAGTCACAAAACGTTACAATGCAAACGTAAGAACTACATTTCATTAGAATTTTAAATTTCCTTCATCAGCAAACAGTGGAGACACTTCCAATAACAAAGATAGAGTAGTAAAAAAATTATTACTTAAAGAGAATTAATTTTCGTTGACAACATGAAAATGTAATCACATTGTTGTATCACTTCAGTATTTGAACTTTTTAAAATAATCCTTTATCATTGCTGTTATCTTAACCAACACAAATTAGAACGGTTAAACCGCAAAAAAAATTGAGGATCTTGGAATACTGAAGCAAATAAAAAGTATAAAAGGCAAATATCTTTTGTCAGCGCAGTCTGTCTTTTAATGTTTTAATGTATTTTGTAAATTTTCTGTAAAAAAAGTGATTAAAATTATCCTATTTCATTAATCATAACTATCACTCATTCTCTTTGTTTTCTGCTGGTATAATTCATGTCAGAGATACTTTGCAGTTAAACAGATAGAAAATCAATGTTATTCCATTTTTTTGAACTCCAAAAGTGACACAAACACAATTAAACTCATCTGAAGCAGGAATTATATTATCCAGCAACTTTAATTTTTTATCTGACTCACAATGATGAAAGACACATGATACAGTAAAAACATTATAGTGATAATTTTTCAAGCCTCATTTTATTAGCGCCATTAAATATATTAAGACATGTAACTAGGGTTGGAATGAGCAGTTTTTGGTAAATTTCCATTTTCTCAATCTCAGAAAAATTGATATATTTCATTACCCAATGGCATATAGCAATCTTGCTCATATGAAAATGGTTTTTATTTTTTAACACTTTGCTTGCCGGTGAAATACAGCAGTACAAGAAGAGAAAATTCATTGTGTTACCAATTGACAATAAAATGAATTTCCACGGGGCAACACTGCTTTCCAGTTGTATTTCATTCCTGTCAAAAACACACAGAGGCAAATACCCGTCTCTACAGTTTTATAATGTGCTAATGTATATTACTTCTGCCAAACACTTGCACTCTAGATGAAGATGGCATCACAAAGTGGAATGAATTAATTTCCAAAGTTAACAAATCATGCAAATATAACATTTGATAGCACACACATTTTAAAATATCATTTCCTATGATAATATCCAATGGTATGGAGTAAAAATTTGTATCATCAGCTGTGCCGTTTGCTTATTTAGATACAAAAATGAAATATATATGTCTTACAAGGGCAATCCCAGAAGTACTTGACCCAACAAAGAAAACACAAAAATGCATTTATTTTTCAACATATTCTCCTTTCAGCTCAATACACTTTTCCCAGCGATGTTCAATAAGTTCAATACCCTTTTTATAATAAGAACTGTCTTGCTCCTCAAAATAGCCATTAACTGCCAACATCACTTCTTCACGGTTGGAAAATCTTTTACCACCGAGCCATTTTTTTCAAGTTTATGAACAGACAATAATCTGAGAGGGCTAAATCTGGTGAATAGGGTGCATGTGATAGTAATTCAAACAAGCAATTTAATTCATGAATTTTGGCCATTGCAATAACGGGTTTGTGAACTGGTGCATTGTCTTGATGAAATAACACTTTCTTCTTAGGCAAATGTGGCCACTTTCACTTGATTTCTTCCCTCAAACATTGCAATAATTCCGCACAATACTAACAGTTGATAGTTTTTCCTTTTTCAAGATAGTCAATGAAAATTATCAAACCCACATCACAAAAAACCGACGCCATGATCTTGCCTGCAGATGAAACGGTCTTCACCTTCATTGGAGCCGGTTCTCCCTTTTGAATCCATTGTTTTGATTGTTCCTTTGTCTCGGGTGTGAAGTAATGGACCCATATTTCATCCATGGTTATGAAATGGCACAAAAATTCTGCTTTGTTGCTGTGAAACTTTGCTAGACACTCAATTAACTATCTTCACAACACTAGTTTTGCTTGAGTGTGAGCATATGCGGCACACATCTTGCACACAGCTTTCTCATGTCCAAATTTACCATTAATATGCGATGTACAGCACTTTTTGAAATGCCAACTACACCTACTAGCTCGCGCACTTTCAGTTGACGATCGTCGAGTACCACTTAGTGGATTTTCTTAACCGTTTCTGTAGTCGTCACCTCATTTGGTTGACCAATGCGATGCTTGTCTTGACAGCTAGTACGGCCACGTTTAATTTCTGCTACCCAATATTTTACTGTTTGTAAATGAAGGAGTAGACTCACCCAGAGTAGAATCCAGTTCAGTTTTTAAATTGGTTGGGCTGAGGTCTTTCAAATAAAAGTATTATATCACATAACGATGACTAATTTTCTCCATTTTCACAATTCACTGAAAACGTTCACATTTAATGGCTGCCAAACAAATACTAAGCAACATCGTGTCTTCAAATTTTAAACATATGCTTTAGAGAATGAGTACTTTCTAATAAATTGATATTTTTCAAACAACTACTGTCAACTGTTGGTCAGGCCGGGTACTTCTGGGACCACCCTCGTACATGTATTCTGATACTATAAGTGATTGCAATCATTAAAAGAGATGTTCTGGACCCATCACAACAAGGGAGTTACATCACCATGAGCAGCATCAAACAACCTTGTTTCTTCATTAAATTTATGGTTGAATTATTCTTTAGAACATTTTAAGCGTTATTAATACTCACTAATCAACACTACAGGTATATCTCTAATTGAAACATGGAAGGTTCATGGATCGTACCTGTCCTTCTGAATGCCATACTTTCCGCCGTAACCGTAAGCACCGCCAGGGTCTTCCTCTAACTGCTTTTTTCTCTTCAGTGCATCTGACTCTGTGGTCTCTTGCCTTAGTTTATCCATGTCAATCGCTCCCCCTGAGCGACCAGAGCCTTCAACCTGGTTGATTGACATTTTATTGAATAAAATACTGTGACCACAGATTTCCCTTCCAATCTCTAAGTAATCCAATATCTTAGACATTGCTTTGAAATGACTCAACTTGAGAAGTACACTCATGTTAGTACATGTATGGCATTTTTTTCACAAATTGAGGAAACAAAAAACTTCCACTACTATAAAAATTATTGTCAAAGAAAGCATGATAGATATATAGAAAATATGGCTACTACTATTATTTTTCCACTCTCTCGTTCCTTTTTATCAACAAAGTTCTGGAGAGTAAGGAGTTCCTCAACTTTATGTAATACAACAACTTAGAACAATGTCATCAATGACCCCCTTCAGAATCACATGTCCGAATATTTGTTGTTTATGGATGCAAAAGATTTGTTCCATAGGGCATGGTATAAATACCACACTCTGAGCAACAGATCTTTTATTTTCATTATACATCACTCATCCATTTTAATTTCAAATAAATTTGTCCTACAACAATTATTAACCACTATAGGAAACCAATTTTAGAAAACATATATATACATAAATATATAAAATAGTGCATTGGTTGGATGAATAAATGTGAAAGGGTGTAGAATATGAATAAAGAACTCCCAGCAGTAAAACTAGATGTTCATTTTGGCCAAAATGGAAACAAAATAGCAGCACGTTGAAGAACAAAATAGTAGCATGAACATTAATGTCAACATAATTTAATATAATAAACAATGTGTTGGAGTCATGGGGGTTGCCTTTGCAGGTTTGCCTGTACCAAAATATAAAAGTATAAATTTAGCTATCTTTGCAAAAGCTAGTTAGTCTTAAGCAATGCCACTGCCATCGTAAGGAATAAAATAATAGGAGGAAGACATCCGAACTTTTTTCATGACATTTTAAATAGTTCCTAGCTTTCATGAAAGACGAAATTTCGTAATTTCGTCCAGAAACCTCCAGTTTTCACTTTCCTGCAATACATACCGTGCGTGATCCCCATCTCGCTTCTTCCTCGGTGACATCGTTTACGAAGTCTGGGTCAGTTTCCCAATCATCATCAGCATTTGTGTTTGCTGCAAGTGTAGCAGGAATGACCCCAGCACTTGCCTTCCACATGCCTTTTGGAGTGCTATTAATAGTAAACGTATGGAAAATGAAAATATTACACTAAGAATAAAGTTTTGGATTATACTGCCTGTTATCAAAGTCTAAAATCAAGTTTAGATGATTTATTCTGACCTAGATAAGTCAGAATCTTCAATGAAATTGTTATTGCAAGTAAGCAATTCCTTAAAATATAATTTCATTATCAGTGACCTCAGCTCGAATGAGTCATCAGCAGCATACAACAGTAGAACAAAACTATTACAGAGTGAAATTGTGTTAAATTTTATTTAATTTATTCGTAAATATGCTTCTGACCTGAAATACATTTAAATTGCGTACAAAACACAATACCTGCAACACACAATGTTTCTCAAAGTAGGAAATAAACGATAACTAGGCGCCACACACACGGGGTGATTTACTGATAATGAATGTAAATTATCAATTGCTGGGCTATTATATCACCATTTGCCTCCAATTGCTCGCATTACAATTTATAAAACTCACAAATTATGCCGACGTAAGAATTGCTCCTTTCCTGACTCCTCCCCTGCTGCTTAAACCGGACAAAGCAAATTGCTATAACATTGACACAACGGAACAAAATTCAAAATATGCTGCCTACATCCAGGCGTACAGGGTAACCAAACGCCACTTTTTACATTAGGTAATAGGACATTGGGCAAGTAGGATCACTTACATTAACATGGAACTAAAATCAAATTTTTATGCATATGAAGACGAATATTTGTCGATTAGCATCCCAGCGAACACCATCTATAGCTTCCCTTTTAACCTCATTTTAAGTGAAGAGGTTCGGCAATGGCGCTATCCGTGATATTTGAAAGAAATCTTGCCTTTAGAAAAGTCTGGAGGTATCTCTTTAAAGCCATGAAACGTGTTGGATTATTCAACAGGAGGAAAAAACTCTCTGTTTGGCACGGCCATCATTTTTTTTATGGTTTAAGAAAATAGTATTACATTCCCTCAGCATTAAAAAAACTTAATATTTGTGTTCAATTTCAATTAAAACTTAGTATTTGTGTTCAATTGTATTGTAAAATTCTGTTGTTTTTTGGTGATTTAACAGCCCTAGAAATAAATCAAGTCTTTATATTAGTGGGTTTTATTATTAATATAATATTCCCATATCATCATGTAGAAGATTTTTTTACGTAAGTAACAACATATCTATATCTTGAAAACTATAGCTGATAGGAAAAAACGAGTGTCATAATTGGATTCAGCACCCCAATTGTTCTTTAAATCAACATTAAAAGCTCCGGCACCAAAGCCACTGTTGGCCTGTGTAATTTATAAATTATACCCTTATCTTGTGGTGAAAATACGATGGTGGTGAATCTTCTCTACGCCGTCCAATAGCGTTTGATAAAAACATTAAAATGTGTGTATGAGTAAATAAAATTAATCGTAATCATTGGAGGTAATGGAAATGTGATTAAAAAACGAGGCACGACATCATCGAATATTTCATGCGTACAAATTATCACTTATTTCTCCGTATAGAAATAATTTAGAGTCCACTCGCCTGATTATAGCATCGTACCGATAACTTGGAAAATAAATATGACCACACAGCATAGGCGTCTGTGACGGAACGCGACTCTCAGAGTCGTCATCGAGCACGTAGCCCACCAGGCCTTCTCCAAAAGCATGCAATTTTTTCGAAGTAAAACTAACCAACAAAATTCTACCAATTTGTTGCTGCATTATCTGGCCGAAAATAAACAAGCATATTATGTCGAGTCTCAGTTATGCTCATTAGGAGAATCTTATGAAAACTCTGAATATTGAAAGAAAGAAATAACCCCATCGAACACATAGAGAGATGGGAGTCCCTAGCCTTTAGGGGAAAATGAGAAGGACCCGCAGAGGGAGACACAAGAGATAAGGAACTTATACAGAACTAATCATTAAATGATTCACGGGGAAGAATTACACAGATACGATCATGTTAGCCTATAAGAGGGGAGCTGCATTAAACCAACCTAAGAACTGATTAATTATGATTGACGATAATTTTATTTTCAGCGGTAATTCAATCAAAAATCTCATTCAACGAATTTTTAAAAAAGTAAATCTTCGTGCCATTCATTTTCACGCCTCCATTTAGGTATGTAGGTGGCCGTTTTGTTGACCGCTCCTACATCTGAATTTTTCTCCATACTCTCTCCTCACCCTAAAGTTCTACGGATTCTCATGCCTCTAAATAGTAGTGCTGAAAGTCTATCTCGAAATTTTCGAAGGTGGATTGCATTTGCATTATTTAATGCCTGAAAAAAGTAGCTAAATAGTCACATGAAATTCCTTACTCAAGTGGTGGTACGTGTGGAAGCTAATCATGCAAGAACAGGTTTGATTTTAACATTTGGTTAATAAGAAAACTCTTATCACCAGTCTGTTATTTCCTGCCATGATTTTAAGGCACTTTAAAGGAAAGCTGGCTCACATGTTGGCACCACGGTGATTCATGCTTTTCAAGAATTTTTCATTCATTTTGAAGAAATCCTCTCCAGCGTCATAGGTACCTTCATTACGCTCTATCCGAAAGCCTCCCAATACTGTATTTGTGTACGCTGGATGTTTCACTTTGATTGCCAGTCCCACATAATATAGGAACTGCTACTGGAGGTTTCAGCGTACCCCATGAATTTCCTCGTACATTTTAATGATTACTCCGGTTTTCAGCAGATTTAACACCATGAACTATTTTCCAAAGCGATTTAATGTTATCCTGAAATATCCTTTTCCCGCTTCACACACACCATGCTGATCCAGCTCTACTAGTTTCGTCACGGCGAAAATTTTTGTAATAATCGCTTCTTTTCCGGCGTACTATCATTCTCCTTTCTGTTCCCATATTTTTTCAGCAGAAAATTTTCTTCAAGCAGCGTAGAATCGAATCCATATTGATTTCTGCATGACTCAAATCCAAATGTAAGACTGGTCCGCGCGGGAAGATTTCAGACAGCTGTTCTCCCAAAGGAGTGGTCATTGCTATCCGTTACAGCTGTTTCAAAGTGATGCCCGAAACATATCGCATTATTTCAGCTTATATTTTAGTTCACCTTCCCTGACATTGCCGAGCCTCTACAAATTATTGTCTTTCAATGAAAGCTTCACGTACATTCTTCATTAAAATTACTTCAGGTCCGTTTCGCCTTATATTTCGCCATAACAATTGGTGAACACACGAGATTAGCATTCTTATTTAGTGCTTCAAACTTAACGGGTAATGACCCTTAAATTTGTTCTCAAATATCCTGTCCAAATGCAAATTACCCTATGTCAACATTCTACTCGACGCCACTTTTCACTGAATGAAAAATAGTGATACAATTCAAATTAAAGTTTATTTTTCTTATTTACACAATTACACGATAAATTACTTATGTAGTAAGGTAAAACACACAGACACAAGATGGACTGTAAAGGAATCCGTTTACAGATTGCTCATTAACCATAAATACACTGCATAGAGGCAAATATCCACTTCGCACTGTGAGTAACTGAGACATTTTTCATCGTGATTCACAGATCGAAACTCCAAGAAAACGCCAATACCGATTCCTAATTATTAAATGGATAACAATTTCGAGGAATAATCCACGAATTGAAATAAAAGAACAAAGGTAATTCTGAACGGAGACATCAGTACACACATTAGATTACACCAACTTCCATCTCATGACAATATTTAAGTAGGAAAGATATACAGCTATCTCCATGGAAATGTTTTCAAAATTAGGACGGACAGTAACCGTAGGTAGGTACACAAAAATATGAACACATTCTTCTTCCAAAGGGTGTACGGTATTACGCAATCAGTTATCCACTTGCCACTGAAATAAATAATACAATTGACACACCAGTGAATGAATTGCAAGTAGGGCTAAGGATTTTGAAAATGCTAATTACAAAAACATACCTTTAAACCTCCACTTACTCCTAATTTGCTAGCTTCTTCTTGTCTTCTTTCTATTTCTTGATTTCTTTCCATTTGTCTCTTCACTTTTTCAGGATCCTTCAGACCACGACTCTCTTGTTCTTTCATTCTTTTTTCGGCCGCTTCAGCTAATTTCATACGGCGAGCTTCCTTTATATAATAACATGGGAAAGTTAGGAAAACCGAACCATGGTGGAATACTACAGGTACGTAAAGAAGGATTCTTTTTTTACCGCTGATACAATATCTGTAGCTGAACAGTCATTGCTGGAGTCTTTGAAACAACTAAGACATATACCCATGTCAACAAAAATGTCAGGTGACACGACAAAGGCACGAAGACATACGTTACATCAGAAGCATAGCAGCGTTAACAAAAGTCAGCTGTAGAGGCGACAGTCAGCTGTTCTCAATTGATTCCCAATTGTCCCGAGAATTTGCCCTTCCCTTAATTGACTCCTGATTCGCTCCGCCATTTTCAGTCTGTTCCGGAAGAAACCCTAATAAATCCCTAAAATAAATAAACTGAAAGAATGCACGGTCTTCATTTTCGTTTTTAATTATACATAATAAACTTAATACTATGTGCTTTATCGTCTCTTGCCTCACACAACTTTTATTAAAACATCTCGTTTTCCATCGTAGGTGACACTAGTGCCAACTGGTCCTGGCGGCTCCGAAAATTTCTGGGAATGCCAGTGAACATTACGGCGGTCAAGGCTTACGCTTCGAATTTAAAAACTGCTTGTGGAGAAGAGGCCATCTTGAAGGAAGGAGAAAAGGGTTTTAACTAATTTGGTCATCTTATGTTTTCTACGGAAGAGGGATGTGCAGAGTTACCTCTACAATAGCGTCTTCCATGCCTTGTGTCTCAAGTCAGCAAATTTTGTTTTTATGTTAGAATGAAAGGTTATTTTTTTTGGGAAATATTGCAGCTAGTCAACTGGAAAGACTGTCAATACGTACGTTCTTCGAGCTCATTTTGTTATTTTAAAACTACCGGTTCATTCATGGGAGTCGTTCCCTTCTAGAACTGCTCAAGTTTGAAAAAAATCTGAAATGCCTATTTTCTGCAATCAAACCGTCAGACACATTATGAGCTTCAAAACAACAGGTGTTATCTTAAGGCAAACTTCCTTACGTTTCCAGAATCGCCAATCCAAGGGAGTTTACTGTAGTGCCCCTTTTCTACGGTGAGGTCGTCCCTTGTACTCATGCTCGATCACTGACTGCCGTGCACTAAGGCTAAAATTCCAAATAAATGAATGCACGGGAGGAAACGAATTCAATTATAATACGGACCAAGTAAATAATGGCTGAAGAAAAATACATAGGGATATCATTCTACATGTAATTTGTTCCGCTTGGCTTAGGAAAAAATTAAACCTCTGTGTAAATGTTAAAAGTAGTTATTTTGCGACCGTATCAACTGATTTTTAAAATGTGCGTCACTTTCAAGCATTCAAAAGCTTATTTACTTCATTAAACCGATCTTCGGGGTGATTACTGTGTCTATGGTTTTTTTTATTAACATCTCGATTCGGTTTTCTATATTACCGATACTCAACTTCGTCCCGCGGCATGGGGTGATCTTAACCAGAAAGACGCACTCGAGCTAATTTTAGATGGTAAGGCTTTCGTCCTAAAAATACGGGTGGGCAAAAGCCGACTCCTTTCATAGAGAGCATCACAATAATTCTTCGCAGCACACGTAGGGATTAATAGTGCTCATCGTCAATAGTCTTTATTTTTTATCGCTTTAATTTCTATCTGCGTACTAGAAGAGAGCGTCCTCGAGTACTTCCAGGGATTCAAGCAGTACCGTGAGTTAAAAATGCATCATTTCCTATTCAATACTCGACCGAATGAATGAATACTTCCCCCCACCGTTACGTATATGAGACCATCTGACACGCAAAGAGCAAACCGTGCCCTATATTAACTTTTGTTCATGAATTAAGTGATACCATAGATGATGTCGCTGTATCTGACGTTTCCCTGCTGCAGGTATAAAACTTAGGTAGACTAGCAGTCTGGAAAAACAGGACACATTCTGTTATGCGCCTAAAAACCTAAATAATATTGGCACCTTTAATATTTTATTGAAGTACAAAAACTTCATGACATAATTAGAAATTCGCGGTCTCAAGACAAGTGAACGGAGCCACATTCTTTATTCGAAATTCTCTTTCAAATTTATAAACATCCGATTTTCTAGCATATCTTGAAGTTCCAGAATGATATTACTAAATTGAAATTTATTTCCGTAGGACATAAATGAGAAAACTTGACTCCAAGACTCATAGTGAGATATCATTTATTTTATTTCCAAACACTAAAAATGGAGAATTAATTTTTTTTTAGGTGATCTCATGCTATCAGCAAAATTAGAATATTCTACCTACCCATGCCTACCTACATATATTCATTCACACATAGAAATAGATATAAGGAAAGAGGATAGGAAAACACATCAAAGACAAACACAGGAAATATTTTTACATTTGTGATCTGCTCAAATCCACCTTCCCCATCTCTCCTTTGTTCGTCTTTTATGTGTTTTCCTATCCCCTTTCCTTATATCTATTTCTTTGTATGAATGAATATTTGTTCGCTGTATGGCGGGATTTCGTTTCGTGTTTGAATTAATTTATTCAAACACATGTGATATATATATATATATATATATATATATATATATATATATATATATATATATATATATATATATATATATATATATATATATATATATATATATATCACATAAGTAATATATATATATATATATATATATATATATATATATATATATATCACATAAGTAATATATATATATATATATATGTGTGTGTGTGTATATATATATATATATATATATACCTATTTCTATGCTTGAATGAATATATGTATATATATACATATATATATATACATACATGTATATATATATACATATATTCATTCAAGCATAGAAATAGGTATAAGGAAAGGGGATAGGAAAACACATAAAAGGCGAACACAGGACATGTGGGGAAGGCAGTTTTTGAGCAGATCACGAAAGTAAAAATATTTCCTTATCCGGGATTTGAACCACGGGCCTTCCACTTGCCGGGCGGATGCTCTACCACCTAAGCTAATAAGGAAACCTGATTTACTTTGATATCTATATATATATACATATATACATACATACATATATATATATATATATATATATATATATATATATATATATACACACACACACACACATGTGATTATGTAATTATTTAATAGGGACGACGTAATCCAGGGGTGGAGGGTTGGGCTACTGACCGGCATATTGGGCATGTGCTCAATTCCTGGGCAAGGCTGTCTGGGGACCTGCAGCTCCACCCAAGCTGTGTGATTTTTCGGGTCCCAGATCTTCCTGGGAAACCAAAGCTGGCTCAGGGAAAGGAACTGGCTCCAGATGTGTGAATTTCACACACTGTTGGCCTTAGTTTGGATGAACTGCACCATTACCTATCAAACCAACCTTTGGGATGATAACTGTGTTCATCCAACCAACCTAGAATTTTAGACAAGAAGCATATGGAAAAAATTTACCCAAAAGTATGAACTTTTAAAGGGCTCCATCAAGGAATAGAGACAGAAAACCCAGTGGTGCATTTGATCATTCACTATGCTGTAGGTAGCTAACATGGAGATTTGCAATTGGTTGCTGTTGCTTTTATGGGAGGCGGCCGACAGCTAAGGTCATTGACGCCATTAGGGATGAATGGGAAATAAAGGGTGGAGAGAAACTCAGCTGCAGCAGTTGCTAACATACAGGTTTCCCACCGAGAAAGTCCAGGTTCAATCCCGGACGCTACGGATATTTTTCAGTGGTATCCTGATCCCTGCTTGAGGTGCTTTGTGAAGAGCACTTTGAGTGAATATGATGTCCATCAGATGGGAGGTTGAACTGTGGACCCCTTGGCACCTTTCTACAAGAGTAGGCTAATGCCAATGCCTGGTTTCTCTCTACCCTTCCTTTCCCATCCATCCCAATGGTGCAAATGACCTTAGCTGTTGGTCGCCTCCCCTAAAACTACTACTGCAAGATTTCTATGAGAGACCCCATTGATTGGACTCATAAGGATGGCATTACCATAATAGTTATCATTTTGGCCAAATGATGCCCTCTCTAATGTTAGTACAACAAATAATAGCATATTTATGGAATAGAAACTTCTGAGCCATCACCATTATACACTGGAACTTTTTCCACCAACTTAAGTTTTTCTAAATTTTTTTATATGAAGCACCATATTTGATGGGATATAAGATACACGGTCACATTCGAAGCAGCTCCCACTGCAGAAGGAGGGATTAAGGAATAAAAGGTTTTGACAGTCAAGCACTTCATCTTAGCTTATACATCAAGCCTCATTTTGGTAATGATAACATTTTGGAGTTGGGTTAAATAGTACTTGTTGAAATTAAAGGGTACAAATTAACCTACTGCAGTGAGTGTCAGGGATGAATTAACCTTTGAATGGGCTCTCCTTCATGAATATGATCCTGAGTAGTTTTTTTGACCCATTATTTTGAAAAACAGTTCAACTTATATTCAATAAAATACAGTACTGAAAGGAGTCATGAGAAAAAGTTTATAATTTTCTAAACAGTTGTTGTAATGGAATGTTTTGATAATTTTTTATGAGAATAAGTCTAGAATCTTCAATATGTTATCAAGCATTTAAAAAATGACTTATAGACATAAGGTAATGGCTATTCTCTCATGCAATTAATACATTTGGGCTTGCAGTCAAAGATGTCCAGTGATCCAAATACTGTTGAATCCAATCATCAAACCAAAATTGAGGCAAATACAGTGATGGAATCAGGGAATGCAGAAGAACAGGAAATCACAGAACAAAGTGACCTCATAAAGAAACTCCAAGACAAACTTTCACTGGTAATTTATACTTTATATTTCATTTTTCAGACCATGCAATTCAAAATAACAAAGCTGATGGATCTTTGAAAGGAAGTTTTTTCTAGGTGATAGCTGAAAATGAAACTCAAAAGAGGGTGATTGAGTCTCACCTCCTGCAGTTCCAAAAAGAAAGAGATTCATGGATTTCTCGCGAGAAAGAATTGCTTAATAGTACATCTTCACCTGACGCTTCAACAAAAGGGGTAAGTGTAGCCACTGTAACTTTCTATTTATCGAAAATCAGCTTTTCTGTGGTTAATGATATTTTTGTTACAGATACAGGGCCATGGATTTCACTTGTATTCCTCAATACCTTTGGGTGTATACATGTAGGTGGCTTGATAAAATATTTTCTCAAGGCTTAGGGTAAAAATCATTCCTGTGACTTAATGATGTTCATACTGGAAAAGACAGCTCCTTGTTTATAATTTTACAATTTTTTTTACCAGAATTCAATGAACTCAGAATGCTTTCTCTTAACTTACATCCTCTGAGTGTGCCTTCTTTGGTAATAGTTTCCAAATATTGTTTTCCACTACAAGGCCATGTAATTTCCTTCTGATTTTCATTTCACTATCTCAATCCCCCAAGACACATGAACTATGATTTCCACACCTGCATGTACATTTATAAAGAAGAAATGAGTGATACCTTGGTCTCCACTTTCACTCACTCAAAGGTTCTATTCAAGAGTGTTATTGGCAACCTAGCATATATTGGTGGCAGCCACTCATTAATTCATAGCATTTTCATTTGGTTTTCTAGTACTTTTAGGCAATCTTGTACATGAGGAAAGATCCAGTCTTCCCTATGGCTTATTGTCCAAAATTATTTCCTACAAAGTATATACAATTATTCCACAGCTAATTTTTATATGTTGAGGTTAACCACTCCACATCTGTGAACCAGTTGGTAATATTATTGAGAGCCCCAGACTTTTGTTTATGTTCCCAAAACAACCTCTGTGCATAGCATTGCGTGTGGTTTACTTCAGAATAACATTTTGATCAGCTGGTCAGTTATAATTTTAAATATTCTAGTTTTTAAGTTAAACACCCTCAAGATATACCCCTTTTTATTACCTTGGTTTAAGGGAAGAGCATAGGAATGCCTGGGACACAAAAATATTTTGAGCAAGCCTTTGGAAAAAGTCAGTAGTTAAATACATAAATATATTTTCCTATCATCAGGCAACCCAGCAAAAAGATGAATACCAACAACTGGAATCTGCTCTAAAAGTCAGCCAGGAAGAATTAAAAACTGCAAGGGAGGAATTACAAAAGGCACAAGAGAGGATTGATTCCCTCGAATCACAATCGAAAGGTTCAACGAATACCAGCAGAGATCAAAAGCATATGAAACACCCAAGCGACAAGAATCCACCTCAGGCTTCAAATTCTGCAGCAGAGGAGGGACTACGAAAAGAAAATGAGAAGTTACGGACTGCACTGACAACGGCAGTTGCTCGACTGAAGGATAAGACAATGCAAGCAACATCAATGGAGCAACAGAATGTACAATTGAGAGCCCAGGTTAGCAAAATTATTAGATTAATGTTTTGTTATTTGCTTGTTTAAAAACAAACCATTGTAAGTTTAATCCTGTTTTGTGCATCCTTGGTCTCTTTTTTCTGACCTGTTTTATGTCTTCAAATATGTTTAGGATTTAGGGAAATCATTAGTCTAGTAAATTTGTTTTTTTTTCTGGCACAATATTTTTTTTATAATTAACAAGTTTTTTAATTGGGAGATGAAACTGTGGTTTTAAATTTGAATATCATAATGTTTTATTAATTGATACTTCCACTCCTAATATGAGTAAAGCATAACAGTGGTGAATGAGTTACAAAAGTGATCCAATAGCTGCAAGTATATAATTATATTTTGCCTTATCACCCATTGGTTGTACCAATGAGTACATAGTTCACCATGTGGTATGGCCTGTGGCTGCAATGGCATGAAATGTAATCGACTAAATGACAGAAATGACACAGTCAAGTATGCAAATGAACTACATTTAATTATTACTTTGGCACAGGTTGTTTCCCTCAAAGAAGTGACAGGGATTACCAAGGATCTTCTGGGAATACGCAATTCTGAGGTGGAGCACCTTAGAGGTGAAATGGAAGCTGTTGAAGCCAAAATCCAAGCCGAGAAAGCTCAGCGAGCACAAGCTATCGAGCGTGTGGAGAGGGCAACCCATCTCAATGCGAGCTTGAAAAGAGAATATGAATTTCAACTCAGCACTTTCAAGAAACTTCGTTCAAAATATGAAGAAAAGGTGACAAGAAAAGACTCCTCTTAATTCTGTGACCATTGAAGGCTGTTTTTGCTATTAAATGATTTATCATGGACAAAATGATTGGCCTCTCAACAAAGTTCCTATTGCTCCACAAAAGTGGCTTGCATCCATTTTTAACTGTAGAGTAAATGAATATGATTCATAAATCACATTTAACTGAAATGAAATCCTTGAATTGAGTTGGAAATACTATGTTCACTGTAATCATGAAGCAGCAATATCACCCTTACTTGTCCAAAGAAGGGAACACTCCTAGATGGAATCTTTTCTCTTGATAGGTACCCTCTATCTTAGAAATTTTCCTCCATTGCTATAACAGTAAGTATTCTTAACTTTAAATGCCTGAGAAAAATGTACTTATTATCATCTTCCTTCACATAAGTGAAGGGAGATGATACTGCTCTCCCATACCAATACTGTTGTAAATTGCAGCATTTAAAAATCAGTCATTTAAAATTTAGCAGATGAGTACTTACCTATTGAAATTAATGCTTCCTTTACACAATAGATTAAGTAAAAATGAAATAGTATATTCTGTATCCACAAATTACTTTGTAGATTCAAAAGTACTGTCTAATGGTAAATATTGGTTGAAAATAAGACATTTAATTACCTCAATGGAAACTGATTTTAACTCTTAAATAAAGCTGATATAAGTGATCTCAATACTTACATAAAACAATTTACTATATATGGCAGAACTACTGGCAATTATTATGTATTCTAATTAAGTACACCATTTGATATTTTCAATTAATAAGCTTTTCTTTATGAATGTCACTAGATGGAGCTACTGGCATCTGAAAATCGAAGACTTGTCGCTGAAGCCAACGCTGAAGGCAGACCTGGTGTGGCACTGGATATTGGACCCATTGTCACAGATGATGAGGAAATGCCTCAGCACTGACTGATCTGCACATAATTTCTTCAATAAATTTAAGAATCCGCAGGATAAGGAAAGTATCCATGTGTTTGCAAAAGTAAAATAAAATTTCAAATAAATATTGGATGAGTGTCATTTAATTTGGATAGTAAAGAAAGAGTCCTTTAGAAATTTTGCCTAAATATTTAAGTAAGATATTATGCCACCTTATTTTTTCTAAATCATTGATCAATTATTTTATATTAAAAATATGAAATAAGATTACAAGCTAAAGATATGCATGCACTTGATTATATTGCTTCAACATAATCTCCAACATCAAACATCACTGAACAGACCCTGAACCACTTTCCTTGCATTCAATTTTATAGTTTTTATGTCTGGTACTTATTTCATCATCAAAAAGTATAATGATTTTTGCAATATGCTCTGCTGCCTATATTATCCCAGTAAAATGCAGTAATAGCAAATTGCATTCTACATTGTAAGGCATGATTTAAAATTCTAAGTAACGGTAAAAACTTTCTCAGTGACTTCCATGCTGAAAAAAGAAGATGTAAAGTGGCTAAAACAATCACAACCATCTCTGAGTCAATGATGAAATACCAAGATGATATAATGTACTATCTTACACAAGAGTTATTGCAATTTTCATGGGAAAATAATTGCTTTTCTTTGTAATTCTATCATGTCATGTACAAAATTCTCTTTAGTTATTGGAAAATAGTACATTTCACATGGTAAAAATGAGTCATGCTTGTGCACCATGAAATCTGGTGGGTAATAAAAAAGTTGGAACTACTTCATTTCCCATTTTGGATGGATAGCCTTTCAATTAGGGATATTCTTATCAGAACTTATTATCAGTTTTGCCAGTAATGTAGTCTATTGGTGTATTGAATATTGTCAAGTTGAGATAGTAGTGTCCAGTCCACACAAGGAACAAATATTGAATGGATGTTCAGTGGATATTCACAATACACGCAAAAAATCAATTAGTGACTCTATGTGTAATGGATGTACTCTAATACATCTATAAATGGATATCCATCAACACATAGTTATGTATGAATAGTGTATATACATTAGACATCCAATGCTAGACTTGAACTAGTGCTAGAGTTGAATTGTAGTGGAACAGTAATTTCATTATGAAATATTGCAATATAGTAACTTCATAAAAATAATTGTCTTAATCAAATAAATATAAAACTTGGGTGATAGAGTTGAAAACTTTCTACTGTATATTGGATAAACACTGTACCTGTATATTCAATGTAAAACAGAAAACCTACGTGAATACCTATACTTGGATATTGGAGAATATTTGGATAACAATTGCATGTAATTCTGAAATGTAATTGTGCATGCGATCAGTGGACGTGAATGAAGTAGAAGAAAACCCTACCACAGCAAGCAAATTCATTCCAAGAGCGCACAAGGATAGCCAATTTTACAAAAATGTGAAAACGGACTCCTCTAATACCAGGTCTAAATCCAGGTGACTCGGCAAAGATGGAAATAATTACTACTTGCTCAAATTTTCCTACTTAAATGTTACAATCTATTAAAAATTAGATATATTCAACAGATTCATGTGAGATGTAGCTGAAGTTAGATAGCTGAGCTTGAGGTCTTTCTGCAAGAAAAAAAGAATGATATACTTTTATTGGCTGAGCACTGGCTGCTATAACAAGAAAGTGTTGTGCAAAATGACATGAACTTAGTTACTTCATTTTGCAAGACTGACAACAGACATGAAGGTGTTGCCATTTATTGCAAGTCATCAGTAACTATTTCACTTGTTAAAATTACCATTAGTATTGAAAAGATACAAGTGTGTTCTGCTGTGGTACTCAGGTTGAAAAAAATCTCTTAGGCTTTCTGCTGCCTATAGATCACCCAGAGCATGTTTCAGTACTTTCAAAAATAACCTTAGTGATGCTATTCAGATTATGTTTAATAGTAGAATTGACAAACTATTAATTTATGGTGATTTCAACACTGATTTGTTTCATACTTCTGCACAGTGTGATGAATAAGTTACTCTATTTCATTCCTTTGGCATATCAATAGTCAATAAGGACCCTCCGAGAGAATCCTCACGCTCGCCTATCCTTATTAACCTGGTTGTATTTAACTTACCAATGAATGTGATTGTGTGTGAGACTTTCATCAACTATCGGAATGCTTTGCTCTTGACAATGGACCAAGGTTGGATGTCCTTAGCTCCAGTGAGCCTACTTATGTCAGTAAACGATTGAAATCCTGAAAATATTGAGGAATTCTTGACGTACCTCACAAAAGAATTATGGGGGACCACGACAACAAACTTGATATTGATGCTAAATGTAATCATTTCATTAACAAGTTTGTGATAATCTATAATCATGCCTTCCCTTCAAAAGCCATTTACTTCCAAACAAGGTCATAGAAATACCAAATTTCCGCCAGAGCTAGTTGATATGGGTGCTAGAGTAAGAAATCTACATTTTTGATGAAAATTTTTAGACTCTTCCCTCCATAAAAAATATGTAAAACTTCTTAAACAATACAAAATTTAGATTAATGTATGTAAGAGAAATTAATTCTATCAGTGTATATCAACTTCAAGTACTCTTAGCAAAGCTTCATGGAATGTTATTTTACAGCAAACAAGCATTAATGTGAGCCAAAAATGCTCCTTTTCAAAATTTCAATGATATGCCACTATCAAAACATGTTGATATTGCTAATTACTTCAATAGTCAATTTTGTAAAAGTAGTAGTCCACCAATTCACAATATGAACATCTGTCCAACATCAATATTTCTCACTCCATCATACCCTAAAGAAGTTTAAAAAAATCATAACAACTATTGAAAATAAATGGCCAGTATGGTATGATGGGGTACCTATGCTAATCATTCAACTGGTAGCCAAGATTACCTCTCAACCTCTCTATGATATTTTTAACTGTCTCTCTCTTAAGGTCATTTTCCCACTGCACTTAAAACCTCTTGGATAATTCATATCCATAAAAAAGGATCATACAGTGAATGAGAACATAACAGGGCAATTATAATCATTTCTCTTTTCTCTAAGATTTTTCAAAAGCTATTTAACAATGAAGTTAATATTCAAGCCACTTCAATCTTCTGCATTTTTCCCAACATGGCATTATAAAGGGAAACACAACCATATCTGCAGCAATTCAACTAATTATAAAACCATCTGGGGCCTCTCTAATTAAAAAGTAACAATTGGTATTTTTTTGACTTATCTAAAGCATTTGATACCATAGATCACAACATACTCTATTCCACGTTAATTAGCAGTGGTATTAATGTCATTGCTTTATCATGGATTAGATATTACCACTCAAATTGTAAATAAATGGTCCAGATAAATCTCAAACATAAGTCTGGTGCCAGCAAGTTTAGGTCCAGCCTAGTTGAAACAAATTGTGGAGTACCTAAATGCTCAGCACTAGGTTCACTTTTATTCATTATATTCATAAATGACCTTCACAATTATTTACCCAATAGTGAAGAAATATTATATGCTGATGATACATCTACATTAAGCATGGGATTTTGCAATAAAATTAATCCACCTATTTTAAGTCATCTTCTTAGAGGAAATTCACAGAACTCTATTCACCAGTCCAGTTCCACAAAATTTTTGGGATTATCTTTAAGTGAAAATCTTGACTGGTATCCTCATGTTCATGAAATAATAAATAACATGCCCACTGAGTCATATATGAAAAGGAAACTTGCCACAACTACCTCACTTGAGATTTTGAAGCTAATATACAATGCCAAAATTCATTCCTCCTTAACCTATGGACTTGTCTTCTGGAAGAGCTCTAGTGCACCAATTAAGGAGTTTTTCATGCAAAAAAGGTCTGTAAAAGCAATGGTTAATGCTCCCATGAGGACCCCAGGAAGGCCACTATTTAAGGAGCTGAACTTATTGGCCCTTCCATGCATATACATCCTTCATTGTTCTTTACTTGTAAGAAAGAATCGACGTTTGTTCTTACCAAATTCCACTGTGCATGATTACTTGACACGTGGAAGGGAGAATGTGCACCTGAAAAATCAAGCACTCACTATATTGAAGAAAGACCCACATCATGACGCCTCACTTATTTATAATAAACTGCTAATGAACCTAAGAAATAAGTCCATTATGACTGCCTTTAAAATTGAAGTTAAGAAGTTATTACTCCTCAAGTGTTACTACAATATTGATGAATTATTAGTTGATAAATAGTAATTAGAATGATTTTTTTGTGTTGTGTTCTATGCGGTAATATTTTTGTGTAATATTACTACCCTGGTGGCTATGTTCTATGTCATGTATTTCACCAACAGAACAACAAAGTTAAGATCATTATATCCAGTAGATACCATGAATATCCACAGTAGGTGTACCTTTAGTTTACAATGGATGAACTTAAGTTGCATGGGGCATGTGCACAGATTAACAAAACTTATCATGATTATTAACATAGAAAAATTATAGCTTCAAAATGCATCAGACAAATTGGTTCCTTCTACATGTATGTATAAACTAAATGTAGACATAAAACTAGTTATGGGAATACAAACTACTTCATCTGCTTAAATAAGTACACTGAAATATGAGTACACATTAATATAAATAAACTTTTTGAAAACACTGTATCTTTTTAGTGACTAAATGATGACATATAATTAAAAAGTAAACAAGTCATTTAAATATAACCCACTTGTACCCTGATAAAGCCAAATTTTTAATACAAGATGAATTTATTTGAATGAACAAGGAAGAAAACAAGCAACTGAGTGTTTTACTGATTAATATTCTGTGGAAATGCTAGGTTGTTTGATTATTTCTTTTTCCTTAAAATGGAATCAAATAAAGTATCCAAGTCAATTATCTCTCAATTTTATTATATTCAGGGCTAATTTAATTCCAATGCCTTCAGTCTGATATTTAGACCAATGTTAATTTGGAAAATGTAATTTTAAAATGTGGGTTACCCTGAAACTGATAATTTTATAAGATAATTATTCCTCGCAGCTCATTTAATACACCAAAGAGCATCAGCAAATAATTATTCTTATAAACTGCACCAAAACAAATGTTTTCTGGGAAGCAGTTGACCTTGAATACCATGCCACAAAATATTAATTGTTAGATGTTTAATTCTACCAGAGAACTGCAAAATAATTCTTGTGGACTGGAATTTTTATTCAAAGTTTTTCCTTCTTGGACCCCTTAATTTCCTCTGCAAGTATGGTTCAAACCTTTTGAATCACCCTTGCTACTTTCACAGTGCAGGAATATTAATTTTTATAATATTTGCCATCTAGTTATTGAAATACTCAGTACTGCTGAGTGCTGCCCTATTGAGAAGTGCAGTTGAGGATTCAGCATGCAGTATTCAAGATGGTGTTAATGATTAGGTACCTAATGATAGAGACCTTATTTGTTAAAAAAATTTCATTGTTATAAACCATAACTTACAATTCAAAGTACACAATTTGTACATTTATCTTACAATTTCACTTGCCAATTCTTAGGCAAAAATATACCAACAATTCAACAACAACTGGGGAAGAACAGAGTGGAGATTTGCGCATAAACAAGACTGGATAAATCAACTCATGGTGCTATTTTCTATTTCAACCAACCTAGACATTTTTGGTATCTCCCGCTACAGAAGTGGTTCAAGGCCATCAGACCAGTGCTTACCTTCAGCATTTGTTGCAAAAATAATCACTTCTTCATCAAAAACATACCAAACTAACAATTAAGTTCACATCTCAGTCAATGTAACAATTTCAAATAGGTTTAAAGTTATAGGTGTTTTCCAAGCAACAATGAATCCTTATTTTTACCATATGGTTTAACCATCAACAGATAAATGTAGCACCACATTATAGGAAAGAAGATGCAAAGAACAATGATTCAACCAAATCATGAATTCCAACTTATTATGTTGTGAAATTTTATGCCAATCATTAATTCTATGAATGTCAATCTTTAAAGAAATAAAAAAAAACCATGAGCCTCATTTGAGTATTTTTAACAGGAAAATTTTAAAGTTGAATCATTGCAGTCCACAACTTCTTAAGGAGTAGGATGCTATTGCCTAAAAAAAAGAAATTATTCCATAAGATTGAGTACTCAGATTTACACAGAGCATCAAATAACAACAACACTTTACGGGGTCATTAAACTGACCCAATAGTACTCTGAACTCCCTTGCCCTATCAAAAAAAAGAGCTCTCAGGATTACATTAATTTAAAAACCTCCATTATTTTCTCTCCCCACATTCTCTCAATTCACTTTAACATTTCCATTCATGTATGAAAAATCTGGCAGTATGATAGAATGAATATTTGGCATTTGTGTTTGGCCGACCCTCAGACCAGTCCTCAGCTGCATGGAAGTTTGATGAGTTCAATCAACTGATACTTGAAACAGCCTGCCTGGTGCATAAAAATGAAAGAACAATAAATTTCAATTATGCCAATCTTTGGAAACTACAGTCCTTGAGAGATCAATCCTCAACAGCATATGGTGTTTCTAAATAAATTCAGTCATAATTAAAAGTATCCCCATTGTTATTTCTTTCTGGCAGACTGGGATATGTGTTATCTAAGTATCATTCATGATTGGTTGTAAATGAGTTCTATGGGATAGGGACAGGAATCTCAAATATGTGATTCTTAGAACCATGGCCATTTGCTCAGAAAAATCTCCAAACCATTTCTACAGTCATGTTTTTTTCTGTCTTAAAAAAATTGCCATTCTCAACATTTCATCACTAGCAATCAAATGATCAAACGCTAATGTAGCACTCTAAGGACCCTTCTGAAAAATTCAAGGGTCCAGCACAAATCACTCACTCATTTATACAGTCACACACACACACACAGCCACAATGCACACATGGCATGCACTCAATCAATCACTCATGCAACAAGCATTCACGGACACATCAACCTATTTTACCTCATTTGAGAGAGAGGTTAATAAAAAGGTGTCATACATTACAAGGTTTCAATGGAATATGCATTCTGGGCACTTAGTAGTAGTGGCAATCTTTAACATCCCGCTAATTATCAGCATATTACAGAATCCTGAGTTCATATGACAATATTTATCATCCTTTCATTATTATTTGTAAACTGACTCTGAATAATAGTTTCTCTGTCACACACAATTTTCGGTCATAGTATACACTTTTAAAAAATCTGCAGCTCCTCTGGTAGGGTATTTTCTGCACCCATTGTGTGCAAATATTATTGTTAATTCAGCACATGTATGCTGTCCTCTCAGAGCTGCTTCAGCTTGAAATATTTCATATCTGTAATGGAAAGTTTAATTAGAAACCTCTTTAAAGCATGCTATTTGTATCATACAAAGACTAGTTACACATGTACCTATATAAAAACTGACCAAATCATTGTGCCAAATAAAATGTCCCAACCTATACTGCCAAGTGAGGGAAGTATGATTGATTCCATCATTTGGTACGTACTTACTGCTATTGCTCATTTGGGAAAAAAATAACTTTACTATCAGTATTTCAATTTTAAGATTGAGTTACCACAGCCATTCATTTTTCTCCTTTCACTTTTAGAGAACAATGGAATTTACTGCTCATTTGAGAAAAAGACAGCTTTATTTTTAAAAACTTTCGATCCATCTAAAATTTTCAAAGATGAAAAGCATGCTCAAAATTTTGATACTCCTTAAGGATACATATATTGTACTCCCTCTGTTTATGACAGTGGTATGTATATTGCTTGTGAGACATTATTTAAACTGCATGTGAGCAAAGAGGAATATACTTAATTATATAGGCACAAAGATTCATTAAAGAGACATATTAATCAACAAAAAATTTTCATTAATGGATTAACTGAAGAGAACAGTCAGGAACAACATTGACTTTTCTATTGTTTTCGAAAGACTACATCATAAAAATATTCTGGATTTTTAATTTACAGAACACTTAAGTGTCCCTCCAACAAAATGCAATTTTGAAAGGAGCTGACTGGAACTAAACAAAATGAATGGAATATGACAGGTCATTTAGCAGAATTGCAATTAGCAGAAAGGGGCCTTTATCAAACCATTGGTTGGAAAGTTGAACCAACATGATAATGAATCTAATTTTTGGGAATTTTTTGTTGATAATAACATACTATTCTGCAAACAAATAACTACAAACCATGGTTATATATATCATATTTTATTCATTTACTGCCCCAGTGGATAGAGTAATTTATTAATTCTCAAACCTATATTGGCTATACCTTTCTTAGCTACCAAATGGATAATACCATCCAGTTATTCGACCAAAAAAATGAATTAGTGGCATAAAGTCTTGGAGAGTTTTAAGCCAAAAAATTAAAAATAAAAACTAATTTTGACTAGGAATTACATTTTTGAGAAGTAGAAAAGCTAAGTAGGAGGTAATCAACTAGATCAGATGGAAGAGTACATTTATTTGAGCAGTTTTCAAGAGGGAAATGGGCAAGTAATGGACACACTTAAAGGATTGTATTGGCAAAAGGAGCACCAATAAAGAATTGATGATAGGTGTAATAGTAAGCAAATAGGAAGATAGTATTAGTAGAGACATGCAGCACTATATAGAGCTGAAATGTTCTTTAGAGCAAAAGGATGAGAGTAGATTATGAGGTTTTTGAGGCATGGGTATTCAGAAAAATGGAGATTGGGGAAGTCAACCAATGGGGTTGTAAATATGATGGGCAAAGAGAAGATGCTCCCAGGGGAAACCCGAAAAAGGCAGGGAAAGTGGAAGGAGGTTATATTGAAAGTGAGTGGGATATTGAAGGCTGCAGTAGAAGGAAGAATGCTAGGCAATTGGGGTGGAGTGAGGAAGGAAAAAGGCTTTCCGGACATCATGAAAGCAGGAAGAACTTGTGAAGAACTGGTTAAGGAAATAATGTAGGCGGGACCCAAACCTATGACCTGGGTCAGGTTGGCTAGGAGGAGCACTAGCCACCTGACTAATACATCATTAGCAGTTAATTACATATAAAATGAATATTCCTGGATATTTAGCTCCCACTCTTTATTTCAAGGAATAAGATATCAAAACAGTTTTGAAAGTTCTTAATTTATTAGTGTAATATGATCATAAAGATTACGCTATACATGTTCATGACATAGAGCCTAATTAGTAATTAATTCTCAAATATGGGTAAAGAGGAGATGAGATTTTAATTTTGGGAATGGTTTTTTTTTAAATAAAGAGTTAATTCAGAGAGCCCTTCATCTCCTAAATTCTGGAATTAATCTGTGCCTGAACAAGTATTCATACATTGCTTGGTGAAACTCTATGGCCCACCTACTTTCCCCGGAACATGGCGACAGAAGTCCTAAATCACCTTCTATATTAATCTGCACAAAACTAGGAAATGCACATAATGGTTTCCATAGGCTCACTATATTTATGGCGATGAAAATACTTGTTACATCAAATAAGGAAAAGATGTATCCATTCGATTCCTTTAGGCAATCGATTAGTCATAGTAATAACCTGCAACATTTAACTTTGTACACATAAAATAAAAATTTAAAACAAGAGGTAATCATTATTGTCTGGTATGATAGGGCATCTTGATAGAAATGAGGAATGAGAGCCTCAAATGTAACAGAAAACCTATGATTAATCAAATAATATTAAATAGGGCAATGCATGAAAATTGGAATATCGAGAATACACTCGTATATCAATATTTATGTCAGTTGAAAGTGAACTGATTTTATATTAGTGTTTTATGCAATTAAGCAAAATATGAACAATTATAAACAGGGTAATGACAAATTAATTTACCTAAAAGAGGATTCAATCAACATGAGATTTGAGTTCCTCTTGTGTAAGGCAAAACCAATCTGAATTCGTGATCACATTTGCTCCTCCTTCTCCTTATTATTAATCTGGCTCTTCCGGCTCTGTTAATCATTTCTCTCGATTCAAACCAGCCTTGGCTGTGGAATAGAAAAACACTTCCACTGTCCTGAAGCATAATTCTATTCCCTGAAAGAATAAAATTATTATCAAATAATCACTCCACAAGAATTCAACTGCTAATCAATAACCAATCAAATATGTTGCCCTTGATTACATATAATTACAACTTAATGGCACTATAACTTTTTTTGCCATAAAGGTATGAATATTATAGTTTACCAGTAATGGATTTTTCACTCTGAGACTTAATTACTTACATTTAAATTAGGATTTTGGCGTCAGTTATTACCACCCATCCTTTTTTAACTTCAAATGCTTAAATTTATTTATGAAAATTCCTGACTTAACTAATTCTACTATATTAAATTGTTGAAATGTCCAATTTTAACTCTGGTAATGTGCAAGGTAAGCAGGATGAAGACTGCTAAATTAAATATCCAACATCTCTTTCATAGAGTAAAATCACTGACTTGAAGCTTTAGCTTTTTGTTTGATAGCATTTGATCATAATTACACAACCTGAAGTAATATCATTAAACCATGCTCATCAAAAAGTTAACGCAGCCATAGTGATGTGCAGCTATTCAACACAGATACTAGCTTATTTTTTTAATAAATATCAGCTGTTGAAGGATCACTTCCAAGATAATGAAATTTCTGTGAGGAACATGATATCTGATTCTGGTTCTGATGATGACGGTCATTCCGTCGAAACGTAAAATACATACTGTGAGTGTCCTTTCTTTGTGTCTCTGTGTTTTGATTATTTTAAACACAGTATTCAACCTGAAGATTGAATGGTGACCAGAGCATAAAAATGTCGTCAATGTAGCGGACCCAGAAAAGAGGTTGGAAGGGTTGCTGTGAAAGGAAATTCTCTTCAAGGTGGCCCATGAAGAGATTGGCGTACGATGGCGCCATCCTCGTTCCCATCACTGTGCCTTTCGTTTGGAGATAAAAACAGTTTTGGAAAGAGAATGCATCTTTCTCTATGCCCCCCACCCCAGTGCCCCTCGACCGAATTTCTCCTCAATCTCACCACTGTCGTCCTGACTAAAAATGCATCAAACCTATCATTTGACGAATGCTTTTCCCTAACAGTTCTAGAATCCCTACCCGATTCAGCCACCAACATAGAGGTGAGAACTCGCGAATCCGCATACATCCTATATTTCCGATCCTTTAAAATTCCCACCCTTAACCACCATCTTTAATTTCTTTCCCAACAGTCCCTAAACTTTCTGCCCCCCCTCCCCTCCCCAGGCACTCTTTCCTCAAAGCCTCTCAGTCTGACCTGAAGAAGGCCTCGGAGTAGGCCGAAAGCTTAAATCATCTACAGTGTGAGTGTCCTTTTACGTGTTATCTGTTTTATTCTGTGTTCTATTGAGCCGTCCAAAAGTTATATATATATCCGCCATCCCCACCTCTCTTGTGTTTGTCCTTTATATGTGTTCCTTTACCATTTTCCTTATCTCTATTTCAATGTGAATGAATATATATATATATATATATATATATATATATATATATATATATATATATGCGGGTCGCGGTGGTCTAGTGGGTAGAGCGTTGGACTACTGACCGGAGGGTCCCGGGTTCGATTCCCGGGAAAGGCACTTTGGGCACCTGCAGCTTCACCCAAGCTAGTTGATTTTTCGGGTACCAGATCTTCCTGGGAAACCATAACCGGGAGCTGGCCCCCCTACCCTGATGTGTGAATATTCACATGCCGTCGGGCTTGGTACACGGGTGAGCTCTATCATCACCTACTAAACCGACCGTCAGGTTGATTACTGTGTTTATGGTATATGTATATGGTATATGTATATGTATGTGTATATATATATATATATATATATATATATATATATATATATATATATATATATATATATATATATATATAATATATAATAACAATAATATTTAACACACAGGAACATAAAGGAAGGAAACTCACAGTATGTATTGACGTATTCATCAACATGGCGTTGTTGAGGAAGAGCAGAGAGGACATGTGCAGGAGAAGGGTGAGGGGGGGGAAATTATTTGCACGCAAATATAGATTTTTAAAAAAACACCTAATGAACCACTCTAGTTGCATGAGAAGTCAAACTTATCGTTCTCTAGTCCTCACACCCAGCAGCCTTCTTGGAATGGGAACTAAAACCAATCTGTTGCAATCTTATACTCAAATTCTTTCCACACACAGGGTTCGTCCGGAAAATAAGTGTAATAAGCTCATTGTCTTTTTTGACAAAAGGGGAGTCGTCCACTACGAATTTGTACCTGAACGACAAACTGTTAATGCTGCATTTTACGTCCAAGTGCTCGACAGGCTTCGAAAACGAGTCGCCCGCGTCCGGCCAGCGATCAAAAACATCTGGCGGCTGCATCACGGCAATGCAATCAATGCAACCAAATCACGGCAATGCGCCGTCTCACACCGCGCTTGTCGTGTCGGACTTTTTGGCCAAGCACGGCGTGGCAACGCTGCCGCACCCGCCCTACAGCCCGGACTTGGCACCACCGGACTTCTTTCTGTTCCCGAAGATAAATAGGAGTTTGAAAGGAACGCGATACAGGACTTTGGACGCCGTCAAAGATGCCGTGACGACGTGTCTTCGAGAGGTTCCCGATGATGCCTTCGCGGGAGCGTTCCAGGAATGGGAACGCCGCTGGAACAAGTGTATCGACTCACAAGGGTCCTATTTTGTGGAATATTAGCTTAAGATATGTAAAAGTGTAATACATTTTTTTTCCTGAGCTCAGTACACTTATTTTCCGGACGAACCCTGTAAATGCTAAAAATTAGCTCATTAAAATTCTTCCTTCCAGATGTTCTGAAACCTTTAAGTATTTCCATGGGAATGTTGTCTACCATCTCAGCTTTATTTGATTTCAATTCCCTTAATGCCCTTTCTCTCTTATCATCCAGTATGTCTGCACCTAACCTATTCTCATCTATTTCATATTATATTTCTATGTCTAATCTTGCTGGCCTAATGTCTTGATCATACAGTTCTTCTATGCATATAGGCTCCTCTAAATTTTCTATGGTACAGCTATTTTTTTCCTTAGCTTTACTTTTCTTGTCAATCTTTCTAATCAGCTCATCCATAATTCATAGTTTACTTGACCTTTTCCTATTTACTGCTTTAGTTTCCTTTGTGACTTTTGATATCCCTTTTTTGATATTCTTATTTTTCTTCAATTGTACCCAACTCATTGTACTCACTCATAATTTTGTTTACAGCTTGCTGATACTCCTTTCTAGTGGTTTCTGCTAATGCTCCCAAATCCCATTTCCTAAACTGTCTTCCCCGTTTTATATATTTTGAATCAGATGCTACACTTCATTATTCTGTGCCGTCATTTTAATTCCTATAAATCAAATTATATATTTTCACAAAATTATTTTCTCCATCATCTCTCGGAGTTATTGGTGAAAATGAAGTATTTCATTTGTTGTTTTCATAGCAAAAATTGCATTAAATGAATAACTGCGCTGAACCATTCTAAAATTATTTCACAGAATCCTTCTTCAACTCTCACAGAATATTATAGTTTCTTACTTGGAAAATAAAAAATATGTTTTCATAGCACCTATGTACTTCCATTAGATTCAATACTACCCTTTCCAGTCCACTTTCTGCTGACACTCATAAATATATGACTTAACAGTGGTCTCAAAATTCTCCATTCTTCACGCTGAAGAGAACAATCACCAATTTTCATTCCACAGGTACCAGAGTGTCCACCTATCCTTTAGTTTCCAGTGATCTTTTCAAAATATTTAGATACAACAGCATGCTTTAATGAAGACTAAAGTACAATGGAAAAGACTGAAACTGACCTCCAAGGACCATCAGACCCCTTAGTATCTAAATGTTTTGAACATTTCAAGAGCATTTTTAATTTAACCCTCAGGCACTATTTTTTTATTGTCTCTGATCATCTTTTAAAAACTTAAAGAACTTACCAAATTTTCACACCAGCACCTCCATTTTATTTCCTTTTCGAAAGATTTTTATTTGTCCCGGTTGCACTTCAGGTAAACCCATACACTTAAAGCTGAATAGCACAGTCTGTTGTCCAAAATTAGCTTCAAACCTAGGTTGAGTGTGAGAGAAACAACAATTATTCACATATGGGTCTTCATCCTAGCCAATGTATACAGAATGAACTCACAGAAATGCACAGGAGGGAAGAAACATTATGTGACTCACTCGGTACTGATGTTCACCTCTGGTGGTTTCCCCATTGCATTCTGCACCACTAAAAAGAGCTTAGTCACTATCTCTATCACATGTCCAGTCTGGAACACAAAGTCTCCCTTCTTCTTGCCCATGTCACTCTGAAATAGGCATCCAGGAATGTTTTGGCTGCTCATCGCTTCATTAGCAGGGCTACTCTGCAAGCACACAATGAGAGGGACAGCCACAAGGGGTGCAGGGTAAGAAGCAATAGCCTACCACAAATACACACAAACTATAGCAGCACTAAGTAGAGTCCAAAAACAATCATATATCTTTCCTCCATTAGGTCACTACATAGAGGGAATCTTTCAACTGAATACATGTGCCATCGAAGCATACCAATAGACTACAAGTATTTTCAATAGAGACTCAGGTGTGATGTGGTGGAATTGTTCCATAATGACCGAAACAGAGAAAAACACTTGCAATTTTCCACTTTATACAGTAATTTTATTAAGTTAGTGGAAAATTGCTAGTGTTTTTCTCTGTTTATGTCATTACAAGTATTTTATTACTTTTTCTGTGAGAGTTACAGCAATGCTTACCTCCCTTGTGGTCATTTTTTAGTGTTGCAGATCAAAGAACTTATTTTTTGCCAAATTTAATGGAAGCACGAGATGGCTGCTGAATGCATACTTGGAATAAGTTTTGCAACATTAAATGCATACATGTATACTGCTTTATTATTTAAGATTATAAAATAATTATTAAGTTATGAAATTCATAATAATAATTAATATGTTCTATTGGAAAAACTATAATATAATTGGAAAGTCTATAATATCATCCATTACCATTAAGTAATGCTTATGGTGAGTACTTAACACTTAATATGTTTACTATATAACAGATTTAAATTACCTAAAAATTACTTAATGATGTGTTCTGTGAAGAAGCTCATGGCTCACTTTATGATTGAATGCTTCCAATAAATTAATTATTCATGATATTTGAAAGTTCACTTAACATAGGATTTGGTGATCACACCACATTTTTGCCGAATTTCATGCTAGTGAAAAATTATGTACCCATTACAATGCCTTCTATAGTTTATGTCCCATAGTAATTTATGAACTATGAAACAATGCATGTATTCATTATTGTCCTGCTGTTCCTTTGTCCTAACTCAGTAAATGAATTGATCTATGGTTTGAGTTTGAAAAATGTATGGTACAATGCAGTTTGAAACATATTTCCCACCAGCAGATTGCTCTTTAACTATTGTGCCTGACCACAGGATTATATACAAATGGCCAAACTGTACACTGCAAGTAATAGAGCACCAATAATTACTCCTTGCCACTCAAAATGTTGTGCACTTTTCAATAGAGCAGTTTCTCTTCATGAGAGTGATTCAGGATGAGAACGAATTGGAATTTTCGAATTCCAATTCAAATTTCAAGATTTCTTGTACGAGGGATTTTATGTGGGAAAACCAAAACTTGCACTATCATCATTTGAAGAAGTCTATGGAGCCATTTGGGAAAAAGCAGAGAAAGAACAGAGAATGAAAACACTACATGATATATCAAAATCTGACCCTGGACCATGACATGAATGCATTTCATAGGTCAAGTTGGTGAGCAGCAGGAATTATGAAAGTTGGAATTTGTTTGTATACAATTACACCAGAACCACACAAGCACCAAATATATAAGAAACACTAATTTGGGGCCAAAAAGGTGGAGTCCTCCCATTAGGAATGTAGCATTGGGATAGTAGAATGGATGTGATGGTGCAAAAGCTGAAAACAAGGTGCATATTATACATGTTGATAAGAATACCTTTTACACCCATGTATTGAAAAAATGATAGGTTTTTTATAATTGGTAAATAATGACACTTCGACAGCTAATGGACCACTGAAATGACATAAACCCAATTTATTTTAAGTTAGGGCTTGAGACAAGACATGAAACTTGTTTTAATGTCACAGTCTGCCTTTCAACCAGAAATTGCTGTGGTGCATCTCCTCTTTACCAATAGTACTCAGATCTTGTTTTCCTGAAGGGCCGGTGCCTTAGGAAGCTATCCTCAAAGAAATTTTTATGCATACATCTTATCATTTATCCTCAGGAGAAGCCAGAACAGGACAGAGCAGTGGGTGCTCAAGGCAGTGTTAATCTCGTGGGAAATCTCCACTTTTTAAAATAGTATGTGTAAATACATGGGGCCATTGAAAGAGGATAGTCTCCACTCTCTTCTGTGGTTGAAACAGGAATGCCAATTAACTAATTTGGAATTTGATAATTGTTTCACAAAAACATCCAGGAAATGACTATTCTCTAGCCTCATTGTGAGGAAGCATTAAGGGACCAAAATGGCCAGTGAGTGTGATGCACTGGGTTCAAATCTCCTTTAAGAGACTGAATATTTTGAACACTTTACTTTGTATCTATTACCATATGCATGCACCAGCAATGATTTTGAATTGGTGTTGCATTAGATGTTGAGTATGATCGACTAAATAAATCTCATTTTTCATTATGTTACCCCTGACTGCAAAAAAATTCAAATTCGCATCATAATGTTCTGAATGGACAGATTATTATGGGTCTTCTAAATATCTTCCAAGAAAAGACAGTATGTTAATCTATGCAGAGCAACTAAGGTTCTTTTACTTTGCATTCTTAAATAGTCTGATAACTCAAAGACAGGCACTTTAATGATGGCCTTGAAATATAGGGCTACATATATCCAATCATAGAGTTCTTGATGTTCCCATATGATGTCTTTATTCTACAAGAAAAAACCATTAGGATAATTACTCAATCTTCTGCACAGAACACAGCAGACCATTATTTATGTGTATGAATTTTTCTGTTTATAGCATGTATATCTATAAAGTATTGATTTATATAAAAGATAATTTACATTTGTATCCCACAAGACGTGAACTACATGGTTATAACACCTGAATAAAAAATCACCTCTTCATGAGTAACTGCAGATTAACCAAATCATAGCATTACTTGAATAACTTTGGTATATAATTTTTATATTTAATTCCACTGCTGCAAACTGCTAGAGAAACTAGCTCTGTACGCAGGGAATTAATTTTTTATTCTTTGAAAAATGGATGAAATTTTGTGATGTCTGATGTGCCTGATGTGCTACTTTTGTGTTGAACGCCCAATGTGCTCTGTATGAGAGGTTTATTGTATGCCTACTTAATGGCCAAATAAATTATTATTAATATTGTCAGATCAAAATTTGACATACAAAGTATGGTTGGTACTGGAAAATTTGAATGACTAACTTGTAAAGTCACACTTTTTGAATTCCATTTCTGATGCCACACACATGTTGGACCTTCAGACCCTCCTTAATTGAGATGCAATAAATGGTATAAGATTTGAGGTAATTCCATGAAAATAGTTTGATTTTTATGCCACTTTAAAAAAATATAGCAAATTGATGATTAAAATACCATTCTACTTGTTTGAATATTAGCAAGTCTACTCTCCAACAGAATATTCCTTCTTTGATTCATTAATCATGCATAAAAGCATCTACTACAGATCATGTGACTAAAAATTAGTACATTCATACCTGAACTTGCTGATGTTGCACACCTAATGTTTCCATCAATGCTAATCCTAATTTGAAAACTTGGTCTTGGTCAAATAAGTGATTTGATATCACTGCACATTCATACATCAATATATATATCAGTGGGAAGATGATCCAATTTAGTCAAATAAAACCATGACACTGAGTAAATATTACAGTAATTACGATATTTTACAGCAGGTATCATTACAGGTTCATCTGATAAAATCTGTGCTGAATTTCAAGATAATAAAAGAAAAAACTCTGCTTCCAGAACAAATCTTAAAATCTGATGAAACTGGCCTGCCTTGGTAGTGTCCACCAAAATGTTTGCCTATTGCAGAAAATGAAAATTCATCTTCTGGACTTAAAGACTTTAAAAGACAGAGTTACTCTTCTGTGCCAGGAAATAAAATAATGACACTTCTGGTAAAAGGAAGGGCAAAAAACCCATGCTCCTTCAAAGGAACAAAAACGAATTTACCTATTCACTACCACAGTGCACCAGGAAGAATTTGGATGAATAAGGAAATATTTGAACACTGTTTCAAGACAGTCGTCTGTTTGATAATGCTCCCTCTCACCTCAGTAAGGACATCCTGGTTTCAGAAAATTGGGAGGTATTTGTTAATTATTTGCTCCAGGGTACTTAAAACTAGGTATTTAAATTTTAATTTATATGGAAAGATCGCATCCATGAAAGAACACCACAGGTAGGAATTGCTAATGACACTTGTTGCAGAGGATAATAACACAACATCTGACTGGAAAGGATCCAGCCTGCAATATTTTGAGAAAAATAGCCTACCATAGCCTACCTAGAACAATAAGGAGGCCTTAGTTGCCCCCCCCCCCCCGTTGAAGTATTCCCCTTGGGACCTCACACACTTTTATTCCAGCATCTCTTTCACTTTTCAAAACAATCAGCAGTCTTTTTTGAAATGGACCAACTGCCTTATTGCATTCTCTCTTATCTCATCAATGTCAAGAATTTTGTGCTGCAGTCAGTTGCAGGGGACTTACTCTCCAAGCAGCAAACAATGAGCAAAGTTTTCTAAAAAAAGGTCATAGCTGGAGATGAGCCTTGGGTCTATGGCTAAGATCCTGAAACCAAAGCCTAGTCTTCCAAACAGTCGCTTGACGAGATAAAGGAGAATATCACGAGGCAGCTGATGACCATTCATGAAATGTACTTTGCAGATTATTTTAAGAAGTGGAAGAGATGCTGAAATAAGTGTGTAAGGTTCAAAGAGAAGTAAATGAAAGGGGAATAAGTCCTCATTATTCTCATTGTCCTAGGCATGCTATTTTCTATTCCCAAATTCGGAAGAGAATTCTCTTCATCAATAAGCAACATTATTATACTTTTAATGTTTCAAAGGCATGGGAACTAGTGAAAAAAGATAATCTTAAAAGATATCCTGGAATAAAAATCCATATTGGATGTAAAAGAATAAGTTTTCATTGACTCAAGAACCTTGATGAAAGCACAGATGTTGTAACTTTTGATCAAAGGGGTGAGTATGGACATAACTCTCCAGTTTGATGTCTGTGGTATTTGAATTTGATTTGGCTTGTTGACTTTGAACCTCCGAATTGAATTTGAATGAATGAATTCTCACTGGCAAAAAGGTAGTGGGGGTGCCCTGATGTGATTTGACTGTGGCAGGTGGGGAAGAAAGAGAGCCAGGTGACCCCACCTGTGGGAGTCGCACAACCCCTCTCGACTGCATAGATACTCTGCTGGAACATATGATGCAGGATCCCAGGAGAAAGCTTGGCTTTTCAGAAGATAATTTACATGTGAAATATTGCAAGTAATATTGGGAAAAACTTGAACACATCAAAAAATCAAAAAGCGGTAACATTATTAAATGAGGTGATTACAATTAGAAGTGTATATTTTTATCAAATCTAAGATTAAATGTAAGTTTTTTACAAGAAGGCTAAGTACCTTAATGTTTTCTTTTTGTAGTTGATGATGGTCGATGGCTTTCAAGAGAGGGACATTTTTGCTATTTTTTACCAATCGTGACCCTATGAGCCAGTGTGATGCCTCATACCAGGCTTGACTCTTCCTCTTGGGGCTTGCATACATTGCAGTGGGATTGGCACAGCCCTTATGGTTATTGTAACCCATAAAATGCCAAGGCAGTGAGGATCTGCTCAATGGCAGCTACTGGCCTTTCTTAGGGAGTTTATTTATTTTGGTGGTGCACCACAGGGAATGGAGATTGGGAAGAGCCACATCAGGGGATTATTCCACTTTTAAGTGTACCGTTGAACACTCATTAGCATGGAAAATCAGGAGGTTACTCTAATTTTCATGTACTGCAGCCACTCAGTCCAGCGTAAGATCAAGGATTTTGGCTCAATTCAAGCTTTACTACATTTTTCAGAAAGCATATGATTTGTGTAGTGACAATGTGCATGTGTGTGTGTATCAGAACCCTTACATGCATATATGGTGTCAAGTTTGACTGCAAACATATATTATAGAACAAGTCAGAAAACATCTTTTAGGGTTTTAAAATAATTTTTTCAATAGATATGCATGCATCAACAGCTGGTGATTATCCAGTTTAAAATCACTGTTTTCCTAATTAAAGGAGTGTTTAATAAACTGAAAATTTATCAATTCCTGCCCCATGCTTCAAAGGAAGTAGAATTTTAACAGACTGCAACTTGTATGCTTCCTTAACCTTGTACAATTAGAGTACAAATAAAGAATACTATCATAAACCTACCTCATGCACGAAAAATACTGGATTGAGCAAGGAATAATATAAATATTCATATCTTAGGTCAGGGACCCTGTAAGGAGACCCCTTCATTAAAGTTCTCTATGTAATATCCCAATGTTGAGAGTTGCTGAGGAGTCTTAACATTGGCACAGAACACCTTAGTGGATCATAAATACACTGGTAAATGGCAACTGATTTGGGGCACAATTATTTTAAATAATTGAATCTGATTTATATAAAATAGACATGTGCATTTTGAAGGTTCATATCAGCATGAGGTATTCTAAAAAATGGCAAAATATCAGACAAAGTTGAAACTTCTAGTTTAAAACATATTCCCTGAACTTAAACTATAGTTTTTCCTGCATTTTCTAAAAGGTACATATGTTTTAAAATGCAGTTTGAGTTAGATTGGCCATATGCCCCAGTGCCAGTAACAGGAAAAGCAGTCCTTCCTTGGGAATGTGTGTCATTTCCATGAGCTTGGTTAGCTCCATGAAGAAGAGCAGATGGCAAGATTAGACACACTGAAATCTCAGGAAACAGATAGATCACCAGTAGCATATGGCAAGCAAAAATGTGCTTTATTTTGTTTTATGAGCATTTCTAGCGACTTGCATTAAAATAATGCTGCTGGCCATCAGTTCTAATAATGTATAGTGCATGCTTACATTGGCAGAAATATTTTAGCTAGTACCATTTAAAATACAATGAATACATATACATTACAGTATTAGTATTCAATATTACTACAATCAAGTGGGGGGAAATATTTTACAGGTTATAAAAGCTGAAATTATACTTTTCCAATATAAATACAATAACAACATAAATAATCACATGTTGATGTTTTAGGATTTTAGCACTAACACATATCTACTAATTATTTCAAATTCATTACGACGTAGAATAGAGGCTATAAATGTAAATAGATAATTAAACTATCAATGCTATACCTGAGCTATTATTGTAAATTTTAGATTTTAAACAGCCAAAGAGAAATGAATAATTAAGAAGTGTGTACAAGACAACATTTCCCATTATTCATGCAACATTTATTCATGCAATCTCATTTCAGAGAGTCAAAATAATTTAAATATTTAATAAGACATAAATGCCTATGATTCTGAATACAGTCAATCAAATGCTGATATTTTTTCAATTAACAATACTTACTGCTCTAACATGAAACACTGCAACATCATCCAAAAATGGACTCAATGAAAGTCTGTATATTTCAGCAGCAGGCACTCTGTACTTCACTTGCAAAGTTCTCTGGTCTAATATCAACATAGAGCTGGTAGAGAGGACAAACAAGATTGGCACAAACTAAAAAGAAAAAAGATAGATATTACTTCTAAAACAAAATAATTTTAATAAAAATCTTCCGAAGAAAATCTGAAGAAATCTTGAGAAAATATTTTTTAATTGTAAACCTTTTAGAAAACACTTATCCTTTATATTTATACCATTTCATCAACACTTGAAGAGGAAGGAATTTTCAAAAATATATGTGGTATTACCCTTGGTTAATATTCCTAAGCTTGGCTAATGTCAATTTTACTTTATTTTGTGTAAGTAGATCATACTTTTTACATATACATGATTCTTGAATTATAATGCACTGATGGTGGCAAAGAGTTGAATCAGGTGACAAAATAAAGTTATTATAAAGGGAACACAAGCCACGTAAATCCAAACCATCCTAAACGCAAGCCATCAGTAAAACCACTACCTCATTCAGAAAATAATGATAATCACTATATAGGTAGCTACTGTAGAAGGAGTGAACAATATTATTAATATTTCCAGCATTGAGACACTAAGTGATATTAGGGATCTCTGAATAATTTGGGATACAGCACTAGTGATGTGATTATGGTTCCACATCTTACTATGGTGGGTCATGATAGTCCAGGGTTAGAGCTTGGACTACTGACCAGAGGGCCTGAATTCAATTCCTGGGCCAGCCTCTCTGGGCACCAGCAGCTCCACCCAAACTATGGGATTTTTTGGGTACCAGATCTTCCTGGGAAACCAAAACCGACACAGGGAAAGGAACTGCCCCCCCTACCCTGATGTGTGAATTTCACACGCCATCAGGCTTAGTACTGGGTGAACTCTATCATCACCTACCAAACTGACCTTTGGGTTGATTACTGTGTTTATGGTTTAATCTTACCATGCTCAATGGTATGTGTAGTGCACACATTAATATGATGGCATGAGAGACCAGTTCCCCTCCCTGCACTATATGCAGTTTCCCAAAAAGACCAGGTTCTTAAAAAACCATACTTAGCTAGGGTGAAGCCATGGATGTCAAGACATGTTACTTGGATTTGAACTTGGGCCCTCTAGTTAGGAGCTGACACTGGGCTACTACACTCTTTCTTCAAATAAGTGCCTTTATCCAAATGTTATATGTAGGCATATGGTCCTCCATTCTCTTGATATATTTTAAGCTATCAAAGTATTCTTTAGGATGATTAATTGGAAAGAAAAGCACGAATTTTGCTTATCATTAATTAAAAAAAACAATAATTGGTGCATATTTAAATAAATAAATAATGAATTTCTATGGAGCAAATTTCTTTGTTATTGCCTCATTAAACTTACCTTTTTAATCACAATTCTGATTTATAAAAATTTCCAATGAAAAATGCAGTTGAGCTGGATTTCCACAAAGGACACGGAAAGTGTTTCATAAATGATACTAATTTTGTGGCATAAACTTAGAACCCAATATGACTTAAATCTTTGCAACAGCTTTTTTGTTGAGGGCATTTTTGCCAGGTTATTAAACTTTGCACAAAAAATGACAAATAATATGTCTGAAGTTTGGAAAAATATGTGATCACAGGTGAGACTAAGATACTAGAGGAATAAGTGTGAAACATAAATTGAAGCAGCAATCATACAATCATTTGGGGAATCCCTCTCTCATCGTCATTAGTTATGTCAAAGTCACTCATTAAATCAATCATTTTTTGAAAAATATTTTTGCTCATTGTACGAATTACTTCCTATGTGAGGTGCTTGTTGAGTGAGGTTCCAATGTAATTTGGTAGAAGTGGGGTGCACAGGGAATGGAGGGAGGGTGGAGAGAAACTCAGAGTTGGCATTAGCTTACTCTAATGCTTTGTGAAGATGTAAGTGGCAAAAATAATATATTTTGTAGGATTTTAACTGCTTAAAGCTTATAGCTCAACATTGTTTCCTAATGAACCTGTGCTGAGCTTATTACATTCTTAAATACATCACATGCAATGAAAAATAAATATAGACATTATAATAAAAATATAAAAACATTAGAAGCACACCAAGTCACTAATATGGCAAAACAAAGTTTTTCTCGAAACAATTAAAAATAAAACCTGAAAACATGTATATTCAATTCCTATTGACATATATGAGAACCTTTAGCCAACATAAGGCCACGTGTCTATAACTTAGTTTAGAAACAAACTTTTGAACGGAAATAACATTTCTTTGGGTAATTTACCTTATCCAATGAAAAAAACAACTTCATATTGGAAAGCAATGACTGAAAAAATTTTTATATTCTGTCCAGGGCCGTTATAGTGACACCAGGCAAAAAAATCTAATCTCAAGGGGTAAATTTGAGGATATTTGCAAATTTTTTCACTTCAATAATTGGTGGAAAATACAGAGAGAATCCTACAAAGTTAGAAAAAAATTTCATCACATTTTCACACCTAAATGAAAAATTAAAAGAATATTTTATATGGCCTCTCATTAGACAGGTAAGTCTTCAAAGTCAAATCTTATGAGCTATGTGATGATGACCTGTATTTTTAGTAATTTATAGTGAGAAAAGCTAAAGAAAGTGCATTTTATTCACAAATTACACCAGCTAAATATAGAAAGATAACAGATGAATATTTAGAGCTTAAGCTGGAGACTAGTGGCTGGAAACTCAAAAGGACCTGCCAAGAATTCACCATGAAAAGTGAAAGATAGCGGGAAGTAACCTTCAGAAGGAATCAAAGGGTGATAGTGGTATGCCACATCTAGCTGGATCTTGCTAGATATGCAAGAATATGGAGAAAAATCCTTCATGAATCTTGTAGGATTACTGGGGATATCCTGTAGGATCCTTAAAAAATGAAGCCAGAAGGGTTGTCTTTTGCAATATTCATAGTGGCATGAAAGTTTCCTTCTAAGTCTAGTTAGTTCTTGCTAGATCCAGTTAGCTATATGAAGTTCCAATTTTCCTAAATTACCCTCAAGAGTTTCATTGGATCAATAATGATTTCTTTCACCCAAACACATACATATATCTACCATAAATAAAACAGTCTCTGGCATAACTTGGTGGAAAATCTTCATACTGACTTTTAATAATCAAACCACTTTACTTTTCCACATAAACTTTTTAATTTTTACTACCCAGGTTTCATTATAGCATCAGGTCTGATGATGTTATGCTATAATGAAACCTGGGTAGTAAAAATTAAAAAGTTTATGTGGAAAAGTAAAGTGGTTTGATTATTAAAAGTCAGTATATCTACCATATTTTCAATGTATAGATCTTGCTATTCCAGTTGGAAGGGGCCAATTATTAGCTGGAATTTATTATCAAGGCGAAAGAATGAATTTTAAGTTCCCTCAAATATCATGGGGAATATGACAAGGAACATATTAATGACAGTGGAGGATTTTCAAACATGCCTTCAGAAGATTCCAAGATAATCCCCATACATATTCAAAAGCTATGAATTTTTTATTGACTGTGTCTTAAAATAGTGATTTTATTTGAATATCCATCTAAATGACTGCATTTTATTTCCCACGTCTTTTACAATGGAAGAGCTAATAAAACCTTTTAATTCATTTTATAATAAATTTGGGGGAAGCATATTACTGTACCTTATTAGAGATAATTATTTATAATAACCAAAAAACAAAAGACTGCAGACTTTCAATGTTGTCATTAAAGCACACAAATAAGAAATACATCATCCTCTTCATTTTTCTCTTTCACCCTATGAAAAATTATCTCTCTGGAACTATAACTTCCAAAATAAATAGTCAAAAGGGGTATTGTAGGTGAGCTCACTGGCTGCTTTTGCATTTGTGTCAAGTTTGATTGCTTGAATGGGCAACATGATTGACAGAAAACTTCAAATGGTAATGCTGCCCTTTCATCTTTTTTGATTATGTCATGCAGCCCTAAGTGCTACTGAGCAGAGCTTGATTTTGAGGTAAAGAAAAGAGGGGACGGACCAAAAGTGGATGACCTGCAGGTTTCACATAGTTTAATCTTCCACTGCACTCAAATACTCAAGCTTCTACAGAGCTGCAGTCTACAACCAGAGATAGGGGCCAAGTCCAGATACAAAAAAGCCAAAGCTATATTGAACTCAGATAGTCCAAATCTGCCCAATACAGGATTGTAATACACAAACTTATGTATTTCGCATTAAATGACACAACTTATTGACATTAAGCCATCAAGTACACATGTGACTGAAGGTGAAAACAACACCACATGAAAAGAGTTATGGTATTTTAAAAAAAGCCAAAACACTGGCCACACATTCAACAATGAGTCCTTTAATTATTGATACCACATTGATCACACTAGGACCCAAATTTCATTTTACTAAAATAATATTTTGGCACTCAATTTAGAAGAGAAATTGAGACTTTTCGAAGCCCATTGGGCTTTACTAGGATGGCACTGAGCTTTTGGAGATAGTGCAACTCATGGCCTTAATGTGGAAACCAAGGCAGGAGGGACTTGGGGGTGTGAAGAAAGGACAGGCAAGGAGGGGAAGCAGACTGTGAACTTAAAACTGCATAAAAGAAAAATAGTGAGACACTTATGCAACATTGAATGGGGTAGTATACATAAAGAGTTTAATTCATATTGATTCGATGATGGTCAGGGAGTTAGTGGTGGGAGCATGTCAGCAGGGTCTACTTCATACCAGCAAAACAAAAAACCTAATCTTGACAATCATATTCACTTATATGTTAGCCTAATGGGAATCATGGCTAATTTTCAGGTGATCAATTTAACAGCACATCTATCTTTTGATGATCAAAGTAGCTTTCCTACAATCTCAGGGGTTTAAATATTAGGATGATACATTTTATATTGGCTGAATGGATTAATGCTTAGGAGAAATTATTAATGATTAAAGAGAAATATTGATAAACTGTAACTTACTTTTCCACTAGATCTGGTGATTTTGTGGATAATATCTGCAAACACAACATACTGGTCATTTGTTTCGACACATATCTTCTTCCATTGAACATTTTGGCGTAATCTGACATAATCACCAAGAAATGGATGAGATACACTAGGGAAAGAAAATAGTTACCTTATTAGATGAAACTTTGAAACAATAACCTAAAAATTGAATTATTACAACAATCTGTAACACATGTTTAGCATGTATATTTAGTAACTTTCCATTAAAATTACAATGATAGAGCATATTATAAGTTTCAGGAAGATATACTTCATTCAAGAATGCATTATGCAATGGTGCACATTAAATTTTACCAATGACACGTCAGTGTGTACCAGACTTATCAAATCAGTGTGCCACAGCTTATCAAAACACATTCCTGAACAGCCTCAACATTTTTGACTGGAAATGGGCTAAAAGTTATGAACGAAGTCCCATGAATGCAGGCTATAGAGATTACAAATGTGTGAGGGAGGCAATTACTCAGTCCATTTTGTTCTCTCTAATGAGCAGGGTAAGTGGGATTGAGAAACTGATAAGCAATGAGGATAGAACAGGCACAACAGAAGACGAGGAAGGGAAAGAGGAATGGGCCAAAGGAAACGAATAGAATTATGACCTTATGGAACATGAGATTGAAGGGAAGATTGGACAGGGTTCACTATGGAAGTATCTTGTATGTACAAATCATATTTTTAGTCTCTGGAAAATAAGTTAGAAGATGCACACTAAGGATCAGGGGGTTTGTTTGATGTTTATGGATCTTGAGAAACCACATGATTCTGTATTCATTAGTCAGCTTTGGGAAGCAATGGAACAGATTGGTATTGGGTCTGAACTACCATTGCTTATTAACTGTCCATACCCACGATCTCAAGCTGAAGTTTAGATAAACAAGAAGTTCTCTGCTTTGTTCCAAACATCTAAAGGATTTAGTATTGTATTTTAATGTATACAAGCATGTGTGCATTATTTTTCAGCCTACCCTCGTAAATGTTGAAGAATCAAGACCTGAAAGAGGAAGATTGCAAACAACAGTAAGGCTGGAAGATGGGAATACAGGGTAACCACTGAAGGGTGGAAAGACTTCCCTTAAAAGAAGAAGAATCACTTACCAGTAGTGGAAGGGGAGGAATGTAGTCCATTTTTTTTTCTTTCTGTGACATACCACTAATGAGGGTAGTTAGAAGGATTCTTGGAATCCCACATAGTAATAGGTAATCCTTTATGAATAAACACATAATGTATCAGTGTTCTACGAAAGAGATCTGTGGTGCAGATGTCTCTCTGTTGTTCTTCCCATGTAGTGATTTGTAAAGATGGAAAAAATTGAGAATCAAGCACTGATTAAATAATTCATAAAGAAAGGTATGAAAGTAAAGGAAATTCCTGCTGACTTTCAGAACACTCTGGGGGACTCTGCTCCTTCATATTCAACTATTGCCAAGTGGACAAATGAGTATAAGTTTGTCTGGGACAGCTGAGATGATGATCCGTGCAGTGGTCTACCAAAATGTGCCACTACCCCAGAAATTATTTCAAAAGTGCATAAAATGGTCACGGAGGATTGAGGACTTAAAGTGCGAGAAATTTCTGAAGCTGTATGGATGTCGTCTGAAAGAACATATCACATTTTAACAGTGAAATTGGATGTGAACAAATTATCTGCTAGAGGAGTGCCACAATTCTTGACGTAGGATCACAAATGCATCAGAATGGAAATTTCTAAACAAACTTTGACTCATTTTAAGAGCAACCAACATGATTTTTGCATCAGTTTGTGATCACAGATGACACTTGGGTCCATTATACCCCAGAGATAAAACAGCAGTCAAAGTAGCGGAAACATGTTGATTCACCACCACCAAAGAGAGCAAAAGCAATACAGTCAGCCGGAAATGTGATGCCTTTAGTTTTATAGGATGCAAAAGGTATTCTGCAGGGAGATTATCTTTCCAATGGTCAAAAATTTACTGCACAATGCTATGCTAACCTTCTGGACCCACTACAGCAAAAGGTACAAGAAAAAAGGTCAGTTTTGGCAAGGAAGGAAGTCATCTTTCATCAAGACAATGCATGCCCATGCACAAGTGTCATGGCCATGGCAAAACCACATGAATTAACATACAGATTGTTGCCACAACCACCTTATTCACCTGATTTGGCTTCATCGGATTTCCATCACTTCCCTAAGCTCAAAATTTTCCTTGATGGACAGAAAGTCCCTTCAAACAAAGAACTAACAGCTGAAGTAGACCAGCATTTTGCAGGTTTAAAGAAATCTAATTTCCGAGATGGGATCAACACATTGGAACATCACTAACCTAGGTGCATTACTGTACAGGAAGGCTACATTTAAAAATAAAAATGTTTCACATAGTATGTCTGTAGAATGTCTATTCCATTCCAAGAACTTTTCAAATTACCCTTGTATTTAAACTGTTAACAGTGCATATGGATGTCCATTTGTTTATTGGACAATTAACAATAAGCAATCAACAAAGATCACTTATACCTCAACCATTAACAAGTTAAATTATAATGAACACTAAGCAGATAATAAAATCCATTACTTTTTGGCATTACCTAATTTTATACATGACTAAACTTATGGTAAAAGCAGCATGAGATCCTTTGGTTAATAGTGTTCTAACATTTAATGAAAACACATAAAAACTGTCCATATATCTATGCAAGTGTACTTTTTTGGTCGCTAATACTATAAATGTTTTTGATCCTCCGTGTGCAAAGTCAGAATTCTATGCAATTTATGTGCAAGTATATTGGTCTCACCTTCTGGGATAAGATGCTTTCCGATCTTTGAATATAATACTAGCTGTAACCTTTTCCCTCATTCGGTTCCTTGCTGTTTGGTCGAATTTGAGCCGATACTTGTGACACTGCAATTAAACCAATAGTACAATATCATTACAGAGTATATATGTCTTGGTACAAGAACACACCGTGAATGGTATTGAAAAAATTGAACACAAAAAACACTTCAGAAGAGTTATAAACTAATTTCTTTGAAATACATTGGAAGGTAAATATTCTATAGAGCTGAAATTAATGAGTATTTACCCATAAGGACAACAAAGTTTTGAAAATAAAATAAATCAAACCATAAACCCTTGAGTAAGAATATGCTAGTTTCCACATTTTAGAGACATTACATTTCAATAAAGATGAAAGTCATCAGCATTTCAACCTATTCATGTACATTTTTGTATTCCTACTTTCCCAGAAAGAGCATAAGACGTTGGTTTCATGAAAAAATTTGGAGAGTGATTTCCAGTAGGCAAGGAATGACCTGGTATTCCATGGACATGCTGAGGCCATTTCCCCACTTATGTTGGTGCAGGTAGATGTCTGTATGTGATTGAGATACCATAAAGCAATTATTATAACCATTCAACACTAAATTTGAAAGTTTATATTAATGTTTTAAGAGGAGTGGACTTGGCTAGATTTTGGACACAATCAACCACACAGTACTGACTCTTAACGATGGGTTAATTTTTTATTTATCAATAAATTTTCAAGCAGCCATCTTGGCACTTACATTATATCGTTAAGCAATTCATAACAATGGCAACAATCACAAACACACAAGCTCAATTCAAGGAAAACTACCATAGGGGGGTAGTCCCAACATAACTAAGGCTAGAAAAACTATTACTATTATATTGATTTTGCCATAATATATATTGATTCTATTATTAAATATGTATATTTTAATGTTACAAATATCCATTTAACTATTACATTGCCACTATTACCATTAAATACATATAGGAATTACTCAGCTAATACTTCAAAATATAAAATGAAATATTTAAATTATAAATATGAAGTTAAATCTAATTAAATTAAACTATGAATTACGTTCTAACACCATCATCCAAAAGCTTAACATTAGAAAGACACAACTACACTAGTCTTCGGCACTATTATGATGTGGATGTTATAGTGTTGCTACCATTGACCTGGTGATGATATCATTAAAATTATGGTAGGAGTATCATTTGATGAGAAAACAAAGGAGGTAAAAAAAGCTGCATTGATAGAAGGGGTCATAAATAAAAAGGGAATATCTGCTCATTGTTATAGTAATATTAACCACGACCTTAATGATTATCTCCAATGAGCACTGCACAATTGGTATGTTTATCTTGATCACTACTATGCAAAACAGTGACATGAGTACTGTGGAACATAGGGATACCTCAGTAACATCAATGTAGAAGTGGTCTTCTGGGCCACTATAATGGAATCATTACACAAATACAGATGTCACTAGGACTTTAAAGAGACATCCCTATGAAGGTAATGGCAACATTATGCCTTGTAAGTAGGCAACTGAAGAGTGAGATTTTTCCAAAGTTAATCATAAAATATTTTGTTTTATTCAACTAGTCATCATATATATCTTTGACATGTCAAAGACTGGAAGTGAAAGGAAACATTCTATAATTGGAAATAGATACCTTAGATACCAACTCTTTTCACAAATATCAATGTTGATTGCATAATCAAAGAACATTATTTTCATGAAAAGATGAAATTTTGATTAGGGAATTATCTTTCAGGAAGAGATGAGATTGAAATAAATAATGCAAATAAAATTTATTAAGCACTTACGAACAAATTCAATTGAGTCATTAGAATAATAGGTAACCATAATATTTTTAGTTCAACTATTTAAAGGTGCATGCACTTAATGCTTGTTTAAAGAATAAAGATTTAAGAAGATTCAGAAATTGATAGGCTGAACACTTTGGATTTATTTTAATTAAATATATATTAAATAAATTATTTCCCTCATTTTACATAAAAGAAGGAAGAGAAATTAATGACATTTGGCCTACAAGAGCAACAGTTACAATTGACACTCCTGCTGTTTAAATTATATGCTTTATTGTTCTCTCTACTTATAATTAAAATACAAATTAAATGTCAAAGCTCACAAGAAACCAATTTAAGTTAGTCCATATCAGTTCACCAAATGGGTATAGTTAAAGAGAAATCAACGAATAATTTGTGCTCATTATCAAAATGACTTGCAATAAAAACAGATGATGAACAAAGCCACCAGAGGTGCTAATCACACTATCATAAGTTGTGATGACATAACCTGAACATATTATAACTAAATTGTTTCAAAACATTTAACTGGGCACTGCCACCCCTGGTTGAGGGTAGGACAAAGGGGGCCAAATTTTGGAACAGTTCATACAAAAATAAAGCAGATCAGAAACAAACCTTAAAGAGAATTTTGATTTTAACTGCCGTAATTGGCATCCCTAGTGGACATTCAAAAACAAAATTTAAAAACGATGAATATAAATTCCAGTGACCCTAAAAGCTTTCTTTTATATAATAGTCACTATGTTAAGAGTGCTGCAAAATTTTGGAAAGGGTGTAAAAATGAATAAAAAAGAAAAAGTTTCCTGTACAATGTCCATCAGTTAGTCCACCCCTGTGAGGCTGGTAAATAATTATTCTTTTGTCATCAGGTTTAGAAGGAACATAACTGCAAAATTTTGCATGGCAACCATGCCCAAGGGAAGACTAGAACCTGTGACCAGTGTGTTCACATGTGTATATGTCACCCACACTAACCTGAACTGGCCACCATTTTTAGCTGCTTAGTTCAGTTTGAATCAGCTAGCTCACTTGCGCCTTCACTGTAATGGTGTCAATATTAAGCATCATCCATAATACTGTTTATAATGAACTAGAAACCATTCTGTCCACGAGGGTAAACTTTTGATTCACACCTAGTATACCATACATTGTTATCATAAATGATTTCTTTTTGTCTTCCATTTTTATCAATTATTGTTTAATTTAGTGGTGTACACTCATCATGGATAGATAAAACATCTAACTAACAAAGCTGATTCTATGACATGATTATTTATCTGGAATTGTGGTTTTAGATGTAGAAAACACATCTAATCTACAAGAGATTTGTGTGACAATCACATTTTATTTAATAGTTAGAGAGTTTTTCTCCAGCTGCCCTGCTAATCTACACTTTGGGAGCCATACAAATAAATGCTAAAATAACACAGTAAAATGAGTGGTTATAATTCATACCCTCCACTTGTGATGAACTCTTCTTAGAAGCAAGCTGGCATCTGCCAATCGACGCTGGTGACTATGAGGCCAATCCCTACTTATTGGGGAATCTGAAGGTAGCTGACATGACAATGTCAAAAGAAACTGCCTCCTCTTCAACAAAAAATAAAGCATGCATTAGAACTATAAGTAAGGTATTAAACTGTAGCAGCAATTCAATATTGACATGACTCATAAACACCCAAATATTGATCATGAATAGCAAATTCTCACCTTCCATGACAGGTAGTGTTTTTGTATCACATTAACAGCCCATTCCACTTGCTTCCTATGTTTCAAAATTCTGTATTCTTCTCTAGCCTGTTGATATAAAAATTAGAAGATTGTATCCAATCATCTGAAAAGACATTAATGAGTGAGCTAAAAGCAAGAAGCTGGTTAATGTAGGTGTCACCATGATTATGAATGTCGATCCACAAATATGTTACAAACAATTTAATGTTTGCTGATATAAAAATATTTATTAGTTATTAATTGTATTAAATACAGCGGACCTCTATAGATACATAATACCTCAAAACTGCAAAAGATTACTTTAGTAAAATTTCTCGTGAATGCTTAAATGCAACCATACCCACTCATGATGGGTTATCAAATAATTTGATGAATGGTGTGCAAAGTCCAGAATCACAATAAACAAGACTGGCAGAAATTTATAAACCTGTGACAAAAACTATTCATAATTGAAAAAATAAAGACATAGCCATTATATTCAACGATTTCAGGAGAGCACAAATATTATCTTCAGGTTTACTTAGGGGAGCAAGATAAATGAAATTTTAAAATCCTTCATTTTATAACAATGTATTTAGGTGGTATATCAGAAATTTTTCTAATGACAAATATCACTTCTTGGTGCATGAAAAGTTGCATTGTACAATTATTTGAAAATTTAATGATTTCTTAAAAAAAACAAATTAAAAGGCTACTAATTTATCCTCTTGAAAAGAAACATTAACTCATGTCAATATGCCAAATGTACCAGTTTTATTACATGACAAAACACTGCCTTGAAAATTTTCTCAGACAGTTGGCAGCAATGAATAGAAAGCTGGTGTAGAGGCATGATATAACAGAATTTCTCCAGTGTCTGAAGAATGATGCAAATATAGGTATGCATATAGCTAGAGAATAAAAGGTTTGAGCCTCAATGGCTTGTTAATTAATTGAATACAAAAACCATAAAGTTTTCATAGATGGGATTAAGGCATTTGTCACTGTCCCTGGTTTGGACACATGCCCTGGAGAAAGTTTTACTGAAGGAACTATTCTATAATATAGCATCTAGAATTATGCATGATCAGAAATGCAGGCACAAGGATGTTCAATATTTATGCAAAGGAATGTTCATTCAAGAATTGACTCAGAATTAATGGGGACCCAGAAAATCTCCTTTGACTCAACCAATAATTCTAACAATAAAATGCAGTTAAAAAAAAGAGTTATTGTAAGTTTTCTACATCAATCTGAGTATTATTTTGATTGTAATTCCATGTCAAATACCCATCATGCTAAGTGATTATGCAATTAGTTCTGTGAAGTTGCCATTAAATTTGAATTACATATATTTAATTGATACTTTAATTTATTATGTATAGATGGTTCTCAGAATAAAATTATGATTTTGATTACAGAGTTTACATACAGCCTACATCCATGAGTGAGGCACACCCACTGGCAATTACATTGAAGAATACACTACACACATTAAATAACTTGGCCAACTGCTCCAGTCAACACTTGCATATTTATTGTACATTTCTTTTTATCTTGCTACAGTAAAAGTAAATTCCTTAAAAATTTAAATAACAAAAGAATCAGGACTTGATTTCATTTTGCAAAAAGTAATTCATTAGAATTCATTTTACTGTTTCGATAGCAGTTTCAATTATTAAATCACTAAATATTTTTGTATAAGTTTAAATACATAATACCATAATTCTTTATATAGATATATACATAAAGAACAATAAAAAGTACTAAATACCAGAATATACAAAATAATTTTACAATAGCAATATAAATATTAATATTTACTAAAGACTGCATTTTCGAGCATAAAAGATTCTGCCATAAATGAAAAGCATACCAGAAAAGAAAGAACTTTGCCATAAGTTTTAATATTCTACATAAAGTTACAAGAGCTGGTTAAATCTCACAATTACAAAAAGCTTGGTGAAATCAATGATATATGAGTACTGTGGTTAGTATAGGCCTAGATTTAATGCTGTAAGCAAGGAAGGATATAAGTGTTTTTTATCTATATTGTGAGGTGACAAATTATTCTAGTTAATCAGCATAATGCTTAAGTAGTATAAAATAAATATAACATTACCGCCATGGTGAACATGATGCAATTTTGGTGTATAAGGAACATTTTAACTTAGCAAACTGATGACCAATACTTACAAGGATGGTGTTAAAGTGCATAACCACAAGGTATATTTTACTTCAAGGTAAATACTATTATATTCTAGGAAATAGATTTATTTCAAAGTTTTGATAGAAAGTCGCTAGCATTAAACCTTTACCCACAAAAACCAGTAGGCTGAGCAATAAAAATATAAAACATGTCATAAAAAGGCAATAGTTCAACATTATATTTACATACCACTCTGCATAGACACCATAAGTTCTTTTTTCCTTTGATGTAGTTTCCAAAGTGGCATTCCTAATTCCAGTCACACCAAATAAAAACATAATGTTACACAGTACTCCTATGCACAGAATATGATCCAGTTTAATTGCAATTAAAGCTACCTTTAATGATTAGCCTGTGATCAATAATTTAGTACTTGAATGAAATATTTAAGACTAAATAAACTTAAATATAAATATGCATAGACATAGTTAACCAAGTTAATATGATGAGATGAATTCATGGAAATATCTATGACAGTTATCATAAAATAGCCGAGTGACCATGGGAGATGCATTTTTATGAATGTTGCACTCAAATCATACACATATGGAAATAAAGTTTTTCAGCTGAATGAAATGTCTGTCAAAAGTTGTGGATACACTCCTTTAGTATGAAGTGCACATTTTAATAAGAATCATTACATTTCATTTCTATTATGACGATGAAATAAAATAAAAAATAATTCAACATAAAAAAGTATGTAAAACAACTTCATGCTAATAAATCTTCCTTCTTGCCCTTATTTCTCTATTTTAAAAAAATTCCCACGCCTATCTTTACCATTAGCTCTGCATGATTTTATGCTTCTGAAGTCTGCCAGTAGATAATCTATTTATGCTAAATAGCTCTAAAGGTTTCAAATGAAACAAGTGGAAAAGATTAGTTTTTCGCTTCTGCAGATATTCTTTCATTATTTGGCCACTATTTTAAAGAGACATGTTCCATTTTTCTCCTCTCCTCACAAAATTCTTCATTTAATGAAATTTAAAATCAAAGCACCAATTACAATATGCATTCAAATTATAGTGTTCATTGTGAAGTTAAGTAAATTCCTATAGCCAATAATAAGAAACTTAAACAGCGCCAATGATGTTATTTTGGTCAGCGGTGATCATCAATGAGAAGCGGTAAGGGCTTGGCATTGGTAGAAGACATTGGTACTGTAGCACAGTCAAGCCCTACCTATAGGGTTCATTGAGTACTTGAAGATGGAAATTCTATTTATTTACATATGTCTGCACCAATTTCAAATCTGTGTGCATAATATCATTTATTTCTATATTTTATCATATTGAGATAAAGCTATTGTTCCTTATTTTTAAATTTTAGGTGCAATTAACTCTACCTCATACAGAGCTAATATTCATGCAGTATCCATATGCTTTTGTGTTTCCTGGCTACAGTCATTCATATAAGTATGATTCTATGATCATGCCTGTACTACTGGCACCTGCATTGAGGTGTTCCGTGATTAGGGATGGGGGAGAACAAGGCTGCAGCTCATCATTAACATTTTTCCTCCCAGAATTAATATTCCAAGCCCAATTCCTTACAGATGATTCATCAATAACCAAAGGATCATAAACTGCTGGAAAATTTCTTTGGATGAACTTTTTTAGCAATTTGAAAAAGGACAACAGAATTTTGTGATTGTCAATTTTTATTCCATTTAAAATTAGCTCAACAATGACAAAACTAACCAAATAAATGTAAAAATACCATGAGTCATGTGAATGAAGGAGGCAATTTTCTTTCGTGTAGCATACATTTATCTATGTGCTATCTCTGAGCAATCAGGCATTACTATCTAATTTACCCCATTGGAAATGACCACTGTGGATGCAATATTAGTGGCTTTCTCTTACTGATTTATTCTACATATAAATCAGAGTGCATTAAAATGCATCTTAGAAATTACTGATGCTAAGATTTTCAATATCTATGTTGCTCATTATATCAGGAGTCCACTGCACTAATTTGAAATCTTAGAGGCAATGTAAAATTGGATGCATGTATGTTTGCATATCCATCAAATGTAAGAAGAATGATGGTTTACAAAAATACACATCAACCTTTTGATATTTTTGCACTTATTTGTATGATTAAATAATGAGGGGAATTAACAATTTTTCAGTTCATGCTTTTGAATTTCTCCCAGGATCTGAAAATTTTTGCCAGTTGTTGATATAATGCGATGCACTAATCAAACAAAAATATTGATAGATGTTTGGACAATGAAAAGAGCAGCTGATACCTATTGGCATGTGTCGTATGCTCCATACACAAATTTAAAAAGTTTAAAATTGAAATTTTAAGTAAATATAGGAGTAGAGAGATTTCTCATAGATATTTCCTTCACATTCATTCATCATCATAAATTATTTTTGGAAATAATAAAAATTAGCACAGCATATATTTCCATATTTTAAAATTACTCAAAATCACACTCTTTTTAGTTTAACATATTTTTAAAATAATGTGTACCACCACTTAATAAATCTGTCCTTAATTTCTCCCTTGCTGTCAATGAAGATGGGGATGTGTGCCTAATGTACCCTTCTTCCATCGGAAAGAAGAACCTTGGGCCTGCTCATGCGGCACAAAGCACAGCGCACAGCGCACAGTAGGATTATTCTTGAGAAATTTACTCCGTTATATCATTACTTCCAAGAAAGTCAATCATCAAAGTTAAACGGATATCTTAATTATAATGGGCTTAATACAATGCATATTATTAATTTTTGAAGAAATAAATAGCTATGAAAATCAATTATTGTTCAAAGTGGGTGACATTTATCCTGATAAGTAAAAAATAGAGACTTTATGTTGTCATCTATGCAACTACAAGAGCGTTCCTACATTGTAATGCTGTCATTTGAGATAATGACTTGAGATCCACTCAGGCAACAGTCCAGAATTACAAGTTGAGAGGAGCTGGAGAGTGTGTCTCCCTCTAATCATGTTTTAATTTTATTCCTTCTTATTTTGATGATTTCATCTTTAGAAGTCAACAAATATCTAAAGACAAATTTAGCAGTGTGGACAAAAGAACTATCTGTACAGTGATCCAATTTCCTCTGGACCAAACCTGAAACCAATCTCTGATCTAGTCTTTGCTCATGAGACAACTAGAAATGTCCAACTTCTGGCTCAAGGTCATTTTTTTGCATGAGAAGCATGTGCTTTCCATGATAACTTCAATACTTATTATTCTGAACATAAATGTGAGCAACTTTATTCTCATTTTCATTACATAATACAGCATAAAAAAATACCAGCAGTTTATTCCGGGATATCTTGGAAATGGAATTAAATGCAGCTTATGATATGATCATTTCATGGAACTACATATTGTTTTGATTTCTACATTAAAAAATGAAATGTTCATAATTTGAGATACAATCTCTGCTCTGTATATTTTGACAGGAAACCAATTTCCAAAAATAATATTTGGCCATCTGATTAACCACAGCCCAATGAACTATGCATTTTACCCAAAAATTATTTGTTGTATGAGGAACAAAGTAAAGTGAACATACATATAGGCAATTAACATAATGGTTATATTTTAGGAGGGTAAATAAAGTTGTGCCTACCCTCCAGCTTCTCCACGCGGATGCAATTACAGTTTGACTGTGCTTCATCAAGAGGAACTGCCTTCTTCTCCTCCACCCCCTCCACACTTTCTGCAACAATGTTGCCAAGTCTTCTAGGCGCTCTTTCCGGAATTCCTCCAATTCAAAGACCTAAAATTGAGACCAACAGGAATTAAAGCCCATTTATGGCATTATACAACAATACCTTTATGTAATTAATTCTAAAATACACAGTCTTGACACTTAGTACATAATGATGTACTGCAGAAGGGATTTTCCACAAAAATGTAAGGGAATGCTTCCCATCTGTGATCGTAAACCTTACAAAAACTGCAGAGACTTTAAATTTATTGAGAATTCAAGATAAACATGAAAAGTACCTTTCTTGTATAAATACTATACATCAGAAGGAAAGATGCAGATGCTTTCCCTTTTGGGAAATATCTGATATTTTCCATGTTTTCAGGCTTAACTTTGTGGAAATCCATTATCACTGAAGTAAATAACACAATGTACTATCTTTCCATCAATCTGATCTTTTTACTATTTTCTCCATTGACCCTATGAAGCAATCCCTCTCAGTTTTAGCGTGTTAAGGGTGTCATGAGACCCATTTTTTAATTCTCTTCAAACTACAGAAGGAACTTAAATTCATTCAGGAAATTGTTGAGACTGAGAGAAACTTATAAAAATTCAGTAAATTACCATTGTTCTCTATTTAATGAGGCAATTTGAGCTTCCCAGTATCATTCATGCACCAAGAAAAGAATGACGATTTCAGGATGAAAACCATTTTTTTCAGCTAGAAACAGTACAAAAAAGCCAATTGTATTGAAATCTTACCATAAATTACAATGGGCTAATTAAAACCTCTGCAAAATTATTCATTAGAAATTGCATAAAATATTTAGAAAAAAAACTAGGTATATTTCACTGTATTTTTGTATGCTACTACTTACCAAGCTTAAAAAATTACCATGAAAGCCACTGAGTCATAATAATACATAATTGGATGGCTTAGGGAGAATTTTAACCAGTGAAATTTGGTGCCAACTAAAGCTAAATACTTACTAAAATGGCACAGATTACCTAAAATTTGGTAAGATTTTCCTAGACTTTTCTTAATCTATGAGTGTTGCTGATATTTTGTGTAATAAATTAGTACATTTCTGCTGTACTCAACTCATTACAGGGCCTAAAATTTTTTTACAGAATACATCATGCAAAAATAATTTGAAAATTGGTCATTCTGGTGCTTGGAAAAAAGATATTTCAGAGCCAATTTGGAAATAAGTGATGCATAAAAAAACCAAAGTTACCAATCAACCCAAAGTTTGGTTTGATGGATGACAATAGAGTAAAAAAATGTGACATATACTTTGTGGATATCTATATGCCATATAGATTTTTTCAGATTGTGCCTTAAGGAATGATGAAATATAAGACATTATTATATGACTCAAAAGAGCTGCAGAAGTACTACAAGTGAGACTGAACTCACAGTCCGAGGACATCTGATGAACAGTTTCGTGCGACCAAAAGCAAACTCTGATGCTGATATTGGCAGAGTCCTTAACAAGTATGAAACCCCTTCAGCAGCCGCACCACGCCAGCATGGCCACGTGTGAATGGACAACATCTTGTAACGCTGAAGGAAGGACTCATAAGTCTCACGGTAACAGAAGCCCCACCTTCGAATTCTTGCAGTTTCAACCAACCTGTACAAGCAAATTCAGAATTGTTGAAAAGAGTACTCAATAGGACTACATTATAAATTAAGAAATAGGATATGAAAGAAATTATTACATGTATCAGAAAATTTATATTAGGCAATGAGAGAGGTACAGAGGTACATGTATAAAAAACATTTGAGGAATAAATTAATTGTGTAAAACTTTATTTCATATCAGCTTAATTAGTTCAATAGCAAATACTTTGTATGCAAATAATTAGCTGTGTGCCGAGACATTAAAATTTTCTGATGGAAAATTTGCTTTCTGCTTTTCCTTAAATGTGTATTTTTCATTTATCTCAATAATTCTGTGAGAAGAACTCTTTCAACCTACACCTTATTATCCAGTTGTCAACATATTAATTAGAGCTGGATGAGAAAGTGAAAGATATATTTATATTGCTGAATAAGGTTACAGTTTGAGTTTCTGTTCCTCATAAACTCATTCCCTTCCCCTTGGTTGGTACCTTTATTCATAACTCACCCTAAATACCTAACCTGGTGAAGTACTAAAGCCATCTCAAATATCCGGGGCTGCTTCAATTCATTTGGTTTAATACACCTAATGTAATGAGGATTTTTAGATTGGAGGTTTTTTATAAGTGCCCCCATCGACACCTTAAATTGAGTTCCAGCAGTAGCAGGCCTCTTAAATGTAGTGCGCTTTGGATTTCCTGAGGACACAAAAGAAGAGAACATTGAGGCAAATTTCACAGCATCTAAGAATTTCTAGCTAATATGAAACCCCTTATATTGTGATAGCAAAAGTATTCACACTTATTGATTGATGGGAAGCATCATTTTCATTTTCAAAAGGATTACCAAACATGAGAAAACCAATATCCACATGGATAAATAATAATTATATTCCAAAAATATTATTATGTTTACATTTTATTAGAACATTCTTAAAAGAGCTTCAACTGAAGAGAATAATACTCTGCAAAAACTTTTTAATTACTTTTCTTTGGAAAGTTTACCTTCAGGGAACAATACTTTGAGCAATGGATGTTCACACCTGTACATGGCAAGGGAAATGTCTCTGTGGATCATGTCATTATTCTTATCCACAAATCCTGATACATTGTATGTCACAGTCCCAGCATAGTGCTTCAATCTGTTTGGGAGAAATATCATCATTTGGAGGCAATGAAATGAATTAATTCACAGTTTTACACTAAATTTACATCCTCATTAAAAACAAAACATTTAATTATTTATAACTATTTAAGTAAAACCTTTCATTTTTCACCTTAAAACATTTGCAGCATGTTAACTTAACAAATGGACTAGGAATAAGGGCAAATCCATGTTATGTATGTAGTACTTATCATTAAAATAAAAATTAAACATGAAATTCGTAACTGCATAAAGTGTAAAAAATTCTTTGTAGTGATGAAAAATAGAAAACTATAATGTACTTCCTCAGGATATTCATGAAATCACAGTAGAGAAACATGCCATATAGGTACTCATTTTGCCATGCCCAACATTCAACCATTCAACCTGATCATTGACATTCTTCAGTCAAGTATAAACTGATTAAGATAATGAAGGGTTTTTAGTATAACCTTTTAGTATTCACTCAAAGCACCATGTTGGCTCAAATTTAATGGCATTAAATATACAATGACCTGAGTTTTTGAGCAGCCATGCTAGGAAAAAAATTCCAATGCATTGGATTGGTAATGGAAGTATCAAAAAAGGTTGATTTGAATAATTGAATTAATTTTATCTGAGCATTACTACATTTAATACCATAAATATATATTTTTCTGAAAAATTCCCACATTTAAAATAGCAATAAAGTTATTATAAATGTGTAGTGGAAAAGTATGTAAATATTAATACAAAAAATTAAATAGAGGAGGTATGATGCATGTGGTATGATCTGTGGGAGACAAATTTGTCACCAAGACCCATACTCACCATGATAATGGAGACTTGGTACAATAAGGTGAATATAATTTTTAAAATGAGGTTAATCACAACTTAGCTGTCCATTTATGATCAGTGTAATGCTAATCCAAGAACCCATCATGAATTCTCCAAGACTGGTATCTTACAAAGTCGGCCCCCTGGTACCATAAGTCCCTACTATAATAATAATTCCCTACTATAATAAGAGTTATTAAGTTATAAGCCATATAATAGTGGTCTCCAATGAAATTCTAAGAAGTTAACTGGCCTTATAAGTCATAAACATGACTCAAATTCATTCAAGACATTGAGTATTATAAACGTTCTGTTCAATCTTCACCACCCCAAAGATTTCTGGTGACTTGACTACAGTCATCATGGTGGCTATGGCAGGGATCAGCTGATGAAGATGCTGAAGACCTTGATCATTGCTATGCTTCAAATGTTCAGATTCATTTTCAATTTCATCAACAAAAGCAACACTTAAATCTCAGGTAGTGGACATTAAAAGGGATTCACATTGGTGAAATGATGAGAGTACTAAGTTGGTTGGAAAACGCTTAAAGGAAACATTCAACCCTACAGAAAATGGGATTGAGGCAGAATATGGAGAATTACCACCCAAAATTACAAAAGGAGAGCCTAAATAGTGACTCTGTTGTGGAAAAATCCATTTCCCTGATTCTCTATGACTGTTTGGAGACATTTGAAATATAAAATAGCGCATTGCCACTATTGCCAAAAACTGCTACTGCCAGGAGATACTCCTGAGTATGTGCCCGCAACAGTGGTGCTTGATTTAATTTCCCTTGGAGGCTTTTGATGGATTCAATAATTAGCCCAAAATTGATTATTTATGATTAATAGATAATAGTTGACAGGCAGTGAGATCGACTATAGGTAACTTTAATGCGCCATTAATAGATATTCATAACTTTCATGCAAGACCAATTTTCCAAAAAGAGAAATCAAGTTGTTTGGTGGCAAAATGACGCTTCAGTTTTTGCTGTAAAAAGGAAAATCAATTTTGATAGCATTCAACCAAGGTATTAGTTTTACTATCCTTCACCTGCAGTGTGTTGGGAATACCTTGAGCTGTTGGGATAGTTGAAATGATTAAAAGATCTAAGACTGTATGTAGTGGTTTTAGTGCCTTATTCAGCAAAATTTAAAAATCTGTGATCCTCAGTGAGAAAAAAGAGATCACAACCAATGGATGCATGCAAGAGTTTCTCACCTGAAGCAATTATATGGCAAAGTGCTTCTATTTTCACTTTTAACAAAATTTCTGTGATGCTGAGGTGCAGCTTCAAAGTGGGTGTGGCCAGCATAAGCATGTGCAATTCGAGCAAGGAAAGCCTCATCTAATGATGGGAAGACAACTTGGGTGCCAGTTTCCAAGCATTCAGCACCTCTTAAACATTCTTCATCCAGGATTGATAAAATACCATGATTGTTCTAGATAATTAAAAAAATACCACATTTAAGAAGTGTGCAAAATTTCCACAAACACAACTGTATATTCAATTTAAAATATAATTACATATTTATTATTTACTGGAATGGTTTTAAGCAATTATCTGCAAGCATTGTTGTAAATATATTAGAAAATATTATAACTATTTCCCCACATTAGGAATCCCATGATTCCAAAGCCATGTTGATAGATTGCTTACACGACACAGTCATAAAAAAATATACTATACATTTTATTTAGTTTGAAAAATTTAACTGAAGCCACTGCAATTTCAGATTTTTGAAATGACACATATTACTGATCACCAAGTTAAGGGTAATCTTTTACCCAATGGTTCTTCAGTGGCAAATCTCCAATTTCTTATTGCCATGATGAAATAACACTGCAGCTTTGATCCTGGCATTAGAATTTAATTTATAATAACAATAAATGCAACATTTTTGTTCAATTAATCTTCTGAATTGAATGACTAGATACATGACAGAGGGTTCTGCCACAGTTAACATGGAATAGGAAATGGGATTCTCAATGCACAATTATGATAGTTAACAAAGAATCAGCATAAATAGAAAATCAAATGCAAATGTTGATTATAAACATCAAATAGATCAGTTTCATTATTATTACCCATACTCATCAGCAAAATGTTTCACCTCGTATTGTCTGTAGAGGGATTTCAATGGCCTGACTGCAATCCCTCAACAAACATTTCCATTTGGTTAAAATGAAAGGCCCTTTGTAGCATTTCATCTAGTGGTTAAGTATGTGACTACATATTGTTTTACTTTTGTATAATACAATTAACAACTCAAGTAAATTCACTGAAATGAGGTGCAATACCATAAATCCAGCACAAGAATGTTGTCAATTTTTGTGGCATTTGAATAGCTAATTAACATATTCAACCCAGCAAAAATCATGCACTTTACATTTTATGACTTTTACTCTGCACAAATGTTATATGTGCTTCATCTTCCTTTTTTGAAGTGCCTTATATCTAATTTGATGTGCCTTTTGCTGGCCATGGTGGAGGTGGGGTAACTCTCACAACCCAGAGGTTGCAGGTTCAATTCCCACCTAGGTGGAAGAAGGAACAATGAAGTCTCAATTTCAGCCCCAATTAAGTTGATAAATAAATATCTTGTATAAAGTATGTGATTCTCAAACTTCAGGATCCCATTGGCACCTGTTAATGATGTTCAGATGATGTTCACACATATATGTGAGTGTATATAACAACTATTGCACTAACTAATGAGAGGAAAATTTGGAGTAGAGAAGTCAACTTCTTCCTTTGTCTATATGGAATGTCATATTGCTGATCCAATCACCCAGAAAAATCGCCAATTTTCAGCTTCTCAGCAGATAAATTTTATTATATTTTATAAATGGTGCTGACATCACGGATTTATACTAGTCAGAATGTGTACTGTTCAATTATGGCAATAAAAAATTTTACATTCTAATCATAAAATAAATTTATTTCATTTTCAATATATTTATACAAATCCTGAACGACTTAGGGGACACTTTCCTGTATTTCATTATGCTTATCTTAGAACCTCCTAATTTGGAATCAAGTCTACACCCTGACTGCTGAGCATACTGATGTTAACTCTATGCAAATGCACTGCAGTTAATTGCAGCAACATTATGATGCTACCCTTCACTTAGTTTCACATACACACAAGACATTCATTTATCTTGCAATCATTTCATTCACCAACTCTTATTTTATTCCATATATACCACTCACATAACAGGTTCCAATTGTTCAGGCATCATCAGGGTGTACCCATTTCTTGATGGGCCAGTCTTATACAATCTCTGCCACCCATCATTGCTTTGATTACATGAGATTTCCCATAGAATTTTCAAATTAGAGGAATGAAAGGTGTTCAAAATTACCCCTATACCACTCCACCAATCAGTTTTGACACACTTTTGTCAGCATACCATAAGCAAAACCAAAGTCTAAAATTATGTACTTTTAGTTGACTTGTTTTTAGTAATTGAAAAGATTTTCACAGGTTAGACATTGATGCATCTTTGAAACATCAGCATATTGCATATTAATATGAAGATAGTGGTACTGCAAGATACAAGGTTTCTATAAAATGTATCAGTGACAATTTTTTCTCAACCTGTGCGTGAAGTGTTGAATTCGACTGTCAGTTAAGTTTCCGCATGATTGTAAATCGTGTTGGCATTAATAAGATGACCTTGCATACCATTATTACTGAAATTTTGGCAATGTGAAAGATCTGCGCTAATATCATCCCAAAGGTCTTGTTGGACGACCAAGAGCAGAGTCGAGTGTCTGCTTGTAAAGACCTTCTGTAATGGCATTGCAATGGCTCCCTAACCCCCCTTACAGTACCCACTTGGCACCAACAGAATATTTCCTATTCTCTGTAAAAGTGAAATTCTCTCTCAAAGGACACCACCAGGGAACCCTAAGTCAAGCCCCCAAAGAACCTTGAATGCGTACCCTTAAGGACCTTCATGAATCGGTCTACCAGGAAGCCTTTGAGTCATGGTAAAGCCATAGGCAAAACTATACTCATACTTAAGGGATGTACTTTGAAGAATTTTGTGGCATTGCAACAAAATCTGAAATATATCTATTTTCTGGAATTTCTAATAAAAACCATGCATTTTGCCATAATGCATGAGATTTGGCAGTTTGCATGCAGGCAGGACACAAAACAATATTTGTGAGAGGTGCATTAATGAGTTCCAAAATAACTCATTTTTTATCCATTTTATTATGCACCCAGAGTAGGAAGAAGAGTCTAACCCAAATCAATGGCAAAACCTAGTGATTGGCAATATCTTATCAAGAAAATGCAATGATTGATCTTATTGACAATTCCATTTCTATACTCCTATGTAGTTACATGACATAATTTGTAAGATTTGACCATTACTTTAAGAATTACTATTGAATACTCTTTATTTGATTGAAGTAATAACTCCTTAGTGCTTCTTCAAATGATTTTTCTCCATACTTATCTGCATATAAAAGTTTACCCATGCAAAAGTGAATGATCACAAGCTGCCTTCAAGGAGACAGCCTAATGGCATAATATCGGAGGAAAATTAAAATACAGTGTTTTAATTTCAAGTTTATGAAAATCAAATATTTAAGAGTAACTTACAAGACAGATACTGACAAATGACTATATTAGAGATCATTTGCTGCAGCATAATATATTATAATCAGTCACAAGAGGAAAAATAAATCAAATGAATATAATTTTGAGTATGTCATAATTAGCAAAACTTATAGTTATTCATAATTTAACAAAGCAGTGTTAATTTCTGATAGTGCAGGAGGTATTTCCTTAATTTATAATTACCTATGCAAACATGCATGCAAACAGATTTGGAAATGAAACGTGTAATTAATAGGAAAATTGGCCTGAAAAAAGTGCTCTATGTACAATCATGCTGACCACTGAACCATTTAGTAAAATAGTCTCACAAATAAATCAGTGCCGGTGCATTGTGGAAATAAATTACCACTTTTTTCCTCTGAGTTACTACAAAATTACTGGAGATTGGTCATGAAAAAAACCATTTCGGTAAACAGGGATTAATACCCACGATTTACGATATCCATTGTGTGGACCCAGGGGTGAAGAGGGGTTAGGATGCCAGGATGCCTTCCTTGGGAGGGAGGCCTATCATGATATGTTTCTTTTATTTTGTTCCATTGGATCTTTTAGAATGCCCAAGCAATGAAAAATCAAATGAGTTTGTTTTTAACAAAACTGTAGAACTCTCATTATTTCTGATTTCATTTCTTTTTTCCACACCCATCTTAATATTATGGTTGATAAAATTGACCCTGGTTCCGCCCCCTTCCTCCCCTGAATGTCAAACCTGGACTGGAAATGTGATCATCCATGAGATCTCCAGCTGAATCCACAAACAATTATACAATTAAGCAGTCTTGAGTAATCTGAATGGCAAGAAGGAATCTGGCTCAGCATCCCAATCAAATCAGATAGTATTTTTCTCATGAATATACATTGGTTACATTACTAATTTGTTTGACAATTTTAAATTTTGTTTAATATCATAAAATGCACCATCAAGCATTAAAGTGTTATTATCACCCAATACCAGGATCAATTTGCTGGGGTTTCCAAATATTTAAAGTAATTGATGAATGGAAAAACAAATTCACATTAATATTTGATTTCGCATCACTCTTACCTTTTCTATCAATTCACAAACTGCTGAACTGCTGGCAAAGTCCACATGCTTCCACTCCAAGCCTTCTCGCACATATTCCTCTTGTTCCTCTCTCAAAGTCCACTCTGACACTACTTGTTGCAATTTCTCATTACAAAAATTTATTATAAATTGTTCGAAGCTATTTAGCTCCAGCATTTCAAAACCATAAATATCTAACAAACTGAGAATTCTTCTTTTTCCATACCAACCAACCTGCAAATAAATGAAAATATTCTATTATTATTAGGTAATCTACCAGTTAAGGTAGGTTTTTGGATGGACACAACTATCAAATAAATATTTTGTAACTCCAAACAAAACCCAATCGAGCAACCTAAACTACATCAAGTCCCTCTTCATCTCTGTGTACTTCTTTCCTCCCTTCATCCCATCCAACATCCCTATCCTGTTCCTACCCTTTCCTCGCTTGCCCAACATTCTCCCCTCTATTACCTTCTTCAACATTCCACTACCGCTCAATACGCCTTTCATCCATTTTTCCTGCCTCCATAGGATTTCTCTCAACAAACCCCTCTCCTCACCCACCATCTCCAGAACTTCCTCATTTGTTTTCCTTTCGGTCCATTTCACGTTCTCCATTCTTCTCCACACCCACATTTCAAAAGCCTCCAATCTATGTCTATCCTCCTGCTTCAGTGACCATGTTTCCGCACCGTACATAGCTACGCTCCATATCAGAGTTTTTACGAGTCTTGTCTTAACATCTTTACTCAACGTCCCCGTCATCAACTCCCTCCTCCTTGAGAAAGCCTCCTTGCCTAGTGCAATTCTTCTCCTTACATCCCTACCACTTTAACTGTATTGGTCCAAAACACTTCCGAGATATGTAAACTGTTCTACCTGCTCTATTTTTTCCCCGCCTATTTTAATATTTAGCTTAGCCTTTTTCTTTCTGGAAAATCGCATGACCTTTGTTTTATTAATATTGATTCTCATCCCATATTTATCGCACTGAGCCTCCAATTCACTCAGCAATGCTTACAACCCCTTGGCTGACTGAGCAACTAATTCTAGCAAATAATATTCTATGTAACAAAAAAATAGATTTGTTATTAACTTCAAATTTGCATATCCTCATTGAAATAATGTACATTGTTACATATTAGATTCCTGGTACAAATGAAAAGCTACCAGCTTCAGACAGACATTTTTAAGGCAATTCAGTCACCACTGCCATAGAGAACAGCTTAAGAAGGAAATTTGATATGGGTGAGAATGACAACAAAGTGATCATTGTATAAAACCACAGTAATCAAGCCCAATGGTGATGAAGTTGGTTGAACTCTCTTCTCTTTAGGCCACTATGATCAACTTATTTCAAATGTGAATATGAAGTGCATATGACTATGCACCCCTAGTAGTCAGACACTTTAACATCTGTCTATGCCCATGTCTCATCCAAATGAGTCTACTGAGAGAATTTAAATGCCTGCATATCTGGGTGTGAATGGTGCCATAACATTTAAAGGAAATCGGAAATCTTCAAATGCAATTTATTGAGAATATGAACCCCAATGATTCTTTTTTGAAAATGGAGGATGTGTTCATTTTTATTTCTCTTGCTCAAAGAAGTTTGCCTCATATCTTCCAATGATTGCTGAGATTATGGTGGTAAGAATCACGTGTTTTAATTCATATATCAATATAGTAGCAGGAGTTTTAGGGGAGGCGATCGACAACTGATGTAATTTGCACCATTAAGGATGGATGGGAAAGGAGAAAGGGTGGAGAGAAACCCGGTGTCGCCTATCCCTATATCCTCCTCTTATCAAAAGGCTCCAAGGGATCTGCAGTTTAACCTCCCATCCAACGGATGGCGTACTCACTCAAAAGTGCTCTCTACAAAGCACCTCTTGTAGGGGTCAGGATACCACTGAAAAATGCCTGCTTCCTCCCAGATTCAAACCCGGACCCTCTGGGTGGGAAGCCAGTATATTAGCCACTGTACAATCCTGATCTCCCTTCATATATCAAGTTATGACAAAATAACGAATCCATAAAACAAAGCACACAGCTGGAGAACTGCTAACAGCAGCTCTCTTCCTCATTCAACCACTTTTCCAGACCGCAAGCCACCTCCCTCTTCCAAGTGCCTCACTCACTTGGAATCACCATCAAAAGATGATCTCGCACCCAGAAAGTACTGAGTTTGGGATTAGTTTGAAGTGCAAAGACATCACTTGATTTTGAGCCCAGAACTCCTAAGTGAGTACCTAAATGCTTTAACTTGGGGGTTACTAAGTCATGCATGATTCATAAGGAATAATAACTTTATTTATTTTTTTATGGGAGGCGACCGACAGCTAAGGCCAATTGTGCCATTAAGGGTGGATGGGAAAGGAAGGGTGGAGAGAAACCAAGCGTCGGCATTATCTTACTCTTATCAAAACTCACTCAAAGTGGTCTCCACAAAGCACCTCAAGTAGGGATCGAGATACCACTTAAAAATATTTGTTGTCCCCAGAATTTGAGCCACGGCCCTCTTGGTGGGAAGCCTGTATGTTAGCCACTGCACCATCCCAATCCCCATAGTAACTTTTTGCAATGGAAACTGGTTCACACAATTCAATCATAAGGGACCAACCCCTTTTTTTTCATATTCGCCAAAATTCTTGCTGGATAAAGGGATACCCTGTCAAAAATGGTCATATGTCAAAGTTCAGAGGGCAGAAAAACAATCAGAGCACTGAAAAGGACATCCATGGTAGTGAAATACCCACCTTTGTCCCTTCATTGACACGGTTGATGAGCCACGTAAAGAGACGACTATAAAGGGTTTTGCAAAGGGAATCCCTGGATGTGGTTGCCTCCACTGCACTGAGGTCTGCTATTAATGAGGTATCAGCTAACTGCTGTGGCTGTGAAGTCTGTCCAGAAACATGGTGATGGCTGAGGGGATGGAGGGAATGATGGCACTCTTTGCCAAGACGTCTTGATGTCAGCATACTGCTCACTAGGCCTTGGTCTGCACCGACTAACTCACACACTTCATACACCTCTGAAAAGGGAAGAGGAGATAACAAATAATAAAACACATATAATACTAAAAAATGCTCATGAACTTAGAGATTTAAATTTTTAAATTTTATCTTAAGGAAAAAAATCTAATGAGTGAAATTTTACATTTTTATAAAATATTGAGCCATGAAAATTGACCAATAAGATATGTTTTTACAAATAAATATTCAGTTTGAGCATAATATCACTTCCATCAAGAAATCATTTGTCTTTTATGAGTAGCAGGCATCTCATTATGAGCCTCTGCAAAACTACCACACGTTAGGAATTTGAATCATGAATGTAATGACTATAACTGGTAAAACAGGCATTGAACATGCACCACTTGATAGAGAATATGAAAGTAAACTGGAAAAATCTTACTGATAATTATCAGTATTATTTTTTAGTTTTATCAGTTATTATTTTTTTATTTTATAATTATAATTGGCCACCTATTTAAATTGTAGGAATTTGAAGTTACTCTGATGGTCCATTTCAAATAGTTATGCAATTGTATGACTTAGAGTTTTCTCTTTTGTCTTTTTAAATTTCATAATGGAAAAAATGCATGAAGAGAGCTCATTTGACAAGGAGTAATTTGCAGACATTTAAAAATCCTTCAAAGCTTTTCATTAAAAATTTATTTGGCATTTCATACACACATTATTAAAACAATGAATATTTTATTTTTTTGATACATGCTATCAGAGAAATTTATTTGAATGAATAAGTGGGAACTTTAAAAATGTGTCAAAATTCATGGTGCAGCCATACAAATCATTTGGAGAGTGCAAACAATTAATTACACATCTCTAAACATTCACAATCATATTTCATTGCAAGATTAAGGCAATATTGTAACAATTTAGTAAAAATGACCAGAAAATCAAACACACCATTCTGCTGACAACAATTAACATCATTATCCAGTTCAAGCTTTAGAAACTCCATGTCCATAAATAAACATCACACAATTAAAAATGAACACCGAACAAACAACAATCCATGTTCACAACAGCAAATACTGAAACTTTGAAAATTTAATTACAATTATCAGCAATGGTAAAATATGTATCAAGTTAATTTAGATTAGCAAAGCATACTTGAATTATATCTTAAAAAAAATCATATTAAAAAAACTAACTACCAAACATTTGTCAAGCAGATTGATTTCAGAGTGTTCATGCAGTGAGACTAATAAATAAAGAGGAATAAAAATCGGCAAATGAGTACATTGTAAAGGAGCGAAACAATAAGATGGGAAATGAATTATGGTGATCGTACCTCGTTCTGAATCATCACAACCTGTCCCCTGAGCCCTGGAGAGCAGGTGGGGGGGAGGGTGGTGGTGGTGGTGGTGAGGGGAACCCCTCTCCCCGTCCCCTGAGCATGCTTTGGTCCCTGAGGAGGGTGGAGGCGTCGGCCCAACCACCACAGACATTGTGCGTTGCTTCAGAGTGCCACTAAGCTCACCAAACTCTGTACCCAAGAGGTGGCAAACATCATACAGCTCTGGAAGGAATACCCAAGAGTTGCATCCTTCCTCACTACTCAGCGTAAGCTTGTGTTTGTAAGTAAGGTGGAGTAATTTTTGAGGCAAATCATAATATCCTATTTCAAGTCTCCCTTCCATGCAGAAAAGTTACTATTCAACCCATCTACTATTCTAAGGTGTTTTAGTGAAACATCATAAATTCAACTAATATCTAGTTCTTATTTGGGAGGACATATTAAATATCAAAATCTAATCAACTTTACTGGAGAAATATTTAACACTTGAGGGATTTTTGAAGTTATACACATGATGCTGCTACTATAAAAGTAAAATTAGTTCCTAATTTTTTTCCACATTTCCAATGAACTGGATATGAGATGTATGCATCTTTCTAGCAACTAATTTTCAAGCTGAGTTGAATTGTAGGATTCAATGGCTGTTTGTGGTATGTGCTTGAAAATGTGTTCTTCCATCACTTAGTAATACTGGTCCTCTGTTTCATATCCTAGCACATTTTTCTAGATGAGTCTGTGTGACTTTTCCAGATGAGTGTGAAGTTTGTAACCATGATTCCATATGAGTCCAAAAACAAGAGAAACTCTCAATTTCTCCTTTTTAAATAACGTGTTCAATGATGCCCTCTTGGTTTCATTTCAGTTTTACGGTAATGTAACATCCCAATGTCACAATGACGAATTCATTAATTTTTGAGGACTGTTCAATGAAGGATGATGATTTATTATTTTTATTCACATAATGTACTGCGCAAACATTTAATATATTGTGAGCTCAATGAGACATAAATTTAATTGATTTGACTCCAGTCCGGTGGCAGCCATTCCAAGTTGAAGTAAGTTCGGGAGGGAGCACACAATGAGCAGTATGCTTCATTGAAACTTTCCTTTCTCCTTAAAAAAATCCTCTACAGAGGTCTATGCAATGCTACAGAAGGCATAGATGGAGAATCTGTTCTGCCCTATAGTGGGGCTAGAAGATGGTTTAAAATGGCAAAAGATGGTAGGCAATCAATTTCAAAGGAATGTGGACCAAGAGTTCCAGTTCTCATGGAAGTAAACGTTCACACTACTTCTTCAATTGAGAGAACAGACCAATAAAATTCACATGAGAGCACAATCAGAAAAACTGAAAATTTCATTGGGGCCACTCTCAAATTGGTACCAGAAAAAGTCCAAGTGAGACTTGCTGGTGTGTGGAGGGTTCCAAGACTACTCATTCATAAACAACAGGATGTTCATGTGGAGGTTTGTCCACAGTTGAAGTTCATGTCAAAGGAAGATACAGAGCTTTTTTCATGGGTAATAACTTCAAATGAAACTTGGCTACACTGTTTTGATCCTGAGAGCAAACTGGACAGCAGTGCTGGGAAATCTATGGCTTCACCAATGCCAAAAAAAGAAGGCAAAGTTCCTATTCCCATTCCCCAATGTGAAGAAATACCATCATGGAAAGCAATTTTCATCAACAGAAGCTGAAAGCTACTTTTTTTATTTTGAAGGACTATTACAAAAACGGTTTGGAGCAGATCTTTGAAGCCTAGGAAATACGGGGGGGACACATCATTCAATATGGGACTGCTTCAAGAAGAACCATCAATATTTGGAGGATAACTAAAGGGTAGTACCTAGTAAAAAAATAGAACTATACTTCATTGAATAGCCTCATAGAGAATTTTCCATAAATAATAAGACATTTCAACATAGTTTTCAGATGGCTGAGGGAGGATTTGAAATTGAAATGCTACAAAGGGTATACTAAGGGTTAAAATGAATGTGTATATGGTTTGAAATCATAGCAGGCATGAATTGTACCACATTTTCTATCTTACATGTATGGAGGAGCCATGTTTTCAACCATTTCAATATTAAACTCTGTTATGCTTTGGCATGATGAAAATTTTTCAATATACTTACAAGAATAATGAAAAAATATAATTGGTAACTTTTCTGCAGTATGAAGACATATGAGTAAGGGTTTCCAGCACAAAATTGCTCCATCCAATTGTGTATGCTTAGGTGTCAAACAGAGTTAACATACACTTAAGAAAAATCATTTGACTTAAAAAATTTTCCTCAATTTATTCATGACATTTTTCATTCCTTTCAAAATGAATGTAATTCCAGTTATTTCATTCGTTGTTAACCTCAAAGTTATTGCACAAGAATGGAGATTTCCCCCAAAGATTTGCAATGAAATCATGAAATAACACATGCAATTGAAGCAAACTGAATTTGTTTGGTTAAAGTGCAGCCACTAAAAAGTATTGTTAACATTTCAGAAAGTCTAATAAAACAAAATGTGGGAACAGAAACAGGAAATTATGCTATTAAAGTGATAGGATAGGGGAATACTTACCATATTCATTGCTAATTGTACACCCCTCAGTGCCATCAATGTTGTTTGTAGGGATAAAAACAATATTACCTAGCTTAAGTACACAGGCTACAATTTGAAAGACATTGATTACTTCTTCAAGAGTAAATCCAAGTGTTTCAAGGGCCTTCTGGAAGTAATAACAAGAGAAAATTTTCACTTCTGATAATTTTTCACAATAAATTATTACCATTAATTAACATTAGGACATTACATGTATGTGTATTTGTGTGTATATTATATATTACATTATACAATTAGGAACAGAACCCTGTCTGTTCCTAATTCCTCTTGAGAAAGGTGTAGTGAGTCCCTCTTTAATATGTTTTAGTTTCTGTGTTTGCTATGATATATATATATATATATATATATATATATATATATATATATATATATATATATATATATATATATATATATATATATATTATAATAATTAGGTAATCTACCGGTTAAGGTAGGTTTTTGGATGGACACAACTATCAAGTAACCATTTTGTGACTCCCCACCTAGCAAACTAATCTATACCAGGTCCCTCTTCATCTCGGTGTACTTCCTTCCTCCCTTCATCCCGTCCAACATCCCTATCCTGTTCCTACCCTTACCTCGCTTGCCCAACATTCTCCCCTCTATTACCTTCTTCAACATTCCACTACCGCTCAATACGCCTTTCATCCATTTTTCCTGCCTCCATAGGATTTCTCTCAACAAACCCCTCTCCTCCCCCACCATTTCTAGTACTTCCTCATCTGTTTTCCTTTCGGTCCATTTCACCTTCTCCATTCTTCTCCACACCCACATTTCAAAAGCCTCCAATCTACGTCTATCCCCATTCTTCAGCGACCACGTTTCCGCGCCGTACATAGCTACGCTCCATATCAGAGTTTTTACGAGTCTTGTCTTAACATCCCTACTCAACGTCCCCGTCATCAACTCCCTCCTCCTTGAGAAAGCCTCCTTGCCTAGCGCAATTCTTCTCCTTATGTCCCTACCACTTTGACCGTCTTGGTCCAAAACACTTCCGAGATATGTAAACTGTTCTACCTGCTCTATTTTTTCCCCGCCTATTTTAATATTTAGCTTAGCCTTTTTCTTTCTGGAAAATCGCATAACCTTTGTTTTATTAATATTGATTCTCATCCCATATTTATGGCACTGAACCTCCAATTCACTCAACAATGCTTGCAACCCCTTGGCTGACTGAGCAAATAATGCTTGGTCATCAGCAAACCTAACCGATTTTACGAATTCCCCTCCGACTTTCATTCCTACCTCCAGTTCTTCCCATGCCTCTTTAATCATTTCCTCTACATATACGTTGAACAGTACCGGTGACAATGGGCAACCCTGCCTTACACCTCTTCCTAACACTGCCCATCCGGACTCTCCGTTCCCCACTCGCACCTGAGCAGTCTGAGACATATACAGGTTGCGGATCAGTCTCCTGTCCCTCCAATCCATTCCTATTTTCTGCAATACACGCATTAATTTTTCCCAATTCACTCTATCAAACGCTTTTTCGAAATCTACAAAACAGGCAAAAACATATATATATATATATATATATATATATATATATATATGTATATATATATATATATATATATATATATATATATATATTCAAACTTGAAAATCCCGCCATACGGCGCACAAATATTCATTCAAACAGAAATAGGTATAAGGAAAGGGGATAGGAAAACACATAAAAGGAGAAGACGGGACATGTGGGGAAGGCGGTTTTTGAGCAGATCACGAAAGTAAAAATATTTCCCTATCCGGGATCCCGGATAGGGAAATATTTTTACTTTCGTGATCTGCTCAAAAACCGCCTTCCCCACATGTCCCGTCTTCTCCTTTTATGTGTTTTCCTATCCCCTTTCCTTATACCTATTTCTGTTTGAATATATATATATATATATATATATATATATATATATATATATATATATATAGTGTTGAATAAAAAAAAAAAAATTTGGACAGCAACAAACAATATAAGAACACATAAAAAGAACACTCACACATTATTTCTTAATAATTTTGATGGAATTTAACTCTGTCTTCCTCAGAAGATATAGTAGTACCGCCTGCTGGTATAGGGGAGGTGAGGTATGCGAGAGAGAGAGAGAGAAAGAGTCGGGGAAGGGGAAAGGGAGAAGGAAGGCCAGAGGGGAGTGGAGGTAGGACCCTTCTCCCGTCCCCTTCTCTCTCTCTCTCGCGCGTGCCTCACCTCCTCTATACCAGCAGGCAGTACTATTGTATCTTTTAAGGCATACAGAGCTAAATCCCATTGAAATTATTAAGAAATAACATGTGAGTGTTATTTTTATGTGTTCTTATATTGTTTGTTGCTGTCCAAGTTTTATATATATTTATTATACAAAGTATTATATTGTATTATATTGAGTTTGTAGTTAATTGATCATAAAATAGACTTTAGTATGCAGTAAAATTTAATGTAACACAAATTAATTTAAAACTATTGACACTGACAATTTTGTGTGAATTTATGTCATTTAATATTTATACATTTTTTAATTATAATAATTTAATACAACTAATATTACACAAAATATTATGCATATATTAGAAAGAAAATAGTGACTTCAACCTTCATTGCTGAGACAAAGGGCTAGTTAATATGTGTTTACCACAATGTCAATTATATGGAACCCTCTGCACAGTTGGTGATCAGGATATAATTGATCAAATGAAAAATCAGTTTTGACACTTAAAACTTAATTATCAGGCTAATCTATTTGCTGAATGGACTCAGACTCAGATATAACACAAGGGGTCATTCACTATTGCAAGACCAACAGACACAAAATAAGCCAATAAGAAATATGATAAATTTCAAATAAAATACCTTGGTTACTTGGAAATCCCTTCGGTCATCAACTGTTTCCAATTGAAGGGCACGGCTGCTGTGAAGAAAGGCATAGTTATCGACATTCCTCTGAAGTTTCAGCGATTCTAAAAGAAAGCAGAAACCTATTGTCAAGTGTGAACGATCATCTTATAATATACCAGAAGGATAGCATATGACAATGATATGAAGTTGAACATTTCACAAAAGTCGGTACATTAAAAAAATAAGATCCTTTACAGAATACAGAATATGACTTGAAAATGCCAACCATATTTCAAAATTATGCATTTTCCAGTGGTTTAATTCTTGAGACACCTGATGGCCAGCCAGGAATGGTTTATCAGGATTTCAAGGGCAGACAGGTACAACCCAGATAATACAAATTTTTCTTCCATATAGAAAGCAATAATTAATTTTTTTCTATGGATACCACTAGCATTAATGAATTTGAATGAGTTTGCTCAAGTGAAGTAAATGGTCACCCCTGCTTTTTTTAATTTATGCAACATGCATTTGCATTTTTGCTTAGTTTGGTAGAATTGAAAATTCTAATCTATAAACCCAAGTAACTTATATTACTCTTGCCCGACAACAAAAATTGATACCATTTTCACTTTGTACTGTATTTCTCACCAATTTTTCTGACCTTAAACACTGGATACTTGGAGAAAAATGTAATTATGACCTCAGAAAAACTGTTTTTATCCCAGGTATTGAGATAAAAAGATGTATGCACTGAGCACCTTACAGTAGAGCATTGATCAGTAAATTTTGGAAAAATTTTAATGTGCTACTCAAATAATTTACTGAACAAATGAGTGAATAATTGCTCTCAAGAGGAATTTTCATTGATGGCTCTTCTAAAGCAATGCTCCTTGTTAATACAAATCAAGTGACTGGATACACTGCTTCAATTGGCATTTTTTCCATCTTATTTGCATTTGATTTAGAGCACTCTAAGATGAGGGAGTGAGTCTATAATAATTGTAAAAATTATTATGAAAACATTTATTGAATACTCATTATGTTAGTGTGATGTTGTAAATAAAGACATAGATTGTAGTAGGTACTCCAAATAGTTGAGAATAGAAGAAACTGGTGATCTTAGTATTACAGGAAATGTGGAATGGGGAGAGACATGATTGGGAGGTCAAGATCTGAAAATGTTGTGACCTCACAAAGGACCATAATTACCAGTGCCCATTCAGTCAGAGAGGTGTGCTCTTCGCTAGTGTGCATTCCCATGAGCATCATCTTTTGGGAGGGAGGAAGTGGACACTCATGAGAGCATCATTCAGATTGGTGCACATCTTAAAACAATAACTGCCAGACTTATGTGAAAGGTGGGAAGATGGTATTGGAATCAATATTATGACTGATTTTATTACAACCATATAAAACTTTACTCTTTGATTTTTAATTCAAAACAGGGAATGGACAAATATCCTTACTTACTCAGCAGTTGAATGTCAGCACCTGTGAGCAGTTGGTAGAAAATGTGGAAGTTTCTTTCTCCCTGTGCTTGTTTTGTTACTCGTGACTGCAAAAAGCAAAAACATTCTTTACTTTAAAAAGAGTACAAATAAAATATTAACATATTTTATCATAATATTGTTTAATTATATCAATAACAAATAGTATTCTAGATGTTATATAGAGATAGTTTTTTTATTCCATCTGATAACAATATTTCCCTTGCAAATATTTTAGCACTCATATAGGGTACCACAACAAAACTTTACCTCAACTACACAGAGATGCCACCATATGGGGATGGGGGCATGCCACATGATAATAATGGTGTCATTCAAATTTGGGGATGGGACAAAGAAGAAAAGAATTGTCCCAAAATCATGTTGTAGGATTTAAGAAAATTGTATACAAATGACCACACCGGATTTTACATGACTGCAGAACAGTAATAATTTACTCTTGCTAGCATTAATTTTCTCATACAATAAGACTTCTGACACAATTATGCTGTCTTTTACATTTATGTTAATTTTTAGCATGAAGTTCATTCAAAATATAGCAACACAAAATAGTTAAAAGATTATACATATATTAAGAGTGGGTCAATTTTGTGGGGGAGGGAGAGTTAGTTAGTTTGATGTTAGGGCAGAGTTTTAAAGTTTAAGGGAAGGCAACCCTACACAACTTAATGGTTGGCAAATTTAATTTAAAGACATTAGATTGGTCAATACTAAGATTACTGGAAATGGCTTATATTTGGGGTTGCAGGGGGACATTATACATATACCAGATCAGCCTTAATATTAGGTCAATATTATATAATTACACAGTAAACACATTACATTTTGAACAGTGAATGTCATTTGGGGGTGAAGAGATTGCAATTCACTCAACAGCTACAACAGTCATTACGGTAAATATCCACAGGAAGATGATGGGACCATGATTTGATCATTTTGAACTTTCTTACCACATTTTCATAAAAAGTATTTTCTTGTCATCACTATGTTTGGTTTAACATCATTAATTTTTATGTAGCTTCTCATTAACCGGAGATAACATTGATTTGGTCACTATTTATCATGCAGGAATATAATATTATACATTTATTCACATTAAATGAGCTGCAATTGAGCTTCTTATTGACAGTAAAAGAAATAAAAGCAAATATTAAACATTTTTATACTTAATATGATTTACAATAACATGGAATACTAGTAAGTAGGCATTAGTTCAAATGCATGTAAAAAAAATGCATGCACACTAAAACGAAATGGTCCCACAGAATGGAATGAGAAATTAGATAAATTTTCCAATAAAATAATTTTATCCTGTAACATAATTCATTAAAAACCACTTTCAAAGCACTCATGTTATCAAGAATTGACACAACAACCTAATGATTTCTATAGTCATTGAACAATGTACTGTGGGGAAATAATAAAAATAATAAATTACTAAGTGAAGTCTTCAACACTTTTTAATTTTGAAATTGTATTGATATAATTTATGCATTTTTAAAAAGACATCTGGTCAAAAAATCATCAAAAATCTCATAAGTGTAGAAAATATTCCGGGAGGTGAGGAAATCATTGCCTCTGATGAGACAGACATTCAACAGGAGGGAAGGATATCACCTGCCAAAGCTGGACTTGAACCTGAGTCATCTAATTGTCAGCAAGTTAGAGAACTGCTAAAAGCACTTGAGTGGGAAAAAATATTGAAGCCATCTTAAAGCTCAGGTGATTCTTGATTCTATTCTGGTTTATCAAATCATTTCATGGGAGAATATGAATTCATGGAGAAAAAGATCAGCTGATGACCTCATGATACACAATGACTAAAACTGGGTGCACACTTCATTTAAAAAAAAAAAATTTTCATTGATTTTAGGTCAGGATCTTCATTTGACATACATTTTTTTCATTTCAGCATATTTGGTATGTTATGAATTATCTATCATTTAGGGGCATTTATCCTCTTCTTGGGACTTTTTCACTTTAAGATGGTGAACAAGGCATCTAAACATTGACTTCATACGAGAACTAAGAAGAAGTGGTCCCTTGTGTACCTTGTTAGGGGAGAGGGCACTATGCTGCAAGAACCAATAGAGGTGAAAAACATGGTTGGAGAGGCCCAGGGGAACTGTCCTGTGAAGAATCAGGACAGGTAGGGTGTTAGCAAGTTGGTTATTGAGAAGGATATCTCAAAATTGAGATAAATTTCTGTCATTTATCACTAGGAAAAACTTGCATATGTGGTATATCAACCAGCATAATAGGCTATTAGACTAGTTGCTATCAGGATGATAAATATTTAGTGAGTGAAAGTTTACAATAGGTAGCTTATGTAGCTTTCCATATACATCAGTAAATCTTGCTCAACCTGCCTCTACACTGGAGTGAAAATGTTATTTTAAGGTACACACGAATCCATTAAGTGCCTGGCACAGCAATGATAAAATAAACAATCATGTCTGTCAGATTATTTTCATTGGTCTTCAATAGACTTCTGTTTCATAGGTATCAGCCATAGCTCGAGTCCCATTACATGAAGCCCAAGTGGTGCTGCTGGAATCTATTCTCTTTTTATTCAATGGGGTGACCTTTGTTGCCAATAAGATGATCATGCTCAAGTCTCAACTACAGAGGATGATTTATTTTCTTAAATAATGTAATTTCAAATATTCTAATATTCTTCCAATGGTTAATAATAATAAAGGAGGTCTATGCTCATTAACGGGCTGAAATGCACTGCCACCGATATCATAAAATGAATATAATATGACTTAAAAGAAAACAGTTATTTACACAGTAAGTACATTAAAAAACAATACTTAACTCATCCAATTCTAATTATTATCTAAATACTCATCAATTAAGCACAAAAGTTGGAAAAATAGCAATCTCTCAAACATGTTTTGAAACTCAACACTGCTGCTCAGTCTCCCAGTATTTGGAAGCATATTTGAGAGGCACATTTTTTTAGATATTCAAAATTATTGATGGCCTGAATTGGGACATTGAAACTGAAATTTTTTTTACATGGAATTGTAGTTGCTTTTGTATTACACCTCTTTTTTCATATTAATTAAAATCAGATTTATTAATGAGTTGATCAGGTAAATGTTAAAATATGGCCTTAATATATTAAGCATATTCACTTAGCAAATTTGTGCAAACAGTTTTTAAATGACAGTCCTTGGTTAGCTTTTATGAAGTCACTGCTGGATTCAAGCAGCTTATCACAGGCTACAATATTTAAAACATTCATAGTGACACATAAATATAAGATAGTGTAACACATGAAAGAATCAAAGACTTTGCATTTCCATTGCAAAAAATTTATTGTGTCGACTAGTTTTGAACACATTTTCACAGTTCTGAACACACAAATTCAGTCACAATTACTAACCAAGAACAACTAATGACCTCTACCCCCCTCCCTGAACTCAGTGACTAACCACCAAATACCAACCTTTTCCTCCCCAGCCATCCCAGTCACCCTATCTCTGCTCACGTCCCACCCACCCTTTACCCTCCTCCCTGCCATCCCATGACCAACCCCACCCATTGACGATTATGTATGAGTGCATATTTTTTGTAACTAGTCCAGATGATGATTCCCTGGAGCGAAACTAGTCCACACAATAATTTCTCTCCTGTGGAAACGCAGTCTTTGATTATTTCTTCGTGCATTACAAATGGATTTCCACAAAGTATCAGCTTCAACCATTTCTCTAATAAAAGAGTGTGTTTATGCAATGATTATCAATAGTTTGTAAGCTGAGAACCAGTCACTGATTTAAATTAATGGTATACACTACTTACCTTTTCCAGGAGGTCTGATTGAAATAAAAAAGGAAGTAATATTTAAAAGTCAAGCATAAGAGATTGAATAGTGATTTGCATATGAAATGTAAAAAAAAGGTTAACATAAGCTATACAACAATGCTTTTTGATTGCAATTACATCATAAAAGACAAAATTTAAAACAATACAAGATAGAATACTCTTCATGGATACTTATTTTTGTGTGTGTATTAATAGTTGCTTGAGTATAAATGAGCAAAATTTCAGTGGATACACAATATTTTCAGGTGCAGGAAGGTATAAGATTTTCTCTTACTATATCCATGTGAATGAAAGGAGCTAATTCAAATTCAGAATGACCATTTACAGAGTCAAGTAACCAAGAGATTACATTTATTGCTAAGCACACATCATAGGAATGTCAATTGAATCATGGGAAGATTCACATTACAAGAAGATATATATTTTTTCAAATACAAAAACGAAAATATGTAATTTTGAGGCACCAATGATATATATCAGTGAACTCATGAATTATATGCTCATGCATGCAATATAATTTTATAATAGCAGCTATTGTTGGACATGGAGGAGAGTAGTCAGGGGAAGAATAAAAGAAGAAATGACCCAACTATTGGCAGAATGTATGGGAAGGAATGGAGTATGGATCTTGATCTGAACAGTGAATGTAATGTAAGGCTATGATCCCAAATTCCACATTTCCCAAGAGAGTCTGCTCTGGATTTTAAACTGAAATCTGGTTGCTTATTATGGGACATACTTTCATGATTTAAAAAAACCAGCCTTCATAGTATTTATTAGGGGGACTGCCAACAGCTGAAGCCATTTGTGTCACCAGGGATAGGAGGGTAAATTGGTAGAAGTAGAATTTTTAGGGAATGGTGAAAGGGTGAAGAGAAGCCTGGAGACTATTTCTCAAAGCTATAATTATAGCTCACTCATGAGTCTTTGTAATTTTCACACATGGATTCTGCTGATAGTAAAAAATGGTGAGGGAGTTGATATTTGTTTACATTACACAGTATGTGCACATTTTAAAGTTTTATATTACATTTGAAATTCTCTTCAAAGGACTTTCAAATAAACTAGTAGATTTAAGATGTGGGCACCTAGGGCCAATATTACCCTACTCCTAATGAAAAGCACCAAGAGACCAGCCCCTATTCCATTGGATGAGACTAAACTCTTATCCAATGGAAGAGGGAACCACTGCACTTGTAGTGTTTTCCAAATGACAACAAGAAGGGATTAGCATATCATTAAACAATTCTGTCACCTGCAGAGCCTAGCCATTATGCCAATCTCAACCCTCAACAGCCATAGGCTGATGGAATGTGGAATTTAGGAAGGATGTTAGTATCTGCATTCTCTCTCTTCTCTAAAACTTTGTTAGACCCCTTCCATGACCTCTTAGAGGCCATTCAGAAAATAAATAGTTTAGATCACCTTTTGTACCATCATTCCACAAACCTTGACAGCATGATTTCACATTTTCCTCAAGGCATTATGACAAAACCCCAAAATAAGCAGCAATCTTACAAACTATTCTCTATTTGTTACTTTTAATTGTCAAATTTAGTCAGTTAAAAAGTAAACATTGAACAAATAAGAAAGGACAAGAATTTGATAAATAATTGATATCAAGCAAATAGACACTGGAATAAAAGGGAGACCCATTTATGGATTGTAGATGAAAAACTACAGCAGGATTGAAAAACCTGCGTGAAAAATTAAAACTAACCTTATGCAAAAAAAAAGGATGATACAAAACTACAAGACATAACTCAAATGAGCACAGAGCCAATGCCAATGCCATTTAGGATAGTAATGATGAAGTTCCTACCAAAGCCGAAGTTCCTATCAAAGAGATAGAAGGAGTTGTTGGAGGAACTGATGGAAAAAACATGCACATGAATATACACTCAACAAAAAAGAAGTTGCTGATAGTGATGAGAAAGGAGTTTTCATTCTCAGGACTGAATTTGTCAGTACATTTGATGGGCAAACTTGGAACCACAGAACTACAAAATATTATTGCAAATAATAAAAAATGAAAATAAAAGATTTTGACACAGCTCTAAAACCTAATGTGTGCTGCCTATATGAGAGGGGAACCTTTACCTAAATGCCATTCAACTATTTTTTTAAAATTTGACTGCGGGAGTTACTTCAGTCTGCCTCACACACATCAATGCAAATACAAGATTGCATTAATAAAAAGTATCAATATCTTTCTGGAGAAGCCTTAACAAATCTGATACACATATTTTTTGATACAATTCAATTAAAATTATGGAATAACATTTCCTGACTCTTTTGTAGCTTAAGAAAGTTACTGAAGATAATTGAACTCATTTATGAGAAAGGAAACTGCTGACACAATTATGTGGATTTGTTAGCATAAGTACACTAATATGAACTAAATGGTTTTAGTTAAAATCTGAAAAGAAGCTATAAAAAGACTGGGTCTCTCTAAAGGTTTTTCAAATTCATATTCCATAGAATATATGTAAAAATATGAGAATATTCTGCTGTTGAATGAATATCCTTTTAAATTAAGTAAAATAAAAAAATTGCATGATTACAAACATTTTCATTTTAAGGCAGGCATTTTCAATGGGAGGTGTATAGTTCTATAATTATGTGTTTAAAAATACATTCAGTTTTGACTGGCTAAGTGACCTGGGAAGCTAATCTGTGGAACAACAATCTTCACTCAATGAAAACTTTAGCAAAGTGAAGAAATGTAAATGGATGAGGATATGAGCAATTGAGACACCTCTGGGGGTTGCTGTAAAAAATCAATCCTTGTAATGATGACATGGACATAACTTCCTTTTCATTATTTTTTGGATTTTTACATTATGATTTTTGGTATTGAGATTGCTAAAGAGCACATCTATTTTTTTTAACCATCCATGTACCACAATTAAGAAAGCTTGAGAGGGACAGCCAGTTGCTTTTTGAATACTCCAATTAGCATGCTCATCACATCTTGGGAGAAGCGACTTCTACTAGGACTCAGCTATTCTTGAGCAGAGAATAATTGATGTTATTTATTGATAAACATAAATAAAAGTATCATCATCCTTAAATTCTGAGAGTCCATACAACACATATTTGGTTGTACCTACTCTATTTTAAATTTCACAAATACTGTATTTTAAAACTTAGATATATACTTACAATTCGTTACCGTCCCACCTAAAGGCTCTCCCTTAAAGTCAAATTCTACATCTAGGCACTTTCCCTGTAAAAAAATAATACCCATCAACATTTTATCCAAACAGCATCATTATTACAAGACTACAATGAACCAAATCCTCAATAGATATGACAGACATCACCTCATACTCAAAGAGTTTGATATTCACCTTAACAAAGTGAAATAACAATTTAAAATATATAAAGCAAGATATTGTTCAGACTGTTATTAAAAGTTATTTAAAAAATATGACCCATCACTAATCATCCAAAATTATATTCAAAGATTTCCCTCAGATTTTTAATCATATGCCGCATTTCAATAATTCTCAGCATTTTCCCTCCAGCTAAAGGAGAAGTGGGATGACTTCAGGCCCTGAACCTCTGCAGTGTAGCTAATCAGCTGAAAGAATTGTGAGAATGGGCATTCGATGAAGTGCTCGCCAGGGGGAGAAATGAAGCCTACTAAGTTTGTAGACCAAAAGACTCAATAATGTCCTAAATTAAATGCATTTTTTATTCTCATTTCACCTGCATGGAAATATACTATATAACTCATGTTTACAGCAACCCACACATCCACTCAGTGGTGGCCATGGCTCACAAAAAGCATAGAGAAAAGATGTCACTGGTGCCCTTGATGGATAAGCATAACAGTAACTTATGTACCAATCTCATGTATTATTATTATCTTGCATAATATTCACACATCACATAACAACCTGATCAATTTGCCTCTCATCATCATCAGTATTACAATCCTAGAATTGGTTAACTGCAGCCATCCTTTCTACTCTAATTAATGTCAATTCCCTCAATCCTTGATCCTTCTCTGTTTACATCCTTCTTAATTTGTCCTATGTATTTGTATTGTATATGTATGTATTTGTCCTCTTGGTCTTCCTCATGGAATCTTCACTTCTATTTTTCCTTCTATCATATTCCTAATCAATCCATTATGCCTCAATGTGTGTCCAATCCATCTATTTCTTCTTTAGAGTTATCCATATGGTTGTTCTATCCTCTTCTGCTCTCCTATATACCTCCTTGTTCCTCACTTTGTCCATTTAATCTTCAGCATTCTCTTCTAACACCATGTTTCAAAGGCTTCCACTTGCTCTAGTTCCACCCCTCAAATTGTGATATCTGCATTCAGCTTCTCTCTTCCGCACACAAGGATTTTAGTTTTCTTCTTGTTGATGTTCATATTATACTCCCCCAGTACTTGATCCACAGCACTAAGAGTTGCTTGCAGGTCCTCTTGCGTTTCCGCCACTACTGCAATATCATCTGCAAACCGGAGCATGCTCATTTCTTCTCCATTTACCTTGACACCTTTTGATACCCAATTCTTGTGTTTCTCTTATTGCCTCTTCCAGTTACATGTTGAATACTGCTGGTGAGAGGTTACATCCTTGTCTTACTCCTTTGCTTAAATTGGCTTTTATTTTTCTTCCATTTTTCGTTTGCATTGTTGTAACCTGATTATTGTAGAGGTTATGGATAATTCTGTTGTTGCAGTCCAATCCAAGTGCTTCTAGTATTTTGAACATCTTGTTCCATTCGACGTTGTCAATGGCCTTCTACAATCCCACAAATGCCAATTATAATGGTTTATTTACGTGTCTCATTTTTTCGGCCAGAACTCTCAAGCTGAGAATTGCCTCACTTAAAAGTCACCAGGTTCAATATTCTATGTTCTTCGCATTTATCTGTTTTCGGATTCTTCGGTATTGCAATCATTATACTTTTCTCAAAGTCTTCTGGTTTCTTTCCGCTGTCGTAGCTATCTTTGATTATTCCATTGAGGGTTTCCTTCGCTTTAACCCTGAGTGCCTGGATTATTTCTCCGTTCATTTTGTCAACTCCTGGAGCCTTGTTGTTTCTCAGTTCTGCCACAGCTCTCTCGAATTCGCTTCTTAATATCTGCGGACCCCGATCGTAATTAAGCCATCTTGTAGTGGTTTAGGAGCTTGATAGAGTACTTCAGTATATTCTTTCCATCTATTCCCAACGTCGTCATCATCTATTGGTATTTTTCCATGAGCGGCTCGGATGTTTTGCGCATTTGTTTTTTCTTTCCCCGAATTGCCTCTTCACTAGTTTATAAGTCATCTCGCTATTTCCCCTTTTTCATTTTGTCTTTAATTTCCTCGCAGCAGCTTTCTATCCATTCTTCCTTTGCCTCCTTGCACTCTCGGATGACCTGGTGCCGCAACTGTTTATAGAGGTCTTCTTCGTTTTCATTTCTTGGATTCTTGTATTTTCTTCTTTCGTCAATGAGACCTCTTATTTGATCTGTTATCTATAGTTTCTCAGATGATTCTGTCTTACTCACAAGGAGCTCATCTGCAGCTTTGGTAAATATATTCTTCATTTCTTTCCATCGACCATTATTGCCGGTATTTTCATTATTTCCTTCTATTTCCCTTTCGACGCCCGAGGTGAGCTTTTCTCTTGTGCTCCTTTCTTCCGGTATCTTTGTGTTTCATCTGGGTTGTTGCGTCTCTTCGTCTTCTTTGTATCACAGTCCGCTGTAGATGATCACCAGGTTGTGATCGCTACTTATATCTGCGCCGGGGTAGCTCTTACACTTCTTAACTTGGTTCTTGTATCTCTTCCTGACAAGGATGTAGTCAATTTGGTATCATGCTTTGTCTCCAGGTATCTTCCATGTGTATCTTCTTCTCGGATATTGATCTAAGATGGTATTTGCCACTACCATGTTTTTCTCGTTGCAGAATTCTCACTCTGCCACGGCGTTTCGTTTTCCCAATCCGTAGTACCCCACGCTACTTACCTCTCGCCCCTCGCCGACCACAGCGTTCCAATCTCCCATTACTATGAGGTTTTCCTTCCCTTTTACTGTTCCTATAACCTCTTCCAGTGGTTCGCATACTTCTTCTGATTCCTCATCTGAATGGCTGGACGTCGGCATATACACCTGTACTATCACTGTATCCGTAGGTTCTGCCTCTAACTTTATCATCAGTATCATTTAATTTTATTGCCACCACGATATTATTTTCTTAGCCCATTTCTTCATGAGTATGATGCCTACACCTGCAATTTTCTGGTTATCTCCCAAGTATATCACCCTGTAGCCATCGCTCCAGAATTCATTCGCCCCCACTCACTTAATTTCACTCACTCCCAGGAAGTCTATCCCTAGCCTATCCATCTCTATCTTTGAATTTTCTAATTGCCCACACACCCCTAATGACCTAACGTTCCATATCCCTATTCTGTATTTATCCACCTTGACTGATATTCCCCTCCCATTAGTCCCCGTCCGGACATCCGATTTGGGGGACTAGTTTACCTCCGGAATACTTTACCGGGAGGAAAGCCATCAGATCACATTTGAATGCAAGGTACACCATCATATACGAGTATATATATATATATATATATATATTCCACCACATTAGCCTCCCTAGAATATGCAACCTTGCATTCAAATGTATATATATATCTCCACGACGTAGAATCACCCACGAGAACAATATAACACTTAATACAATAATATGAGAAAAATATAACGATTTTGCATTTTTGTTTCAGGAACCTATACCAAAAGCTTTGTTCTTCTTCATGCTTTTACACCATGATGATCCATTAAAAGAGTAGAAGTTAGTAATAGCAATATCTTTTGGTGTGAATATTCATGCCCAGGTAAATCTCTATCAACTGGGGACTGATAATTATTAGCCATCGATTTTCTAATATGCGACAAATATGTAATCTTTTAGAGTGAATGATAATTAATAGTGGCTAGCCTTCAATGCCTAATGACTACTATTCATGTGATTATAAGCTAACCTACCTGAAAAAATTAAGCTGGAGAGATAATAAGATAATGCGATAAGGGTGCTTGTTCCGTAGTTCGTAAGTCGCCTGATGCTATTCTTCGAATGGCATCCGAAAGCGGCATCGGTAGTTATTCCGTAAAAGCCGCCGGCATCAGCATCGGCAAACGGCATCGAGTATGTCCAATGCCATTTCTGACGCCACGGAAGGATTAAGGAAAAGTGAAGTTAATGCCCTATGCACGACGCTCCAAGTTAATGGGAGGTTGACAAAATAAAAAGAATATTCTTTCAGTCAATGCCATTGGTTGAAATGATACTTCCCTACAATTGAAAAACATCAGGCACGGATTATGAACGTTCATTGAATAACTGTATGGTTTTATTTACATATTCATGGGTTCCTTTTTAAAGTGGCATACCTCATATTTTATAATTAGCATTTTTATATCATAGACAGCTGGTGGTAGGTAATACAGTCTGACGTGAAATTTGAAACAAGAAATCTTTGGTACTATTTTGTAAAGTATCATCATTGGCCGTGCATATCCATTTGCATCTGTAAACATCACTCATTTCGCAAGACATTAAAGAAATAAGATTTAAATACGGAATTGCATTAAAAAGTAAAAGCAACTGGAGACAAACTTTAAATATAGCAATTTTCTTTCAAATTGAAACTCAAGAATTTCCTCGCAATGAAATGCTTTTATTCATTGAATGATTTTTTTTAAACGACAAACAATTGTAGTGCATTGTGTTTTTATTACACAGTAATATTTACATTTTCTTTTTCAAGCTTGTTTATAGGGTTGAAATGTACCTGTATTTTGTTCTTGTCTTATAGTTTGACGACTCCCTTATATAACGTATATGTATAATCAGCGGGCAATAAAAATATTATTATTACAATTTTAAAAGTTAAAACATAGGTTCCTGGCACTGAACTTCTTCCCACTCGCCTGCAGCTATCTTCAGCCATAAATTTTAGTGTGAGAAAAAGCAGCTGTAATGTAAAATGCTATTTCGTTCAATTTACCAAACAATATTTGGATTCAAAATTCATTTTGCAAAAATATGAAATGATTACTTTATGGAGTATTGAATTGAGTATGGAGTAATGATTCTTTATGGACTTTATTAAACAAAACTAATTCTGTTCAATTTAGGTTTATCAAACAATAATCATACGTAGTGATGTAGCAAATTGGAATGCGCCATGGAATTTCTTTATTAACATAGTTCATTTATGAGTTAAAAGTTGCGGATCAGTGGAATTTAAGATATGCGTCAAATTGCCGACAGAGGTATATAGTTACGAAGTGTTATAATCGTTATTATTAATGATAATTTACAAGTAAAGGTAAGATTTTGGATGGACAGTCTTGATAACGGCACAATGATGCATTCATTTAGCTCTTCAACCAAAACAACCAGACATCCGAAATCAAAATAAGCCCTTCTTCAATAACGCATACTTCTTTCATTTAGTTCAACATCCCAAACCTTTTTCTTTCCCTTTCCTCGCTTACCTAACGTTCTCTCCTCCATCACAGTATTCAATAGTACAGTATTCTTAGAGAACCATAAAAGTCTTCACAGTATTCGTAGAGAACTATAAAATAACAGAAAAAATCTCCGTCGCACATTACGAAACGGTTTCATTGATCCCGTAGCCTTCTCTTTAGAATTATTGCAACTCATATTTTCACTGCTTGTAGCAAGTGTCACTACACTGCCTTCATTCTGAGAGCTTATGCGGCTGATTAAAAAATCTGCCGCATAAACTTCCAGAATTCTCTTAAATTTTAACGTTTACAGTGTCTTGTATGACGATTTTGACAAATGACTGCCACAACGCAATGCATTCGTCGATGCTATTTCAGCGATGCCATTACGTCACGAGCTCGGCAGCCCGAAACTCAGATAGCATCTAGAAATAGCATCGGCGATTACGCAAATACCATCGGGCGTCATCGTTAGGGAATAACCCCCCTGGTATTATCAACCTCGATGTGCTTACCCTTCATGCTAATAACTACTGTAATAGCAGAGTGTCCATTGTGTAAGATCCTAAACCCTGAAGGCCAACCTTTGGCAATAAGCCCGGTGGCCTAGTGTTGCCCATCTGTACTCTGCCCACAGAGGCTTACTACAGTTGGGTCTTAAAACCGTAATGCGGTCAGTGCAGATGGCTTCTTCAACAACGACGAAGAAAAATATGTAGCTCGCAAATACGGTTTTGCCTAGCCATGTCTCTCAAAAACCATTAGTCAATCCCACAATGTCTACCTGCCGGTAGCAATAGTTAAAGAAGAGGAAAACTGAGGTTTATGATGGCTAGAAGATATTATCAGCCAATCAGTAAAAACACTTGCGTCCCCTATTGCAGATACCATTTTAACTTTGGTACCGTTTGAATTCCCTGCATGGTTTATAATACAAAGATGAAATAGAGAGATAAACATAGCAGGTATTGTTTGTACAAATATGGTTGACTAAAATGTATAAGATATCCATTTAAGATTGGAGATAATTGTGAAATTGCCACGGGACCTGAAACTCCACCACTACATCATTGCTACATCTACCTTCGAAGGATTGGGCACGAACAAATTCAAAGACTGAAGATATGATCGCTGGAGAAACGCGATGCTTATAAATGTAAATTCGATCCATGATACGACGCCAATAGAAGAGAGCGCACACTAAGAAAGTGACCATTTTAGAATTCATTTGGTAATAAAAATTCAATTTTCTCGAAATGACAGCTTTTTTTCTCCATCATTTGTGTCGAAATCATACATTTATATTGTGTACCGCTCCCAATCATTCAGTTGAATGTTCTTACTTAGATTCCATTGCTCCATTACTTATTTTTTCATTAATAACGGCTTATTGTACATGAAGAGGAACTTTGCAGATTGCACTGTACTTCTTATTTTCCACGACCATGATTTCGTCGCAACATCATCTGTTACGATGAAAGACCTGTAGAGAGAGCTTTGCTACATACAGCTTAGTTTGGGGTTTGTTATCGTGAGAGGTAAGCATCTTTGATTTTTTAACTTTGAGGGAGGGGGGAGGAGGATTACACGGAGTCCTGAGACGCCAGGAGAGATCTACTGCCCTATGGCAGCACCAGAAGGGGCCGACGTCCCCCTACGCTTACCCCCGGAGGGAAGGGGCAATGCGACACTAGGGCCAAACGTATAAATATTATGTATGTGTGTGTATATATATATACACACACACACTCGTACATACACCAAGTGACGAAACTTCCACCGCAGACAACACATGGTATATTGATCAAAAGATAATATTAATGAAATCTTACCAGAATAAATTATGTGAATAAAAAATATATGGCTACTCTTTATTGAATATTCCTCTTTTGCCTAACTGATAGTAGCTGTGTTTGATCGGAATACTGGATAGAATTATTGCATAGTTCGTGAGAATGACGAAATATTTTAATTGCTGGATGTATGTTTGTATTTTGGAAAAGCATGGTGGGAAAAAGGAGAGCATTAAAATACGTCCGAAAGGCGGTGGCAATGTTGTTTGTGATATGTGGGGCGCATAAACATGCTTGTGTAGGGGAGAAAAAAATGGTATTGCTGTATTTTGTCGTGGGAGTGAAACTAGAGCGTGACAGCATAAGCACAGACGTCGAATAAATGCTGTCGATTTGAAGAACTTGAGGCAAAAAATTGGGAGAAAGTTGAAGGAATGAAAATGGATTGAATATCTTAGCAATGGAAAAGTATGAAAGATAAGCGCCATGCTGGTGACCATAGTAACCAAATTCGATGAAGTGGAACGTGCACCAAAGTTGATACGATGACGGAGTGAATTTCTAGTGAGGAAGAAGGGGATGCGTAAGAGTGACTGGTAAGACTCCTTGCATCGAGGGATACGAGGGGCTCGTATTAGGGGCCGCAGGGACACACAGAGGAACGGGGACACAACACATATTGTTCCGGTGACTTGTGTGTTGATTCATTATGCCACCTTTATTTTATTTTTGCCTGATTGTCACTGTAGTAGTCGGCAAAAACTTGCACGGCAGAGCAAAGCATTACCGAAAATATAACTTTTTTATCCCGATAATGGAAGGCTGCGAAAAATTAAGCTCACTGATATGATTCAACTATGCCAAATAAAAGAGAGAGGTGATAGGTTAAAAAAACTCGTTCCTTCGGCGACACTGAATATACGATATCTGTTAATACTGCGTGGAAATCAACGGATCGATTGACTCATTCACGCCAACGTTGCTCTTCAAAACATTTTTACCATTGAATCGATCGGTGGAATTGATTAAAATCTTGTAGACGTCTCTAATAAAATCCCTGTGAGAGATATTTAGTGAGTAACATCCCCGCAACGTTTACAAGGGGTTACCCTGTCAGGCATACAAACATCAAGGGTAAATGCAAATTTTTGGCTTTGCATCTGAGGGAGGGGAAGGTTGAAATGGGAGGAGAGAGAGAGAGAAAAAGAATCCAGAAAATGAGAATACGGGCGGAGGTCTTTTGATGGAGGGAATCAAGGCGGAGCAAAGAATAAGAGGGCCGGCCCCACGGGCAATTGGGTAGGCGAGGTGGTCGGGTTCCCCGCGACCGAGCTCCTCGTGGCCGGTCGGGGGCAGGCATGGACAGTTCCTGACAGGAGCTAGATGAGAGATGCTGCCCAGCACATACTGCACGATTTGTAAAGAAGTGATGAATTCCTCGCGATGTAGGTCCTCCCCAGTGCGTCTTTTACGGCACTAAAACTGTGGTTTGGGCAACGATATTCCTTACATTTTCATATCTAGTTCCCGAAAAAAACGAATTGTGTATGAAAATAAAGAGTTCCTGAATCCATTGATGATGCAGTCTATCCGCCTTATCTTATCCGAATGGTCCAGTCTGGAGATATGATGGGGCATCTTAATAAATCCTTCGGTTTCATTAACTTAATTGAGAGTCCCGTCCTTTTCCAATATCTTTCTCCCTTCACGCGCGGAGAGACGGTAGCCATCCTACGATCCTACGTAGCTCCTCCACTAACCGCGTTACGCCCGCTTTCCTATCGCAGGACTTCCTCAAAAGCCTTGCGCCCCTTTCTTTGCACCATGTCCATCTTCTCAACTCCTAATTTCCATCCATCTAACTTTCCCCTCTCCTCCCCACCCCGACGGGTCCCACACACTTGTGCATTCCAGGCGCGGCCGAATCTCTGCAAATTAGCCGCAAAGTATGTGCGCACAGACTTAATGGCATTTATTAAGTATAATCGAAGAACCAGGTCACTAGTTTCTAAGCAATTTAATTTTTCAACTGAGATTATTCTCACAGAAAAAGGAACATTTTACATTTGGAAATGCTAGACAATCGGATTACATTCGTTTTGAGATACATGGTAATCTACACGCATGGCAATAATTAACAGGGGAAAATGTACTGCAGTTGAACCAGATATTTAAGCGCATGAATTAAATCTACTCTTTACATAATTTTCTAAGGCGATAAGAGCAACACATGTTTCAAATCTTTAAATAGCGAATCTAAGCAGTTTATCTTCGAGGTTCCTAAGCAGAGAAACAACTATAACAACGATAACTGAGTCTAGATTTGTCAAATGCTTGGTAGTTTTTAAATCAATAAAAATCGTCTTCTCCGAATAATTACTGATGCATACTCAAGTGTGAAACCAGGACATAACACATAGCTTTGTCTTGTTGAGCCTTGGAACATGACCTTTGGAAATGAAAGGATTAAAAATGAAATTACGAACAGACTCATTAAAATATTGAACAACATTATGATACCACTGTAAATAGAAATATTAAGGCTGGCTCGACGAATAGAGCCACTCTTTGAGTTCATTTCAATCCTCAATGTGTACGAAACCATCAGGAAAGTGCAACTAACGTGGCGTTCCATTTAACAACTATAACATGGTGTGGCCATTAGCCCACTAACTGGAAAGATATAAGTAGTTCTGCATTCTCAATCATCACTCCAACTCTTAGGGCAGGTATCATAACGTCTCATTAAATCAAAGGTTAACTTTAACCTTTGTTTAAATCAAAAACTCAGCTTTATGACCACTAGTTAAGTTCAAAACCAGCCGTTAAACAAGTCAATAACTGACAAATGATATTACTATAATTAACTGGTCGGCATTCAATAATGAGCAGTCTTATTAATTCATAAAATCGGATTTTTTAGTAATCTCCAGGCTAAATTAACATTATACATTAACTAATGATTGGACTTAACGAGACATTATAAAACTTGGTCTTAATGCCATTGGCAAAGCATATTTCTCTTCACATGATGCTCAATGTTGTCATTCAATGCTCTCTACGACACTGTCTCCTCTTTATGGAGCATCGCATGTTTGGTCAGTTCAGCAACACTGTCCACTGATAAAAGGTCAATATGGTTTACAAATAATACTATAGGCAAGAGCGGAGTGGGGTGAGAAAATTATGAAGAGAGGCCTTCAGTTATTGCTTTAATAAAACAAATAATATAATTTTAGAAGCCTCCCCTAATACGTGGGTGATCGCGAGATATTAATTCTTTGGAACAGATTAGCTTTCACAAGAAATGTGTTGAAATACACAGAAAGACATACTATATAGTATACACACATAACTTCAATTTCATAAATATTTTGCATGAGTTTTTTACGCATTAAAAGATGCTATTGAGAGAAATATATTATCGCCATCGTCCACAAATCGAATGGAAAGCGCAGTATTTAATTTACTTTTTCAATTTTTTATCTCATTAAATTTAATATTTACGAACTTCTGTATACTTTCCATTTTACAATTACACACTTCTTCATGCATCGGAAAGTGTTCTGATTAGGAATGCGTATCACGCCCGAGCACTCGTTCCAGAAGTGGTTATCAATTACTGAATATGGGGAGCGCATTGCAATATAAATTATATCTTCTGACCTTTGCATTTCATAATGATCGTTGAATCCGATTAATTGTGTCAAAGTACAGCTTTCGCATAACGAGGAATGACGGAAACTACACTTACAAGTTCTTTCTGCAATATGACAATCGATGGGGAACTAACTACGTTTAACTGATGGATCACAAATACTTTCCTGCTCTCATCTGATTCAAGAGATTCCCAAACTACGAAGGTAGGTTGGAAACATTGATGGACTAGGAAAACATTGAGCAGAAATAAACTACGAGGGTAGCCTGGAAAATAATGCACACATGTTTGTAGACCACAAACAAAATGACTTTCAGAAGAACTCCTGGTGACATGTGGAAGTAACATTCCCCCTCAACACACATACGCAGATTCGAGGTCGTTGCCTTTATCCAGCGTTTGTTTTTGAGAAGCGGAAGTATGGAGACGGGTTCTAGTGCTACGTCAACGCAAGTTAAACAGCCTGCTGTTGTCGAATTTTTAGCTGTTGAATAAGTGATTTATTTATTTTAATTTTTAGCTGTTGAATAAGTGATTCCTACAGAGATTCATCGTCGTTTAAAGGCTATTTATGGTAACGATGCTGTTGATAGGTCAACTGTAAATCGATGAGTAGTGAAATTTCGAGATTGCGAGGCTGAAAAAGCCGTAATTGTTGATAAAACCTCTTTTGACTGTGTTTTGGGATGCTCACCGGGGTTATGTGACCGATTTTCTGGAACGAAGGGCTACGGTAAATTCTTCTCAGTATACACAGACTTTAAAACACGTCCGACGTCGAGTTTGTCGTGTTAAAGGCAGCCCGGCGCCAATAATCTTGCAACATGACAACGCTCGTCCACACACCTCACGCGCAACTGGAGAGGCTCTGCGAAACCTGAAATTTGAACCGATTCCACACCCTCCTTATTCCCCCGATCTTGCGCCTTGCGATTTTTATTTTTTCCTCAACTCAAGAGACGCCTCAAAAGACACCTCATTACACCTCAGACGATGAGGTGAAGGCAGCTGTCAAGTGTTGGGTTCGAGAAAAGTCGGAAGAGTTTTTCAGTGACGGAATGAAAACACTTGTTACACGTTGGAAGAAATGAGTTAGCCTTAACGGTGACAATGCTGAAAAATAAATACTGATTTTCAAACTTAAGAATTGTACTTTAATGTGATTTTTGCTTGAACTTGCTAATTGCTTTGGTTCGCGCTCTACAAGCATGTGTGCATTAGTTTTCACCCTATCCTTGTAGTTCCTCGAACACATCTGTCACACCTTCTCGTAGATATAAAAATAAATCTGGTGGATTTCCTCTGTTTATTTTCCTATTACTTGAAAGACTGTTTCTCCATGGATCCCAAACACTTGCCGCTAATTCCTAATGTCGCCTAACTGTAGCAAGTAACTTCTCTTGCATACTATACATTCTCCTCTAATCCGTATAATGGAACCCAACTTCTTTAAGATTGACTCCTGTACACTTATGATGCGTGTACACCATGAAAAGGCTTGAAGTCAGAGTTATAAATAAGCACTTGATCTATTCTGTGCTGCTTAATATGACCCCATCTATTCTTTAATTTACGTTAAATTCCTGTTTTCTTTTATTTCAAACATTCAGAGCTGTGAATTATCTTATGTTTAATGCTAAACCCCTTCCCTGAAAACACTCTTAAATGACTAGAGGGTGGCCTGCAATCCCCCGATGTCCATATTTAACGTATGTGTAAAACGCTGAGCCATCAGAAAAATTGTGCAAACGTAGGCCGTCAATGTAAACGCCGTCATTTTTATGCAAATAAGGCTTGTCTTTAGGTAAATAAAGAAAAGTGAGGACCCTATAACACTACCCTGTAACACTCTTGAAGTCACATCTGCCTTCAATGAACTTGTACATTGGTGACTACTCTGTATTTACGATTAGATAAAAAGTTCCAAATCCAGTTGATAATTTTCGGGTTAGCAGCACATCATCTTAGCATCTGTATCATTTTCTTGTGAGGGACATTTTTCAAGGCTTTATTGAGGTATATAATTACATCACCCATTTGTGTATTTCCTTCCCCAGATTTCAGGAAATCATGAATTAAAGTACCCACTTGTGTTCCACATGATCTGCTTTTCCTTAACCCGTGTTCATTGCGGAAGTATGTTCCTCCTGCCGATAATGAACATTAAATTGCTAATAATGGTAATCTAGGGGATCGGGATTGTGCGGAGGCTAACGTACAGGCTTCCCACCGCGAAAGCCCGGGTTCAAATCCTGGAGACGACAAATATTTTTCAGTGGTATCCCTACTTGAGGTGCTTTGTTGAGGGCTAAGAGGTTAATACTTGGGAGTTAAGTGAGTACGACGCCCGTCAGATGGGACGTTAAACTGCGGATCCCTTGGCGCCTTTCGACAAGAGCAGGCTAATACCGACACCGGGTGTCTCTCCACCCTTCCATTCCCACCCATCCCTTATGGCGCAAATGACCTTGGCCGTCGGTAACCTCCCCAACAAAATAATAAAAACTAACAATGACTATCTATGATATTGCAGGAAATCGATGCAAAATAAATCGGTCTGTAATTACTGGGATCCTTCCTATCCTCGCTTTTATAGAGTGGGGTTATGTGCGCCAGCTTCTAGTCGCGATGTATTTCCTCGCGAGAGGAGAACCCTTTTCAACTGATTTGTAAAATATATTTTCAATTAGGTGCAATGTCTTCATTAAGTTCCTCTAGTATTCTGGTGGGCATATCCTCCAGAACTTGGGCTTTTGTTTTTATATTTCGGAGCTGTTGTAATGTTAATACTTCCGGGAACAATATAAGGTATCTCGTTTAACGCGCTAATGTTTTTGGAGTAGACGAAATTATTTAATATATATTTACGCCATGTTAACGATTTTGGCATATTTTGATCTTAAAAAATGTGCAGTTGGATATTTAACTTGCGTTTGCCTGAGGAAAAACTAAAATTATTTAGGGTTATTCTGAAAACACTCTCATCACATTTTACAGCAAGAAATACTTTAGGAGATTCGGTATTTTCCCGACGTATCAGCTGTGTAAATTTCTCTTCCGGCCGACGTCCATATCGTCCATCTCGGTCCACGTCGGCCGAGATGCACGATATAACCCGGTGGAGGACCCGAGAGGAATTTACACAAATACTTTAGGCTTTGCGCAGAATCTTTATTCTTTCTAGCTCAAAATTCTATTATTATCCCCCCTGCAATTTTCATTATAAACTTCGTAGTTTAAGGCTTAATTTGTGGAACTAATCCAGCAAAGAAAGAAAAAACAACTATGTCAATCCCACTTCATTTTTTAATGCTACAACGCGGGTTTCCATACATACCCGATGATGATACTATGTATTGAAACTCGGGTCGTAAAATAACAAAAAAATAAGCGTAATTAAAATAGGTGAAATTTTCCTTTCCGCTTCATTATACGTTCAGCATTACTTTTGACGCTAACTTCAACTTTGGAGTGAATTTTCCTTTGGTCTCCTTCACGGAGTTCTGATTTCTCTGCTCTTTCTTATATCGGTTCCTGATTATGGCGCTTGAGTTTAATGGAATGAACTTTTGTTTCCCGTGACTTAAACTATTTAAAACATTTTCTAAGTGTGTTTATTTCGGTGTTGAGTTTCCAAACAGAACGATTGCAGTTCGTGTTTTAATTTCTCTCGGAGTCGATGACGACTTTCTTTAATCATCTTCGGGAACTAAGTTCTGATTTCTTCAAATATAACTTTGTAGCCACTTGCGGCTCGTTCCACGTGTATGGTCATCACTGTCGTGTTAATCCCAAAAAAATCCAAGTATGTTGATGCCCCTGGTCGGCGATTTAACTACTTGTTCGAACGAGGACTTGGCGTATATATTGAACATTTTTTTGACATGAATCGCGATTTTTTCCGGTCTTCCTGAGCAACAGGTGTCTCAATTAATTTACGACAAATTGAAGTCCCCAGCGAATACAAATATACTGTTTCTATGCTTCATGGAGAGAGAGAATATTTGATCGAGCGACCTTAGAAAGAAAATCCCTGTGGATCTGTTGAAAATCTATAGATTGAACATAAATGAAAAGCTTCTGGGATTATAATCCTTCACGTTATATCAAACACTTTCTATATATTTTGCCATTGCAATCATAGTGATAGCCGCTTCGCTCCGAGTTTGAAACGGCGTAAAATACTCTTCCACCAAGTCTATAAGATCTGTTATTTCTGTAGATGATGAAAATTTTCGGAAAAATCTCGCTATCTGCAATATATTCTGAGTCACCTTTTCGGACCTATGAAAATGTTTGTCTTCGTACTTTCGAAGATGTACTCAAAATCCTATCTTTTATTTTTTACGCTTTAGCATTTTAATGTGATAATATTTGTGGCATTGATTCATGTCATGATATGTCATGTTATTATTTTTCCAAGGCAAGTTTGTTCATAATACTTGAGACTTGTGTGCTATCTGGAATCGTCTATATGCACATGTAAGTTTTAATAATAATATTATTCCATCAAATACTTCAAGATTATAGGCAGTGGACCTGTAAATGGCACGTAGTACAGTTGGCGTTATTATGTATTTACCGAGAGAAGAATGCAGCTACTCTAATTGGAGTTGAGACAATTTCCTACGTAATTATTTCCTCAGGAAAAAACCTACGCTCTGAAATATCAACTACGCTCCTATACTCCAATATTCTGGCCAAAATTTCCAAATCAACCATTTAATCTCTCATTACAGCTCCAAATTACCACCAATTAGTAGTCCTGTCATTATATTTGGTCATAAAGTGAAGACCGTTTGGAGAAAGTAATGTGCTGGTCACATCAATCTCGCTATCTTGTTTCTTGTAAACTAGGATTATACGTACGATATACCAAGGGAAAGTCGCATTGGCATTGGTCGAGTGGGTAATCGCGGTTAGCTTACAGCTTACCTGAGGCAAGATGCTACGAATATGGCGACCAAGGATATGTAGAGTTGTCGATGTATTTCCCTTCTGATCATCCCCAGCCATCCCCGAATCCAAACCTCCAATCCAATCCGCCGGCGAGCGTGCCCTGCATCGCCCAAGACCTCGAATGCCTCGATGACCTGCGGTGTGGGACATTTAGTTTGAGTGAGGACCTGCCCTCCCGCCCTCTTCCCGTCTTGACCCTATTTCACCCTCCCTCCTTTTTAAACCGAGTCTTCTCGCCCCCTTTGAACCCCTCCTTCCGCCGCCCCCGACCCGTGAAATGATGATGGAAAGGGTTTGAGGGAAGATTTCACTTTGGGAGAGAAATGTTTCATTTCTAGGCCATCTCCTTCGACACGATCGGGGTAACTTGTCACCACGGGCGCTGAAAGCCAATCCCGGAATCGCGCGCCGAAGGAAGTAGAAAATTCGATTCGTATCTCATCGACGCAATGCCCCAAAGGCCATCGCGAGGACGTGTGGCAGAGTGGGGGGGGGGAAGTGTTATGGTACTAGCTGTAAATGCAAAAGTAAGAATTCATACACCCGATACTCGTATACATGAACATGCATTTGATAATGAACCCAAAAGCAGGTACACTAACGAGCCTTGTAATTAATTTAATGATGGGTGTGTTGGAATAAATCATTGCACTTAGCGTTTAAATAAAAATATTTGGTTGCTTAGGTTCGATTTTGTTATGATTGAGGGAAGTATAAGGGCTCGACCCTGTCATTGGCGGTGGCCTTCTTTCTTATTTTATTTGGTTTCTCGGATCAACCAATGGGAGATACAGTGCGTAGTTTAAAACGAACCTTTGACTCCCTCACGTGGTAACAAAAGGCCTTCGGAACACATTCGAGATATTTGCACGGATTTTACTTCTGTAGTTGCTTAGGGTACTTCAGTTGATTTTTATTGTTTCCCCCAATGTTTCTGTGTTTTTTACAAAATGATGAGAATTTTAAAGATGGAAATACCTTAACCAGACTTTACTTTTTGTTTTGTTAGTGCATTTTCTCTTTTGTGCTTAAGCTTTTCTTTTACTTCACCAGCATCATCAGGGTTCGGTGTTATAGTTAATTTTGCCGAATACTACAATAACGCTTTTGGTATTCTGGCGACTATAGGTTAATATCTGACTCTCGAGCGCCTTTAAAATGACCAAAAATGTACGTTTTTCCAGTTACTCAACTGTATCGTTCGCCAAACACTCAATAACATTCTCACTAATTCAATGTAGTCATTCAGTACAGGCTTTCCAAGTGTGACTTTTACAGGATTTATTTGGGCAATCATGACAACATAATCTCGCATTCTTATTTCCCCAATGTCACGTGCATATTAATTATAAGTGTCGAAAAAAATAGTCTTAAATTTCGTAAGATAGCTAGCCAAATGCTTACCTTAAATTATCTCAGTATTTGAACATCGCAAAATTTTCTCGGTCATTTTGCTTTTAATACTACTTATAAGTGCCACGTAGTCAGTTTGATCAATATCCACTTAATTGTTGTTTTAACATCTTCTACAACGTGTATTTTAGGTGAATTTTCGTAACTCCTGTTATCTACGAGATAACTTATTTCCCCATTGCTCGGCTTAATCTTAGGGAGGATCGGAATGGTACGAAGGCTATAATGATGAATTTCCGCCCCGAGGGCTCGGATTTGAAGTAAAAGGAGTCTTCAGTGCTATCCCGACCTGGAGTGCTGCACATGGCGAGCACTTCGAGAGGAGTGGTCGGATGGGACGTTAGTGGAGTACACTAATACCGACGACACCAGCTCTCTCACTACGTTCCTCCCACCATTCCTCGAGCATCTCACCTATACCAAATTACCAACCTATCCCCAACGGCACAAATGACCTTAGTCATCGCCCCCCCCCTAATAACTGCCACTTAATATTTGGTCGCGAATCGACTGACTTTGGCTCTTAGGACTAGTGCTACTATCAAGTAATAATACTTCCAGATAATTCACCAAGGCTAACGGATGTGCTCTCTGGCCCAAGACGCACCCGAAGCACTCTACCAAGACCATCTTGACCACTCCGAGGCAAAGTTCACAGAGTCCATTGAACCCTTTAATTGTTCACGCGATGTGAGGCTAAAATTTAATAACTTGCTCCATTCTATTGCCTCTTAGATTAAATACATAAGCCATTTGCATTCTGAAAAATGTGATTCGAGGTTACATTAGAAGAACTCTGTGCCATTCACTGTGCATGTAAACAGTAACTTCAAAGCCTGCAGACCTGCAAACGTTCGATAAACTAAGAATTGGTCCTGGGATTCTTGTACAAAGAAAATGAATCGAAATAATAATACAGGCACGTGAAATAAAATCTTAAAAGTATACATATTATTTTGGCGGTTTAAAAAATATCATTATTGTAATGATAGCTTTGAAATCATAAACCATTACGTATTTACGCCACAACGGCCATATCTCCAGTTTGGCCCAGCTATAAAGGATCGTGTATCAGCAAACTACCAGTGTGATCACATTTCTTACAGCTGAATGACAAAGCTCCTCTTCCCTTATTTCTTCCGTTTGTTACCCTCACTGAAGCTTTTATCTTGAAAACAGAAATTCAGGCTGAAAAAAAACTAGGGAAGGTCAAGCAAATTCTTAATATCAGTGGTCTCAAGAGCTTCCACCTCTTGCACTCCCGGCCTGCCTCGGTTGTCGTCTCCACCCTCCGCTACCCTCCCCCCCTGAGGGAGGGGGTGGGGCAGGGGGGGAGCCGGGCGGACGGATTCCAACGCCAATGCAAACCTGGGCGAGGACCTCAATTCAATCCCACGGCCTCTCCCCGCCCCTTCCTCCCTCGCAATCGCGGGAAAGCCACCCCTACCTCCTCCCCTCAACGTCCCCGCCCTCCCCTCTCGCCCACGCCGCCCTTATTAAGGTCCTCTTTCGCTCATTGGTGGATCCACGCCACGGAATTGCCTTCCGTTGCTCACTTCCTCCCAAAACCTCCCTCCTTTGAGCGCTCTCTCCGTGGACGCGGGCATTATATTTCCACCCCCTGCCTATCCCATCTCTCCTTTACTCCCACGAGGAGAACACACTCAAAGTGAAGATATTTGTTGAATATTCAGTGCTACGTAATTATCGTGGGCACTCTAGTTTATTCCTCTTTGCGGCTACGGTCTCATGAGCGCACAATAATGCAAATATTCCTTCATGGTCCTGGTGCTTACGACGGTAAAATACATATAAGATTCTGAAGCCAATGAGGTTTTTGCGAAGGAATTCTCATATGCAAGTACCTAGGTCAACAGGTAGTCAACATGTCCCGTGAAGACGTAAATTGTGGATGTGCGCCGAAAAGGCTTTCATTTTGAGTTAAACTTCCAACTCCCGCCCTCAATTTACAGGATCATCGAACTACCTCACGGCTGCTGAACGAAGTACTCACATTTGAGTTCTCCTCAAAAACTTTACACGCACAATCAAAATGCAATGTTTCCCTTTTTATTTTCTTAGTATTGCTCTGTTATTATTGTTAATTGCTAGTACAGTTACGACTTGTCATTAAACTCGTATATTACGTAGCAATATATCGTATACCTTCTCAAACAGAATCTCATGCAATACATTTTCCATTCTTTTCCAAGTGGGAAAAGTGTGGGGCCTGGTAATGGAGGCAATGCCTTCGCTTCCGTCGCAGAAGAACTCCTTGCACAGCTGAGCGGATGGCAGAAGAAAAGACGACGGAAGGGGAACGCAAACGGAGAAATACTATAGATGCTTGGAATATAAGGAAGACGCAGAGGGCAGAGAAGACGCCCTCTGAAGTTGGAAGACGCCAAGCAAGAGAGGTGAGAGATGAAATAGTACAGACATGTTAATGCTGCGCGAGGTTAAATTAGGAGATAGGGGGGTTAAGCTGTAGTCAGCGGGATGATTTTTTACAATTACAAATATTTTACAATAATCAGTTTAAGAAAGCGGAGGGGGGAGTGTCAACGGGGGGTTGCCATAGTACTGAATATGAAGCTGGAGAGAGAGGCAGTGGGTGTGGGACAGATGATGGAAGAGACAAGAGACGAGAATGACGTAGTTGAGTAAGGTTTAAGAGAAAGGAATAATCAGGGATTGCAGAATCTGACGGGAGAAACAGCTTAAACTATAAATAACACCTTGTTCAAACACAACAAAAGACTTAGACACACAGGAAACATGCAGGGAAATATGGGTAGATATGAATTAGATCATGCGTGTATGCTACACGATATATAGGTAGACTGTATATCCTGTAGACTACGCATGGATTTAGGAAAAAATGTTTTCAACTCACAGTTTTCCGGAAGCAGATGTGGATTCGAATCACAATTTAGTGCTCATGAAGTGTAATGTTAAATTTTAGAGATGGAAAAATGGAGAGATTATAAGGAAATGGAATGTACAACACATAACTGAGGCGAACAGCAAGGATTACCTAGAAGAAATGAATAAAACTCTGAGGGATGATAAAAGGACAAATACACAGGGAGAAAGCTGGGAATGTCTCAAGCAAGAGGTAAAGAAAGCTGCAAAGAAAAAATAGGTACGAAAAGAGATAAATAAAAACTGCGGTGAGGAACAAAAGGGGCGAAGAAGTGTGGAGGAAGACGCAATGTGAAGAATGGAGATAAGCCGAATGAGCGAATTACAGAGAAAGGTGAGGAAACTTTCAAGATTTAAGATAGGAAAATCGGGGTGCCCTATTCGAGATTCAACTGGTAAATTATTGATTGAAGTACAAGCTTTGACAAGATGGAAAGCATGCTTATAGGCACTAGAAGACAGGGACAATAGAACCCTGAGTTTGAATATAAAATGGGAATAAAATGTCGATGGGGATAGTTTAGAATCAGGAATACTTGTATGCGAAATTGAAAAGGCATAATAGAAAATGAAATCGCAGCAGAATATGGGAATAGAATGTCAATGCAGAGCCACAGGGAAGTGTAATAGGTCCCCTTCTCTTCTGGATGCACGTTATTACGTGACTACATAAGTTCCCAGGTTAAAGAAACTTTAGATTTTTGTAGACGACATTAATACACAGGGAGTCATTACCGGTCGATTGCGGGCTACTTTCTAGTGATTTAAATCATACCGTATAAAGAAAGCAGAAACGTGGCGTGAATTATAGAATGCAATATGTGATTAAGTAACAGAGAACAGATCAAATATTTGTGTACAAATCTTTCATGGGGACTCGCATTAGAACAATATGCCTAAAGAAGCTGGGTTTTTTAGAAAAATGTGATGAAAAAGTAAGAGATAAGTTCTACTTTGATTTAGTTAGGTCACATTTAGAAAACGCGTTAAGTTTAACGAATTCATGAGAGAAAACCCTAAATAGAGAAACAGAAAATATTCAGGGAAAAGCAGTCAGATGTTAAAAAATACTACTAGAAGAGAGGATGTGAGGTTGACGGGTGCGTTTAAATTGGGAGTCGATTGATGCTCAAAGAGATCAAGCAAGACTTAGAAATTTTGAGAGAATCAAGACACCTGAATTTTACTGAGGGAAACTCCAAGAAACAGCGGGAGATGCCGCGACAGTAACTTTTTGATGGAGTCATCCGCTAATATGCACTACAATGCAACAATTTCAATTTGAATTAGAATTTGTCAAAGGTGAAACACCCTTAGTGTGTAAAGTTGGCTTTGACCTCGTGGACTGTGGCAGATCGCCCACGACAACGAATACCTGTGACATTGCACAGGCATTCGTATGTACGGTATTTCGTCACATCTTTTTCCTTTAAAACCACCAAAATTTCAGAGTTTAACAGGACGCCTCGAAAGCTTAACTGGCTAAAGCACTCGGTCAACATCGAGGGATCCGGATTCAAATCCCGGCCAAGGTGTATGATTTTTACACTCTGAAACTGTTGCATTGTACTTTTAAAATTATTTTGGGCCCAAATTACATTGGGACATCTTACCTCAGGTAGGTAACAATAAAATAAGAGAGAGACCGAAGTCTCTTATTCATTCGTTCATCCCTCGAACGAGGCTCAATCATTAAAATATCGAACCCACGCAGCGAATATCTTTAATTAAAAAATCAAAATTTAATGATTAAGTCAAGCACGCCGATTATTATTATTTGATGTACATCGACAGGTATGTATTCAACTATCGGTGCAAATGAGCAAGTATATATTTATATTCGAGTATTAACTGATATTTTCGCACGTGCGTTTAAATTGACCCCACGACAAGCGGCATTCCAATGACCAAGCGCATGACGCCACTTCCCCGCAGAATACGGAAAATTCCTCGAATCGAAAGCCATACGCATCGTCATGCGTCCTAATTTTGGCCTGAAAGTCACGTTCGGATCCATAGCAGCGCGGGACGTTCACGTCGGTAATTTTGGTGAGTGTTTCAGTGTCATTCCTTCCGAAAAACCATTTCACCTTTTTGTATTACGCACCCAATTAGTTTAATTACAACAAGCCTTTCATATAATTCCACCACTACTTAACCCAGGATCACATTACCCATTTCAAATTTATCATCAAATTTCGAAAGTATCCATCTTGTCCCCATGGCTTCAGGGATACGGGCTACCCCGCACAAAGCCGCCCGAACGTGCAAATGGAAACCGCCGCCGAATCACAGTAACCCTCGCTGGAGGTGGGGGGAGAGGGGGCGGGGTCGGCTAGATGGGTGATCACCGTCCCCGATATCTTCGTCTTCGCGACTGCAGAGACATCGACCTTGGGGCTTCTCCCGCTGCCACGATCGGTATCAGGAGATGGCGGCTCGAGACTTGCCAGAGGGAATTATTTTGCCTTTGCCACATTCACGGGAGAAAAGGGAAGGCGTCCTCCCGAGCGAGGAAGGGCAGAGGACCCTCTCGCGTTCGCCGTCGAAGGAGACGGCAAACCGAGATCTTAAAAGGCAAGAGTCACGTCAGCCGACTTGGGGGAAAGAGCAAATGGCGCCGAGAGTGAGGGTGTGCTCAGGAGCAAAGAGAGACCCTGCACTCACGAAGTGTTGGGAGATCACAACCACATATGACTTCCACATCCCACATGCACATGCATGAATAATAAATAACAACGTCATTCGCCGTCGGTTGATTTGGCCCAAGTGTTGTACAACACCCCGAAATAGGCGCTACACCAAATACTTCCAGGGGAATTCGTTACCTCAGGCGTAAATTTATGGAATTTACACAACATTAACACAACAGTATCATTTAAATAGTCGAGAGGAATGCTTGTCTAATAATATGTACATGTTCGAGGTTACATTTAATTTCCTCGGATCATAAAATAAACGCGAAAGTTGTGTGCGATAAAGAAGGCAGGAGCCGCACGTCCGCGCTGAATTTCGAACAAGCGAATGCGTGAGCTCTTCGGATGGCGAGCTGCCATTTTTCAGAAGGCATGGAAAACTGGCTACAAAACGAGAGGAGAGGAGGGGAAGGGAGGGGAAATGGACCCGGTTTACCGTCGCCCCCGGGCAATATAAACCAAGGGGGGGATTAAAGTAGGGGGTCGGCTCACCCCCGGATCATATGAAGGGGGAGGGGAGGCGGAGGTTAATGCAGAAGGGTGTTTATAAAATGGGCAATTTGTAGGCAAGAGGTTATACTCATCTCTCGAGGTGTGAGAAACTTGAGAGAAATTTTTGAAAGCATCGCCTGGAAATCAAATATCGGTCACTCTCGTACGCAATACGCATGAAGACACAAAGTTGAATCACAAAAATCAAGAAAATGGATTAGAGGAGACGGGGGGTGATTGCTTCGGCTGAGAGTATGAATCTGAGTTGCGAAAAATGTCACTAACAGATGATGTCACCTTTGTCACCGTTGCGCAGTTAAAAACCCTCGTTCTACGTCTGCCCCGCCATCGAATTCCAAACCCCTCGCAACTTTTCATTCTGCAAGGCTCGAAGGTCCCACTCCCTGGACCCCGCGCGTCATCATAAAAAAAGTTGGAAGACACAGAAATTTAACAAAAGAGCCAAATTTTCAAAACAGGCAGGCGGGCAGGCAGGTTTCAAAACATTATGACATCTAGGCGCCGAAACGTCTATTAGGCCCTCTGCAGAGTGATCTCTTCAATTTTAGGGCATGTTAGTAATGCGGGTCAGGTGCTCTGTGAAATAGAGTCTCGTCAGGCGTCGGTGGTGCCTCGCGCAGCCAGGGCCCGATCGCCACCGAGAGTCGCGCCTAACGACGACCGCGCTGTCGCGGCGCCCGAGGGGAGTTTCGTCTTCCATCTGGAAACAGCTCAAAAGTGCCTTCAACCCCTAATAACCAATTCGCGAATAAAAGGAGCAAAGATTCCTCTTTCGCAACATGAAAATAAAACTGCAAACACCACAATAAACATGGTAGTATGACAGGAGTATGAAAAAATTTAAACAAAGTTATTACTATGTTTTTCCTCACTTGCATGAGGTAACGAGCCAACACTAAGAGATGGCTCACATGATTCAGCGAGGCAATACATTAAATATTTTAGTATTAAGGAGAAGGTCAACGATATACTCACAAATCTCGAAGAGTTGTCGTTCCGGTAGGTTTTGGCGTTTCCAAAAGCTGAAAAAAAAGAAATATATTTTTGCTTAAAAAAAGTTGGGAGGCTTTTTACGTACAATCATACATTTTTTAAGGCATTTAAAAAATACTCGTATTAAACATCTATTATGTACATATTGTAGACTTTAGGATTCAAGAATGTTTCAAAATAATGTTTAACTTTGAATTTACATAGACAGTGAATTTAAACAGCTCTTAATAGTAGTCAATTAATCGCTCTGTATCAATACAACAATTTCAGTGTAAAAATCATTCGCCTGGACCGGAATTCGTACCCGAATACTCGACCGGAAATCGAGGGATCCGGGTTCGAATCCTAGTCAAGGCGAATGATTTTTACACTCTGAAATTATTGCATTGAAATGCATATTAGCGGATGACTCCGTTAAAAGTTACTGTTGCGGCATCTCCCGCAGTTTCTTGGAACCTCTGTATCACTATTCTTTTGTAAAATTCACAGATGCTCTCCCTAAAGGTTTGAACGTTACACCTTTTGCTAGATAGTTTGATTTATAGGAATGAAGTGTCCATTAAATTTCGCTTGTTTATTTTCATAGGACGCGCAATTCGCCAGGTCATGAAAAAAACCCGCGGCAATTTTTAACGAAGCACACTATGCCGCATGAACGATGCTGGCACTACCACGAACGTACCAGTTGATTGGACGAACTTTAACATAGCTAAGCCTACGAGTCTCATATATCAATAAATTTACTGCAAAATGCTTCGCTAATGGCCTCAAGAATTACGGCATTAGACAAAAAACTTCAGTTAAGCGAAAAAAGAAATTGCAACTTTTCATACATTAAACCACTTCACTATTTTATTACTTAGCACCAGCGGGTAAAATTAAATAATAACTAAATGATGGTCCGTTTGTGACGAAGAACTTTAGTACACCCAGATCCAGAGTGAATGCTGAAATCCAGAGCTTATGAAATTCCAAAGGCAATTTCTCCTCCGTTTCACCCGAGATTTCGGATGTAAACATGAATAGAACGCATGGCTCAGAACTGACCCACAGATTTATCCACGGACATCTACTTGATTCTGACGTTAAATTTCCGTCTCCTGGCTAATGGAATGCAAACTAACAAAATACGCTCATACGAATAAGGTAACGTCGCTCTTACGACCTTCTTCAGCCGAGTCTCTAGTCCACCAATCCACTTGATGCCATGAGAATAATCTGCGCAACAAACCTGGAGAGAGTAAAAGATAGTAAAACTTCTCTGAAATCAGTGGAAGCGTGTTACAGCTGTTATAAAACTCGCGTAATTTCGGGGGACTACGGCTACTCAGAGATTGTGAATGCGGCCGCAAGTTCACTTCATTCCCATCCTTGACTGCGACGTGGGACAGTATGGCCACTCATTTCGAAGTTTTTCTCAACTGTAACTCCTTCAGCTCAGCCAGTCAACTCCCACATTGTGATTCTAAAACTATTAGATGACACCTCCAACAAGGGAATCATTCTTATTCATATTCTCTCAAAAGTCATTATATTTTTTAGCTGCAGCTGCGTTTACACCGCCTGTTATTTTCCTGAAATGGCAGCGAAGAATTTACTAATCGTATGCTTTCTTTAGCTCTTTAGCTTAAAACCTTCAGGTATATCGGTTTAGTTCATTACGAGTTCAAAATAGTAAAAAGAAAATTAAAACTATCAGACCCCTTTTGCTACCTTTTCACTACGGCATCTGCCAATCTTGGCATTATACATTTTTCTTCTGTGTTCATCCCAATTCGGTTGATCAAGTTTTCGTGAATATCTGTCATCACAAACAGAATTACTCATCCTTAGTGAATCTAACTTATTCAAGGGTGAAATTCATCACGCTCACAATTTCCCAGGTAATACCACCTGCCTTCCATTCTTCTCCGTTCCAAATTTAGGGTCGGTCCTTAATGCGCTTAAGACAATACCCCTGGGAATCTCACCTCTCCGATGGCCCTGATTTGTGATCTCCGAGCAACCTCCAGGTGATTTGCACTTTTCTTCATCGCTTTCCAAGGTGGTTCCGTTTCTTACACACATTTGCACTAAGTATTAAATTCTTACATCTCGAAAACGATCAATCTAATCTTTGAGTTACCGTCTCGCGCCGTAAGAACATTCTTTTTCAGTCAAATTTATGCTACCACTCCTCTTCCGACTTCATTTATTTTACCTCCAAATTTATCGAGTCTCTCAAAGAGCTACTTTGGAATTCCGCCAGCAATTAAAAGTTGGTAAACGCGCCAACCTCCTCGCCGGCTCCGTCGCGGTCAGTCTTCCACCCCTCGGCATAGCCGCGGAGGATTTGGGGGACCGGGGGGAGGGGGTTCCGAGGTGGGGGAGGGCCAAGGCACACAAACCGCTCCTCGTGCGACGATCGATCCCGAGGCGCGCTCTTTTGCCGCGCCGAATCACCGCTCGGGGCGTCCGTGACGAATTTCGCGTTGACGGAGGGCGCGTGCAATCGGAGCGGAGAGGGGGGGGGATGATTGAAGGGGCGGGCGGGGGCAGGAGACGAGGGCCAAACACATCTTCGGCGTATTCTCAACCAGATACACGAGCGGGCACCCTCACGGCAGGGGCACTCCTGATTATTGGCGGAGCATGCACTCTAAATACAATTATCCTTGTTTTAGACTCGACATAAACTGGCGTGTGAACCATCTATCGGTTCCGTCATTCGAGAGAAAGACAGAGATTTAAGGCTTGGTGAATTCAGAGCACTTACTGGTATAAAGTTTTTAAAACAAGACCAAGTACAAATCACGACCAAGGTTTTCATGAATAATAATTATCTATAGGCGAGATTAAAACGTGACCATTTTCTACCAATGAAATTGTCAGTTGGAGAGAGGAGGAAAGAGAGAGAGGGGGGGGAAGTGATGGGATGAATGGATGACGACAAAGAGGAAGGTACAAACTCAGGGCCCTTTTATTCTTCGATTAATCGTCTTGTGAATGTGATCCTCTTGAAAGAAGACTCCAGAAAAGAGGTTAGACTGATAAGACTAGCAACTATCTCGGTAACTGATTATCCATCCAGTGCAACTGACAAACTCATCTTACGAAATCACCGGAATTCGGGCGTCAACTGATTCATCGGAAAACTCCTCAAAACGCAAATGAACAACGGTGCTCTATAAATTGCTGGCACCAGTTATCAGTTAGACGAGACCAGGTACCAGTTAGAAGAGACTCCTCATACTCCATTCGGTGAAACCCTACTTGTGAGTCAAGTTTTGTTTTGCGAGACACAATTTACTCCTGCAAAAATTTTTTTTAGGAGTAACTCATCGACAAAGTTAAAAAAGAGTGGATTTTATTTCGATGCGTATTTGACTCGGTGGGAAATTCTATAAACAAATCTTGGATATTTTTTCACCAACAAAATATCGTATAGGCCAACGTTGCAAGCATTTAAAACGGTAGAAAGGAAGCATTATTGCAGTTTAATAACTAACAATGCTTCATTTAGACCAGTTATGATGAATTTTTACGATTAAAAGCAAAATTTTGGCTCGTAATGTAATTGAAACTGGATGTAATTAAACAATTGTTTACCGGAAAAATTAAAAGCTGTTTCGCGTCCTTGTGGAGTATTTTAACCACCTCAGACCTGACATACTGACATGTACGAGTACTTCAAACACTCCTCGGCCTTTCTCATTTGATCATTTAACGTTTAGGGTTTGAGGGAACTGAAAACTTTTCCTCAGATAACATTTCCCCCGCTCACGAGGGTCAAACACAAGCAGTAATACGTATTTCCACACCAGACTTGAGATTAAAGAAACAAAATGAGGAAACCCGTTAGGCAAGGATCCTCGAACGGATAGCGGCTCCCAGAAAGGGAAGAGGGAGATCACCTTTTTCTAAAAGCCATTATCCAGAGCGATCGATATGGTTATGTAGCCATTTGGGATATTACTGCGGCGTAAATACACCGACGAAGTCAGGGTAGGGGTCAAAGTGGCGGACTGGTCCTTTGAAGCTTCCTTAATAGTCAAGGTGATCGAGGAAGATAAACTAGGTTAAGACTCCTGGCCAAGGGGCGCACTACCCAGGTGACTGCGCCCCACGTCGGAAAGCGAGCAATTACTGGCTTTAGGCAAGGGATGGTGATGACGAGGAGGGGTTGGGGGGGAGAAGGGAAGTCTGCACGCGACTCTTAAAAGGGACTCGAAACGAACCAGCCCGGCCCGGGGTTTTTTCCTAGTGGGTGGAGGGCAGGTGCTATGAATATTAACGTGCATTGAGAATTAAGGATATTAAACTAACACTATTCAAGATAAATCGTTTGATACCCAATTTTATAGGGTGGTGGACCATTTCTCAGGGAGGTCCATTGGTCGTCCCCGTGTAAGACCTTTCCCCTTATCTGCCTCTCTATTTACATCCCTCGATGTTTCCTAGCGTCTCAAGGTGTGTCCAATCCAGCTAGTTCTTCATATGCTTTTTCCTCTTCCATTCCTCTTCGTCACAAATTCTTCATTCACTCTAGTATTCTTCAGTTTATTCTTCAGCAATCGACTTATGCACCGAGCGTTGAAGGATTTCATTCTCCTCTGGTCCACTTTTCTAACGATCCCCGTCTCGGATCCACACTACGCCAACTTGCACGCATGTTTTCACAACCTGCTTTCTTGTTTGTAGTCGTAACTTCTTGGAATGTACGAGTTCCACTTTCATCATTGACGCATTTACTCAAGAAATTCCACACTTGATGTCCACTGCCCTTCTTACACCCCTTGCTACGGCGTCTCCATGGTAGGGAAAAAAATGCTTCCACTTTTCTACTGCCTCTCCTGTCTGAGCAACATCTGACTTAAGATTTCCTCTTCCACAAATTAAGATAGTTGTTTCTTTTTATTTATTTCCCAGCGATCCATCGTGTTGACGATGGTTATCATTCCTGGGTATATATATATATATATATATATATATAATATATATAAAAAAATATATATATAAAATATATATATAATATATATTATATATATATATATATATATATATATATATATACATATCTTCTTCGAATAAAACGCCCTACGGCGACCCACAAATATATAAAAACACTGATATGGACATTTAAAAACATAGAAACACAAAGAAAGGACACTCACACATACCGTTCTCGAGGGAAGAGCGAAGAGGATGTGTGATATGTGTGGGGGAAGGGTGAGGGAAGGAGAGGTAAGAAGCCAATAAGAAACTAACAAGGACGTGGGAGGGGTATAATGGCGGCTATTGGGTGCATTCAGTGGCCTTTATTCATCCCGGGAGGCTTAAATTACTGGAGCATTCAAAGATGCGCCATCTCGCGGGTCCTCCCTGCTATGCTACTTGCAGATTTGGGAAGGCTTTCAATTACCGAAACAGAGAAGCAGTCATCGAAACATTGGTCATGGGAAGCAGTGTGAGTAGGGATGGGATAATTAAGGAAGATGGGCGATTTGGTGGAATAGCGGTGGCTATTCATGTGGAAGGAAAGGGTGGTGGTGCACCCACGTAGAAGGCAGGGCAGAAGTTATAGGAGAGGCTGTATATAATGTTTTTTGAGGTACAGGGGACGTCGGGTTGGAAATTGGAAGTGAGGCAGGTGTAGAGTTTTAGAAGATGGCAGCATTTGCAGGATGGGCGGTTGCATGGCGCGAACAGGGGCGGAGAAGAGACAGGGGTGCGCGTAGGTGGTCTTGCCGACTAGAAGATGTCTCGCAAGTCTGACAGACGTTTAAACGAAACGGAGGGACAATGTGGGAATTAAAGTGATGTTGACTGACTGTTATTAATCATTAGGAAGAATTCACGAAGTTCACGAAGAAAATTAGAGAATATGAGGCAAAGGATGGGCAGTGGAAATATAGGTATTTTAGATTTATTCAAGGTGAGATGGAAGGATTGTAGGGATTACTGGAATGACAGTTATAGAATAATACACAGCGGCGGTGACGAGAGCCAATGAAAGGTTGCCATAATATTGAATAAAGAGGTAAGAAGAAGCGTAGTCAACATAACAAGTACCGAATATAATATAGTATTACTAGAAGAGATAAATGAAGAACCGACGAACTTGGTCATTGTTCAGGTATACATGTCACCAAGCAATCATAAGGAGGAAGAAGTCGGCAGGATGTATGATCAGTTAGAGGACATTATCGTGAATTTCCTGCAGAGAACATTTGATATTCGACGGCATGCAAAGGAAAAGATGGTGATGAGGTGGGGGCAACGATTTAGGCACGACGAATGTCCGCGGGGAGAAAGTAAGCAACGCTCGCTCATGACCTCTCCTTGATGAATTATTGAAAATAATGAATTATTTTTAGCCGGTTAGGCCTCACTTAGATTATGCTAATAGCTCATGAAGTTGGATTGATTGTCGAATTAGATCGCGTGCAGCGTAGAGGAGCTAAAGTTTTTTAACGTAGTTATGATAAACTGAGTGGTGTATCAAAATTATTATATGAGCTAGGTAGGGAATTACTCTCGGAAAGGTTATACCGCAAATTAAATATCTTGCATTAATTGGAAGGTTATCTCTTTAGAAATGGTGATGAAAATGTACCATTAGCCCCGACGTATTGCGGTAGAAGAGAAATAAACTTTAAGGTCATTTTCCCCACGAACGATAAGGGACGAGAAAAAGTTTTTGTGTCAAAAGAAGTTTGGTTAAAAGTGTAATCATTCCCTACCCCCCACACTAAGGGTGCTTGCCAGGTGCCATGTATGTATGTACCAGAAAAAAATAAGGGTCAGCCTTAAAGAAGCTAGGTTCATTAGGCGGCTTTGGTTAGGTGATAATTTTTGACATGCGGCAAATATTTGGGATCCAGAAGAGAAAAAGTTAATTCATGCAGTGGAAAGGGTCCAGAGAAAATTCGCTAGGGTGTGTTAAAAATTGCAACGAGATGCGAGCAAGCGTGACGAATATTATGGAAGAATAATGTTGGAAGCTAACCGATTCAAGAAGAGAGCAGGCAACACTTATACTTTTACTAAGCCAGATGCAGGACACTGAGATATCATGCGACACCGGGGGAATTACCAGACACCAGTCATATTGATAGATTCAACCACCGAGATAAATTAACAGAGACATATACTGCCCCAGAAAAAGTACTCCATCTCTCGCTCGGTAATAAACCATTACCAAACAGAACCCAAGTACCCGTATATATTAACTTGCGCGAAAGTTATTTTATATAAACTAATATATATTCAATCGCACGTATGAAAAAAGAGTTGTGCACATATTTTCGATTCACTAACACCCCTCGCCACACGCCCTTTTGGCAGTTTTAGCAGTATTGGGTAAATGAAGATTCAAACAGGTCGAACGATTCAAACAACGTCACTTTATGGATACTCACATTTTTTAGAAGAACCTTAATATATATGGACTTGTGTGCCACCTGAGATTGTCTATCTGCACATGTAAGTTTTCATAATAATAACACATATTTACAAGAGTGGTCTGAAAACTTTCCGACCAAACAAAGATACAAGACATTTTTTCTGAAATTTTTGAGGTCGGGAACTTTTCATATCACCCACGTATATATAAAATGTAAATGGAATAGTCGACAAAAACACAGAAACTGAAACACATAAAAGAGGGACTCACTGGGTCTCGAATTTTCGGTGGTGCAACCACCGATTGCAAGGATCCCTCCTATGTCAGTGTACACTGGCGTAGGAGGGATCCTTGAAAACCCTGAGTGTGTGTGTGAATGTGATTCACGAGAGTGAAAGTTATTTCGTGACACACCCTAGTGATCGAGTGGTTGTAAGTTTGTTTCATTATTTTTTTATTTATTTTATTATTTGTTTTGATTGTGTGTGTGTGATGTTTTTTCTTTTTTCCTTTTTCTTTTCTTATTACTTAGTGCCATTCAAGTTTACGGTCCCGGTATTTTTTGTTTACATTGATCCACGACCGTAGCTACGTTCCTTGTATATTTAAATTATATGCTTTCTTTCATTACACGCGATTGGCTAACTTAAGATCCCGCTCTCTCTCGAGATTGGGTAGCTTCAGGAATTAACCAAAAAATTGAAACCTTTTAAGTTAGCTTGTTAAGTTCATCAACCATGAGAGAGGGAGAGATAACCAATCAGGAGCGTTTAACAATACTATAAAGTATTTGAGACTTCTCATTGGCCAACTCAAGGAAAGAAATGTGTGCTTTACTATTAGCCTAGAAAGGAAACACGCTGCTATGAGTACACACTGTTGTGAACAATTAAGTATTTTGGACTTAGCTTTAAGGGAATTATAGTTATGTTACATAAAAAACAGCTATGTTAATTCCACTATATTTAAGTTGAATTAAGCGGAATTAACGTAGCTGTATTTTTCTTTCCGTGTTGGATAAGTTCCACCAAGTCCAGCCTGAAACTACGAATTTTACTCCTAAAGTTATGTTCTCCAGCTTTAACGTTAAATGATCACCGGTCTTTTTTGGTATTACGATATCCACAGCTTCCACTATTATACAATTAAATCCTTAAACACAATGCAGGGCATTAAATATTTTGTTAAGCCTGAATGGTTTGAATGCGCTCCCCTGTACATTAATGTTGAGTAAAATTCCAAGTATGCTCCGAACCTAGCAGCATACTGACAAGCACCGTGTGTGCTTGACATATTTCAGCGCGGAACATACAAGGATTTCGTAGTTTCCATGCACTTGCGGCGGATCAGCGAAAATGTTTCACCACTCTCGGGAATCAAAACCAGAGTTCGACAAAAAAATTCAAGACATCACAAATTCTCTATCGAACATGTTAATCATGATTTGATGTAGGCTAATACTGACGCCGGGTTTTTCTCCACCCTTCCTCCTTTCCCATTAATTCCTAATGGCGCAAATGAACTCAGCTGTCATTCGCCTCCCCTAAAACTACTACTACATGTTTTGAAGTTTGCCATGCATAGCCTGACAGCGCTGACGAGGTTTTTTTAAGCATGAAATACCAAATCACATTCAAATGTTTCCCTTGATTAACGCAAATGTTCAGCAGATCACTTTGAGACTGTAATATACTAGTAGTCATTGATATATTCTTGCAATGTACAATTTCAGAAAAGTAGATAAACACAAAAGTTGACGGACAGCTGATCGACTATTTTCTGATCAGATGAACCGATAAGGTACGATGAACTTTCTATTGTTTTAGGCTCAAATTTGTGGAAGTTCATGTTCAATATTTATTTTACTAAGAACACAATGTTTACATCTACTGTTCTTTATTATCGTACAACTAGTTTCAACGCTTAGGCGTCATCATCAGGTACCTTGCTATCCTAGGTACCTGATGATGACGCCTAAGCGTTGAAACTAGTTGTACGATAGTAAAGAACAGTGGATGTATACATTGTGTTCTTGATAAAATAAATATTACGATGAACTTTCCAATCTACTGCCAAAATTGATGTTCTGGTTGAAAAGTTTAAAACCACTCAATCGATCAAAAAAAATTGTGTTTTAGCAGTAATAAAATAGTATATTATTAATATTAAGTGAATTATTTGTTCATTTGATGATCGAGTGACACAAGTAATAAATGCACCTCTTCGATACGAACGATTCACTTGAATTAATAGAACTTATTCGGAGGAGGACCATTCGGAAGGATGCAACCAATTCAAAAATCGAACTCAGCCGCGGTCGATAGGTCGATGTGTATACGATAAACTCTTGTGCGTGTCATCGCTGGCGGATTGTTAGCAAGTCGAAACCCGACGCAAAATTAACGGTCGAAAGCTCAATAGATACGGACACTTTTCGACGGAGATATCACAAAAATTCAATCTCCCGAGGATTTTATAGAACTATGTCGCTACGATGGACTGGAACGAATCGAACTAAGGTTCCGACAAATGAGAGAGTAAAAAAACTCTCAGAAGCGTATGAACAACCAACATGGTTGTTTCGTCAAGAATGGCTCATAGCTAGTACAAGAGTTATAAATTCCAACGAATCAGCGGTAATTAATGTAATTACATTTTGGGGAGACTTAAAAATGTAAATTTCACTGATTCGATGCGATCAATTTCAACAACTGAAGTTTACAGGGCTATTGCGGAATAAAGGAGGAGGCGGCGGTATTTGCGACTCAATCGAAATCAACATATGAAAAAGTTGGCACTTGTAAGGGCGGCACAGGAAGAATTGGGATACAGAGAGGAGTGAAGCAGGGCTTAGTGAGATAGCCCGTTTTGGCGGGTACTTTCTTTTAAATATGCTTAGCATATATTAAGAGTAGTATTAAAGGGGTTGGGTTGGGAATGAAGTTGGGCGGTTTACGTCAGGTAGGTTGGCAGATGATCAAATAATAGTCACACAGCCAGCCAAGGCATTGCAGTTATTGCTCAAAGATTTGCAGGAGCAATGCGAGGGTTATGGTCAGCGACGCAGTTAAAGCGATGCGCGGGGAGTATGGGGGCGGGGAGGCTGGGGGTGGGAGGGGGGCGAGCGATACGGATCGCTCGCCCCCCCCCTCCCAATCACACCGATGTAACATCGGTACAAATCTTTGATGACCCAGTTTCTTCCTTTCCAGTTACCCTCTAAAACCCCTTCTGTGCCTCCGTTATATTAATGACATTTTTCTACTCTGGCCTCATAACATAGACTCCCTCAATTCCTTCATCTCCCAACCCAATGATTCCTCATCTCTTTCTTTCACCTCCAACATCTCATCCTCACAGATCACCTTCTTTGATGTAAATATTTCCCTAACCAATAACAAATTTCTGACCTCAGCACATACTAAACCTACTAATAAACAACAATACCTTCATTTCAACAGCTTCCACCAGACCAAACGCTCCCTCCCTTACTCCCTCTCTATCCGCGGGCACCGCATTTGCAACCATCCCGAATCCCTCAACAAATACCTCAACAACCTTCACCACTCCCTCCCCCAACGGGGATAACCAGATTCTCTCTTTAAAAAAATCCTAAAACATTCCTACACCCCCAAGCCTCCCTCAACCACAGACTCCCACCCTCTCTCAATGTGTACCACCTACTTCCCTGGCATTCAGCCCTTCAAATTCATCCTCAAAGACCTGTACCCCATCCTTCAAAACTACAACGTTTCGTCCAACCTTCTTCCCAAATGCCCCTCTGTTACCTTCAAGCGGCCCGCCAACCTATCAGATCTCCTTAGATCCACCAAGCCTCTTTCCAAATCCCCTCCCACCCCCAGAATCACACCCACTCCTTGCTTGCGAGCAAGATGTAAAACTTGTCGTATTTTCACCACTCCACCCCTCGTCATCCCACCTTTTAACTCTCTCCCGCCCATCCCCCCCTTCTCATGCACATCTCAGAATGTAATCTATCTTCTGACATGCAAACTCTGCCCGGCATTTTACATAGGCCAGTGCTCCACACCCCTGAACCTCAGGATAAACAATCATCGCGCCTCATCTAATCCCTCTTCCCCATCTGCGCGTCTTCCCATCCCAAAACATGCCTCCCACCACAACATCCCCTTCAACCAGCGTTACAGTGTTTCCGTTCTAGCATCCCTTCCCCCATCCGATAACCCTATAAAATTAAAAACGATGGAAAAGACATTTATATGGCTGTCCAAATCCTATCAACATCCGGGTCTCAATGTCGTTCACTAATTATAGAGGGTTGAAGCGCACAGTTGCAGTTTTGTTTCATGTGGGTAGTAAGATATTTGGTTCGCCCGCATACACTGTGTTATTCTTGACTTGGGTTTTGACTTGTTGAGTCCTGATGATGACTTTGTAAGTTGACACGACCTTGAGTAAGGTCGTAGATGTTGTAATGTCTTCGGATCGACTTATTTGTTTTCTATGCCCCTTGGGAATTATTTCCACATCCTCCCTCACATTCCTATCCTATCTCCGCTCCCCTCTGGCCTCCCTTCACCCTTCCCCTTTCCAAAACCCTGTCATTCACATCTCCCCCACCACCAGATATCCTCTTCCCCCGTCTCCTTCTCTCTCTCTCCCACATCAGTCCTAACTAATCTTCCGAAGAAGACGGAGCACAATTTCGTCGAAATTATCAAGAAATAACGTCTGAGTGCTCCTTTTATGTGTTCTCATATTGCGTGTTGCTTGCTGTCTAAGTTTTTTATTTAACACTTACGTGTTACTTCGGAGAATCATGTATAAAAACATACATACATATATATATATATATATAGATATATCGATGATGCGGAAGTACTCACGAGAGCAATATAACTTTTCCCTCCGACTTATATATATATATATATATTCTATATATATATACTCTATTATATATATATATATTCTATATATATATATCCATATTTTTATATATATACTCTATTATCTATATATATATATATATATATATATATATATATATATATATATATAGATGATTTCTTCGAAGTAACACGGAAGTGTTGAATAAAAAACTTAGACAGTAACACACAGCACGAGAACACTCACAATAATATCTTGATAATTTCGACGGACTTGAGCTCCGTCTTCTTCGGAAGATAAGATATGACTAAGGAAAAGGGTACGCGGTGCAGAGAGAGTATGGGACGAGGGAGAGGGGAAAAAACAGGTAGTGGGGGAGGGGTGAAGGAGGGGTATATGGAGGGGGAGAAAGCGGAGCGGGGAACAGGTGGTGGGAGAGGGGTGAAGGAGGAGGTTATGGAGGGGGAAAGGGAGGCCAGAGGGGAGTGGAGATGGAATAAGGAGGATGCGGAAATAGTAACAAGCGACACAGAAAACTAACAATTCATCCACAGATCCCAAAACACCCATGACCAAGGCATCAACTCACCAAGTCATCATAAGGGCTTGACAAGTCAAAACACAGGACAAGGATGACAAAATGTATGCGGATGAATAATTTGTTTCTTGCGAGGTGGTGGGTCCCTTTCCCCCTCCATAACCTCCTCCTTCACCCCTCTCCCACCACCTGTTCGCCGCTCCGCTTTCTCCCCCTCCATATACCCCTCCTTCACCCCTCCCCCACTACCTGTTTTTTCCCCTCTCCCTCGTCCCATACTCTCTCTGCACCGCGTACCCTTTTCCTTAGTCATATCTTATCTTCCGAAGAAGACGGAGCTCAAGTCCGTCGACATTATCAAGATATTATTGTGAGTGTTCTTTTTATGTGTTCTCGTGCTGTGTGTTACTGTCTATATATATATATATATATATATATATACATATATATATATATATATATATATATATATATATATATATATATATATATATCTTCTATTTATGTATTCTACATAAATACATATTCTATTCTATGCCTATTTGGCATGGGTGACCCTACCAGGAGCAATTATATTTACTCCCACCAGCACAGCTCTAGGGGTCATCGTAACACATAAGCCATTCCACCACGACAAATATATATTTATATATATATATATATATATAATATATATATATAAATATATATTTGTCGTGGTGAAAGGGCTTGTGTGTTACGATGACCCCTAGAGCTGTGCTGGTGGGAGTAAATATAATTGCTCCTGGTAGTGTCACCCATGCCAGATAGGTCGAAGGTTAGGAGCCAGACGAAAGGTAGTCCACGCAGCGTCTGTTTCTCAGTGAGGCGGCTGCAAAGGCGTCTGACCCCAGTGGGGCGGCCATTAAGGGATGGTGTCACGTTAAAAACACTATTGAGGAATGCAACGGGAAACCACCTCAATTATCATTCCCAAGAATGTAATGATGGGCACTATAGAGAATATGAGTCCTGGCAATTGCGAGACTCGGCCCAAGCGGCCGTGTGTCGTGCCCGGCAGCGGGGGAGACAAGGCTTCCGCGGTCGTCATCCCACGAAACCCTTGCAGGGAAGAAATAACAGCAGCAGGACAGAAGACGCAGAAGAAGACGAAAGTAGTTAGAATAGGAACATTGCACGTCAGGACAATGTTGAGGACAGGAAAATTAGAAAATATTAATCGAGAGATTGAAAGAGGTAATATAGATGTTTTAGGTCTATCCGAGGTGAGATGGAAGGATAGCGGGGATTACTGGAGTGACAATTATAGAGTGATATATAGTACAGCGGCGGAGACGAAAGCCAACGAGGGGTTGCCGTAATATTAAATAAAGGGGTAGGAAGAAGCGTGGTCAGCATAGAGCAAGCAACTGATAGAATCTTACTCGTAAAGATTAAAGCAGAGCCGACGATCTTGGTCATTGTTCAGGTATACATACCACCGAGCACCCACAAGGAGGAAGAAGTCGAGGATGTACGATGAAGAGGATATACTCGCGTGTGTTCCTGCAGGGAAACATTTTATAGTGATGGGGGATTGGAATGTGACGGTAGGCGAGGAAGAAATGGTGGTGAGGTGGGGGACTATGGGTTAGGCACGAGGAATGAACGCGGGGAGAAAACGATTGAATTCTGCAGGACACAGGGGTTAGTCATCACCAACACATGGTTTAGACACCACAAAAGGCGTAGGTATAAATGGAAAATGCCAGGTGACTCAGAAAGGTATCAGTTAGATTATATCATGGTTAGGCACAGGTTTAGGAACAGTGTGATAAATTCACACAGTTTCCCAGGAGCGGATGCGGACTCTGACCACACTTTAGTTGTTATGAAATGTAACGTCCGTTTCAAGAAGATAAGGCAACGGCGGCGGGTTAGAAAATGGAACGTAGAAGCATTAAATGGATTAACGAGGAAGGAGTATCAGCAGGATGTAGAGAAAAGGATGGATGACGGTAAAGAAGTGAGGTCCATCGAAGAAAAATGGGAATGTATCAAGCAAGGGATATCGGAAGCAGCATCAGACACTATAGGAACCGTTAACGGGAAAAGAATAAGGAAACCATGGGTCACGGATGAGATGATTGCAAAGATGGATGAGAGAAGAAGATGGAAAAATGTAAACACAGAGTTTGGCTAAATGAAGTACAAAGAGTTAAACAATAAATTGAGAAGGGCACCAAATAAAGTAAAAGAAGAATGGTGGAAAACGCAATGCGAGGATATGGAAAGTTTACAGAAGAAGGGTGAAATTGGTGCTCTATACAGCAAGGTTAAGTTATTATCGGGAAGTAAGAAGGCAAAATCTGTGCTAACAGGTAAAGATAAATGGGGTAAGATAATAGTAGGACCAGGAAAAATCCAAGAGAGATGGAAGGAATATATAGAAACACTGTATGGTAAAGAACTTAGGCCGACAAGGTTAGACATAGAAAAGGAACATGACGTACAAGAAGATAGCTTAAGTCCAGGCATACTCGACGATGAAATAGAAAGGACATTTAAGGAGATGAAAGCAAATAAGGCCGTGGGGGTGGACAACATTCCTGTAGAACTGTTGAAATGTTTAGGGAAAAGTGGGAAGAAGACTCTATAGGGACTGATTCGTAGTAACTATGAGGAAGGAATCTGGCCAGAAGATTTTGTGAGATCAGTGTTAGTTCCTATTCCAAAAAAGGCAAAGGCTACATCATGTGAGGATTACAGAACAATAAGTTTGATATCCAACGCAGCTAAAGTTATTCTCAGGATCATCAACAAAAGGATAGAGAGTAACGCAAATGATTTCTTAGGGGATGATCAGTTTAGGTTTAGGAAAGGAAGAGGTACGCGTGATGCCATTGGAGTAATGAGATCACTGATCGAAAGGAATATAATACAATCAGGACGTTTTTGCCTGTTTTGTAGATTTCGAAAAAGCATTTGATAGAGTGAATTGGAAAAAATTAATGCGTGTATTGCAGAGAATAGGAATGGATTGGAGGGACAGGAGACTGATCCGCAACCTGTACTTTTCTCATACTGCTCAGGTGCGAGTGGGGAATGGAGAATCCGGATGGGTAGTGTTAGGAAGAGGGGTAAGGCAGGGTTGCCCATTGTCACCGGTACTGTTCAACGTATATGTGGAGGAAATGATTAAAGAGGCATGGGAAGAACTGGAGGTAGGAGTGGAAGTCGGAGGAGAATTGGTAAAATCTGTTAGGTTTGCTGATGACCAAGCATTAGTTGCTCAGTCAGCCAAGGGGTTGTAAGAGTTTCTGAGTGAATTGGAGGTTCTGTGCGATGAATATGGGATGAGAATCAATGTTAACAAAACAAATGTTATGCGATTTTCCAGAAAGAAAAAGGCTAAGCTAAATATTAAAATAGGCGGGGAAAAAATAGAACTGGTAGAATAATTTACATATTTCGGAAGTGTTTTGGACCAATACGGTCAAAGTGGTAGGGACGTAAGGAGAATAATTGCGCCAGGCAAGGAGACTTTCTCAAGGAGGAGGGAGTTGATGATGGGGACGTTGAGTAGGGATGTTAAGGGAAGACCCGTAAAAACTCTGATATGGAGCGTAGCTATGTACGGCGCGGAAACGTGGTCACTGAAGCAGGAGGATAGACGTAGATTGGAGGCTTTTGAAATGTGGGTGTGGAGAAGAATGGAGAACGTGAAATGGGCCGAAAGGAAAACAAATGAGTAAATACTGGAGATGGTGGGTGAGGAGAGGGGTTTGTTGAGAGAAATCCTATGGAGGCAGGAAAAATGGATGAAAGGCGTATTGAGCGGTAGTGGAATGTTGAAGAAGGTAATAGAGGGAAGAATGTTGGGCAAGCGAGGTAAGGGCAGGAACAGGATAGGGATGTTGGACGGGATGAAGGGAGGAAAGAAGTACACAGAGATGAAGAGGGACCTGATGTAGATTAGGTTGCCAGGTGGGGAGTCACAAAATGTTTATTTGATAATTGTGTCCATCCAAAAACCTACCTTAACCGGTAGATTACCTAATAATAATACATATATATACTTTATATATACACAAATTCAAACACAAAAATCCGCAACATGGTGAACATTCATTCACATGGAAATAGATAAAAGGAAAAGGTATAGGAATACATATAAAAGGCGAACACAGAAGAGGTGGGCAAAGCGGAATCGAGCAGAACACAAGTGCACAAATATTTCCTTGACCGGGACTTGAACCACGGATCTTTTGCCTTGCCAGGCCGATGCTCTTACCACTTGAACTATCGAGAAAACCTGTTTTTAGCAAAACTCTGCGGGGGTTTTATGCAACCAAGTTCCCCGATTCTTTGGCCAGGATATGGCGTAGCTTTTAGCGTAGCTTTTAACGGAGTCACCAACTAATGCGCACTACAACGCAATTTATAACTGAAACAGTTATTCGGCCAAACGTCGATTCGAACCCGGATCCCTCGATTTCCGGCCTGTTAACATTTTAATTTCATCTGGATTTTTACCCTTTGAAATAATTGCATTGAAATACTCTTTAGCGGATGACTCCCCCAATTTCTTTGAAGTTATCAATATACTATAAACACCATTACGCTACAAACGTCGGTTTTAACCCCTTGGACTTCGACGCAATGAGTACGAATACGAATACTTGTGAAGTTGCAGGTGCGGTATTTCGTTATTGCACCCTGTGCCTTTAATGACCCTAAAATTTCAATGTGTACCAGGATGTTTCGTTAGTTTAATTAATTGGCTAAGACACTCGACTGGGTAACGAGGGATTCGGATTCGAATCCCGGTCAAGGAGAATGATTTTGACACTTTGAAATTATTGCATCCTATTTGTTGTCACTTTTGACATCTCTTACGCTAACCTTCTCTCACAAGTACTTGAGATGATCGTGAAGCGTAAGGGCACAACAGTGACAAGCAGTGCTATGCTACAGTGTTCGAATGTTCTTTTTTGTTCTTTCGTGTGTGTGAGAGACATTGTCTCCACTAGTGCAGGGTCCGTTTCTGTGTTGAATTGGGTGGCGGTGAGTTCATTAGGTCATGTATTGGCATAACGGAAATTGGCCCCTTTGTAATTATTTCGACATACACTTGACAGAAGGGGTGGCGTTCATTCCGAGCGACATTTTTTGTCTTCCGTAGGGATCGTGGAACTGGGGTATGTTACCCCAAATGGACAATATTGATAAGGAAAAACAGGACGGGGGAGCGGTGGGGGGAGAGGGGCGGCAAATTCAAGGACCTCCTCCAGTGGCACGAACTCCAGCTACGTCGTTGAGTATGAAATGAAGTTTAAACACAAGCACAGCAAAATTAATGAGATTCTCGAGAGGGAAGCACGATATTCATTTCGGTAGAAGGCAATAAGCTAGAACTTGGGCAATATTTGAGAAGAAAATGGGCGTGGCAGAGGAGATAAATGGCGTTGACCAATATGACGCGAACTGTGTTGTCGAAATAAGCATTAACTATATAAAAAGAACCTGTACATGTCTCAGACTGCTCAGGAGCGAGTGGGGAGTCCGGATGGGCGGTGTTAGGAAGAGATGTAAGGCAGGGTTGCCCATTGTCACCGGTACTGTTCAACGTATATGTGGAGGAAATGATTAAAGAGGCATGGGAAGAACTGGAGGTAGGAATGAAAGTCGGAGGGGAATTCGTAAAATCGGTTAGGTTTGCTGATGACCAAGCATTAGTTGCTCAGTCAGCCAAGGGGTTGCAAGCATTGCTGAGTGAATTGGAGGTTCAGTGCGATAGATATGGGATGAGAATCAATATTAATAAAACAAAGGTTATGCGATTTTCCAGAAAGAAAAAGGCTAAGCTAAATATTAAAATAGGAGGGGAAAAAATGGAGCAGGTAGAACAGTTTACGTATCTCGGAAATGTTTTGGATCAACACCGTCAAAGTAGTAGGGACGTAAGGAGAATAATTGCGCTAGGCAAGGAGGCTTTCTCAAGGAGGAGAAAGTTGATGGCGAGGACGTTGAGTTGGGAGGTTAAGAAAAGACTCGTAAAAACTTTGATATGGTGCACAACTATCTACGGCGCGGAAACGTGGTCGCTGAAGCAGGAGGATAGACGTAGATTAGAGGTTTTTAAATGTGGGCGTGGAGAAGAATGGAGAAGGTGAAATGCACCGAAAGGAAGACCAATGAGGAAGTACTGGAGATGGTGGGTGAGGATAGGGGTTTGTTGAGAGAAATCCTATGGAGGCAGGAAAAATGGATGAAAGGCGTATTGATCGGTAGTGGAATGTTGAAAAAGGTAATAGAGGGGAGAATGTTGGGAAAACGAGGAAAGAGCAGGAACAGGATAGGGAGGTTGGACGGGATGAAGGGAGGAAAGAAGTACACAGAGATGAAGGGGGACCTGATGTAGAGTATGTTGCTGGATTAGGTTTTGTTTGGAGTTACAAAATGTTTATTTGATAGTTGTGTCCATCTGAAAACCTACCTTAACCAGTAGAGTACCTAATAATAATAATATGAATAGATTTGCTAACAGGTAAAATGCGTAAAAATGCAAAGAAATGTTACACACAGATTTTGGTAAGGACATACTGTCCGATTCAGGCAAGGAGATCAATTAGGGGATTTTGGGACATGGATTAGAAAGGGGAGATTGAATTGGACAGAGAGGAAGAAAGTGAGGAAGTTTTAAATATGGAAGACGAAGGGAGGACGTTGCTAAGAAAAAGGTGGAAAAGTGGTTGGAGGAAGTACTGAATGGAGTGGAATGTTAAATACCTCGAAAACAGGGAGAATGGTACGCAAGCGCGTTGGAGAAATGAAGAAAATAGACTCTTTGAACATATCGAAGGCCCGGAGACTTTACGAAGAACTGAAGAAGGAAATAATTTGGAGCAAACAAACGGCTACCTTGATTGATCAATATTGATCAAACAAGTTCTCGCGATACGTTTTAAATTTTGTTTGTTAGATAAAAAAACCATAAACACAGTAGGATTATCGGCACTGACACAGTACCAAAGGTTGCTTTGGTACGTGATGATAGAGTTCGTCCAGTACTAAATCCGACACCGCGTGAAATTCACACACCAGGGCAGGGGGGCCAGTCCCTTTCTGGTACCCAGAAAATCACATAGGTTGGGTGGAGCCGCAGGTGACTAGATTCGAACCCGGACCCTTCGGTCAGTAGTCCAACGCTCTACCCCTGGACTACCGCGACCCACTCTTGAGTATAATCAATTTAAAAATGCCATCAATAGCGAATGGACCTGAACCACGGTAGTTAAATAATAGTACAAAAATTGTTTCCTCGATATTTAGCTTGCTAGTATAATTAGCTAAGTATGTTTTGGTGACCTTTTTCTTGTTTTTTCAACATCCAATCCTATATAAAATCTTTTTGCTCGAAAGAATATGATTTTTGTTCGTTTACCCTTTTCGTACCCCACTGACATTCAGTTCAAGTCAGAACGTAACTCATTGGCAATTAAGATTTATGTGACCCACTCTTTGAACTTCGAACTGGTACAAACCCCAATCTAAAGTACTCTCTAAGTACTCTTTCCCTTAACTGTACTTTCTTTGATATACTATTATTTTCTTTTAATCTCCTTTCTCATTACTATTACAATGAATTTCCTGGATTATGTACAACGATATTAGGGCCTTGAAGTCAATGATTAACATTATTTCTCTTGCCAATCATAAAATCATTGATTTCTCAAAGATTATGGCCCAAGGCAAGCATCCCAATCAGCAAACGTTCTGTCTGTCGACAGTTACAACTTCTTGTAATATTATGGTATGCATTTTTTCCGTATTTTAGGTGTTCTAGTTATTATTTCCATCGGCTTGTGTTTTCCCAATCTTCAATAAGAATGCCAAAATTGCTTTTTTTGATGCCATCAATTCGGACTCTTCGTTACTGGAAATGATTTCTCCAATTTCCATTTTCCACTTTAAACTTTTCTTTCACAGGGTTGTGGTGAACATCCTCACACTATCTTTATCTACACTCTTATTTTTTCTTAGGTTTCAACGGATTATATTTCTTCAGAATTTCTAACAGTTTCCTGTCAAATTTGCGACATTAACAGTTCTTCAATATTTGTATTCCATCCTTTTTTCCTAAGAGGTCCGCTGTTTTTATGTGATTTGCGGTTACCTCTGATCCGCTTTTCGCCACCTTATCTCTTCTTTCGTGACTTCTAATATTCCAATCCACATCAGGTGAGCGGGAGAAGCATCAATTCCCGGGCACTCCTAAGTATCAATTATCCAAAGCGTCCTCCCACTCTGTGGTTAACTCAAGAAATTCTTTATTTTATTTACCAAAAAAAAAGAACATATGCATTTATTAGTTCATAAAGTAAAACAGTACATGGGAAATTTTAATATTTTAAGAATCACGTAAAGCGGGTGACACTATGGCTCCTAGCGACAATATTTCTAAATGCCTTCATTTCCAAGTGCGTTTTCTTCCCACGAGAATGTTAAAGCTTTTCTTCGGAGTATCCCACTTCTATCATTCTGGCCCGCCCCATCACCGATGACCAGCGATGGGGAATTACTGAGTTACCTGTAACGATTATCTCGGAGGTAGTTTGTACTTTTAATGTAACCATTTCTTTAATCTACAAATGGTTTTCATGAAATGACCACATTTCATAAAATAATCACTTAATTTGCTGCTACATATTTTATCATAAATATAAAACAATTTCTTTGCCGATCTCTAAAGACTATTTGGAGGTCGAGCACCATCGATATCCAAGCCGGAAGTTTCAAAACCAGCTCTTCCTAAACCTTCGGTAGCATAATCTGTAAACCGCGAGGATATATTGTTTTTATGCATTAAGCAGTAAACGTAACTTAATTAATCAATTATCAATACATATGTCAATCCGTATTTTAATGTAGTAACGTCTTTTAAAATTGTAACCCTACAACAGTAACCTAATAACATCATAGAAATGTCTTCTCGAATGGATCTCATCACCTATATCAGCTATTATAATTTCATCAAAGGTAGCTTTAGTCTGATTGCAACTGGTTATTTTTAACAATATAATGAATACTTAGAACAGATATACAATTAAAGATAAGTAACTCAGACCCCAGTTGTACATTTTTGCGGTTCCCTTTCCCATTTATGTTGATGACCACCGTTAAACCGCGTATTTAATGAATACACGTAGTCCAGTACGTGTTTTCATCAGAAATGGAGAATTGTAGGACGAGGTGAGCTCCACCATCGTCCATGACTCCGAATTGTAGCCGCGATGCCCGGGGGGCGGACTTACCTTCGAGCAGCGGTCCGGCCTGCAGGAGGCGGTCCTTGATGACCTGGCGGGCGTTGCGCGGGGTCGCGGAGGAAGACGACGACGAGGCGGCGGCGGCCGGCAGGTGCGGGGCGGAGAGGTGGTGGTGAAGGCTGGCCTGGTGGTGGAGGTGGTGGTGATGGTGTTGGTGGTGCAGGGTGGCGTGGTGGTGGAGGAGGTGGTGCGGCGCCGGGTGTGGGGAGCCGGAGGTGAGCGGCGCGGAGGAGGAACCGGAGGACGAGGTGTTGGACGAGGAGGTGGCGGCGGGGGCGGCGGCGGGGGCCAGTGCGGGCGGGGGCGTGGCGGCGGGGGGCGGTGCGGCGGCCGCCCCCGCCCCCTGGAGGCCGGGAGGAGCGGTGGACGTGGAGGAGGAGGCGAGGGCCACGTACTGGAGGAGGAGGCGAGCGGCCTCCGTCTTCCCCGCGCCGCTCTCGCCCGACAGCACCACGCACTGGTCCTCGTTGCGGTCGCGCAGCCAACGGCAGGCGGTGTCCGCCACTGCGAAGCTGGCGCCGGGGGAGAGCAAGAGAGTGAGGGCGGGCTCCTGAGTCATGCACCAACGCACACACACACGCACAAATTTTTTCGTGAATTGTGCGTCCGATTTCAAGGTGCAGCATTAAGTGATTCATACATTTCATCTACATACTATATTAAAATACCAACTTATGTATTTGCGTACTCTAAACGACTTGACCCATATTATGTTTTTAATGAATGGTCAAACGAGGGCCATTTCATGTGTCGCGTGTTGTGTGGACAAGTGACTCTCTAAACGCGTCATGCGGAGGAAGTTTTATTCCATATTTTTCACGGAAACTGTTTTCGCCTAATTTTAAAGATAAACTACTAATGCATCAATACTGGTAGATAAATTATAAAATATAAAACTGTTTCAATATATGCCGTTAAAATACATAAAAATTCAGCAATTATAAAAACGGAAAGACGATTACAGTACTGAAACTTTTGAAAGTATTATTGTCAAATAAACATAAAAACAAATTTAGACCAATCTTTTTTACCTTAGACTTTGGTAAAGTAATTTTATTTCAGCGAGGGTCTTCGTAACTTAATCTATTCATGTGATCAAGTATATTGAAATTGATCACATAAATGTTTAATGCCTATTAACACTTATCGACCCGTAATAGCTTGATGAGACGAGGCTCCGCAAGGAGACGTTGAACAAAATCTTAGTGGTGCAACAAAAGTCACCCCTGGTGGGGACACTATGGAACATCAGTTTACTCTTCAGCATGTACTTGAGTAATCTATGGGGGCGCACTTGGAGGGTGTATTGTGAAGTGGTTGATGCGGAGAAGGCATGCGGAAGGGTAAATGGAGGATAGTTCTCAAAGTTTCTGAGGAAATATGAAGCAAGTGAGCAGTCATTGAGTGCTTGGTAAGAGATAGCACAAAAATGGGGTAAAAGCAAGTGTAAATGAGACCTTGAACGACAGATTTAAAATGTAGCCTTGCGTGAAAAAAGAATGCGAAGTGTTGCCATGGATATTTAATATGTTTATGAATAAATGCATGAGAAAGGGAAGCTTTGGCAAAGGAGGTTTCATGTACGAGTATGTATGTATGTATGTGTATATATATATATATATATATATTTCTATATACACACATATATGTATAATATCCCTTCTGTATGCCAACGATTCAATGATGCTGGCTGAGAGCCCACGCGATGCACAGGGGGCCCTCGAGAGCTTCAGTGATGCAAGAGAGAATAAAATTGACGATAAATTACTCCCAAAATCAAAGTGTGTGTCCAACAAGGAGAATGGGAAAAATGATAATACAGTGAGTATATACGGGGGCATTACTCACCGAGTAGATGTTTCTATTTTGATGGACCATTCAATTACCCCTTGGGAAATCATAAATAATATATATTTGCGGCTTTTGCTCTCAGAGGAGAATAAACGCAATCGTGTAGTCGATTCGTAGGCTGATTTGGCGCATTTCCATTGTAATCCTGACGAGTTTCTGCATCGATACATATCAGGCAACGAATAATGGATACACCAATACACTCCACAGGCAAAGGAACGGTGGTTTTCTAAAGGCGATCCAGCTCCGATAAAGGCGAAGACGGTGAAATCGGCCAACAAGGGGATGACAGCATAGGTTTTTTGGGATTCACGCGGAATCATCGATTATGCATTGATTACTCGCAAAGATGTCAAACGATAAATGGAGAGTATTATGCATCGCTACTGCGTCGGATGAGGGAAGAAATCATGAAAAAATCTTCCTCATTTGGCAAAGAAAAATACTCTTCCTCCAAGAGCATGCACAGGTACCTGAACACCTGCGCAGTTTCGATAGCGAAAACTATGATATTTAAGTTCGAATTTAACAACTATTACAACATCATTTGCATGCATTCATGAGGTTTGGCCTCAGATCTGACTTTTTAATTGCGAAACTAGAAAAAACGACTAGGTAGAAAACGATTTATGTTGAACGAGGAGGTAATCGCCAACAAAGATGTGTATTTTGAGGACCTTCCGAAATCCCACTTTTTGGACGGCTAAAAACAATTGAAGAAACGCTGGGAAAATTGTAGAGTTACAAGGAGACTTGATTGAAAAATAAATCAAATATTTCCAAAATAATTTATTCTTTCGTATTGAACGAACCTATTGAACTATCCCCGCCTCTTGAAAGGATGCTTGCGGGAGATTTTAGCTTAGATGAAATGGTCAAAATGCGAGCGAATGCCGACAGAACGGCTTGTAATAGCATGCCGAGTACCTTCACACGCATCAAGAAATATATTTGTGCTAAACGCCAAATGTGATGGTGTGTAAAAGTGTACTCCCTGTCACTTTACAGCATCGAATCAAAACTAAGTTATGCAAGAATAGCAATTAATGACAAATAAATCCTGTGGGAATGGGTTCCGGGAGGGATATTTAAGCGGTGGTAATAGGAGAGTGAGGAATGGGTGAATTCATGAATGTGTGCTGAATGGGAAGCTGTGATAGGCAGCAGTTTGAAAGGAGCATGTTGCGCTGGGTGGGTTGCGTCGAAAGAGTGGGAGGAAGGGAGAGAGGATGACCAAGGGTCGAATCACCAAACTGAAAGGTGGAATGCTTAGAGAGGACGGAGAAAGGCATGGATGAGTGTGCTCCAAATGTCTCTCAACGCGAGCAATGTTAAAAGGTTTAGGAACTTTAGAGCATGAATGAAACAATAATGTAAGAATACATAAGAATTTAAGGAATGTCCTTTGCTCCTAGAATTCTTAAATTTTGTGAAAAATGTTTGAAAAATCTTCATAAAGACTTTGAATGATCTAAAATTAGACTTTTTGGCTCGGCCCTCGGCGAAAGGTAACGGTTTTAAGGCAGTTATAACATTTTGTAACAAAAGTTCAGAGAAAATTACACGAATAAAATATCAAATACATGATACTAATTTCATTCGCAAAATAAGCAAACCCCGTTTACTAATATTAGTAGTTCATGTTTAGCCATAATTATAGCAACTGGATGCAATGTTTTAATCATTACTCATCATAATTCCTATTCCCATACTTGGACACCTAATGTCTCGGGAAATAAAACAGACCATCAAGAGAAAAAGTTCCGGAATCTGACAGAATAATCACTTGAAGTCACTTTTCATGCACCTATCATGGGAAAATATGAATACATATATTATTGAAATACGTTAATCAACCAGAGTTTGGTCCTTGGCGTAGTTCAGTGATTCGTTTACACCTCAGCGTATGTATGAATGTGGCAAAGTGTAGAATACATTTTACCAACAGCATATGCGACATGACGCAGAAAAGAAACCACGAATCCGAAGAAAATTCTGAACATTACAGCGAAACAACGACGCATTTACGCAATCAGGCAGGAATTAAGACTAATAATGTAGTCTCAAGTCTAAGTTAAAGTAAAAATTTAAGAATTGTTAGAGAATACGAGATATATTAAGGGGCCGTTAGGTCATAAAAAATATATACGTTATAAAAAGTGTTTATTGACGCTTTTAGTTCCCAACAAACCTATTCAACTTTTCTACATAATCGCCGTTCCCTTCAAGCACTTTTTGTAACGCTCCAATAGCTTCTTTAACCCTTCAGCGTAGAATTACACCCCCTGGGAATCGAATCAGTTGGCGACGGCAGTCTTGAGTTCCTCGCCGTCTTTAAACCGACAGTGAAAAGTGCTGCGAATCCAACACCAATTGGTTATGGTTACCGCGTCAAAGGGCCAGGGCCGGGTGAGGGCCGGGCCACTTGTTGCGTGCACAACTACTGCATTGGTCTATTCGGCAGCATGACTCTGATGGGAAATCAGGATGCTTGGAGGCCAATACCGATCAGACATTCACTATTTACAGTTTCATTTAAACAATATGACAACACCACATGGCTGTCCTTTAGATACGTTTACGCAAAAATATGTGGTAGTAAATCTGCAAGAGTCGAAAAATCCTGAAAAAATTTTATGGTCATGGGAGCGTAGTGTGTTGCGGCTCGTGGAGCCAGAAGAGCAGCGAATCAGTAAATCGAAGGATTTGCAGGAACTTTGAATCGAGCGAGCACAATGAATCTTATCGGAACTTTTGAATTTCACGCATCGAACAGCTGAATGGACGACGAGAAGGAGAGGAGGGTCGCTGACACGAGGATCTGAGCGAAGACCCGGGCATATTGATGGTTCGACTCGGGGACCACGAGGCGCTCCAGGTGTCGGGAATCGCCGTCGGAGAGAGCGGCGGGGAATGAATTTTTCATTCGTGGGGCCGTCTCGCCATTGAAACCCTCCCCGACGTCCCTCACACGCCGTGACTACACACAGGTGCCCTCTTACAATCTTCTGCCCCCACCCCCTCCACTCTCAGAGCCACGGCAAATAGAACGCCTCGCTTGTCTGGTGGCACGGAGCACATTTTCAATATTGAACGATGTGAATATCTCCCAAAGGCTTTAAAAAAAACATATTATTAGTAGACTTACATAATTTTACTTTAGAGAGCACACGGAAAGCGCCCAAGTGTCCAAACCGTTTCGACAAAGATTCAAAGGATTATGTAGCACTTCAAGACGCACAATTAAAGCCGAAATAGCATTTTAAATCTTGCATTAATGGCGTGGCGGAAATACTTGAACGCGAGAATTTGAAAGTAATTAATATCTAGGCGAAAAGGCAAAACTAAAGGCTTCGCTCACGACCATTAGAGTCAGGGAAATATGTTCCAAATGCAATAATTGCGCAGAAGCAAGCCCTAATCACAGGCGCTTTCGTGAATAAATTAGGAATAGCTTGTGCGCTAGCAGTGAAAAGGATTGCGAAAAAGTGAAAAGTTTCAGTCATTAAAAAAGTGATTATCTCGGGCCACTGCTAGCGCAAGTGCAAATAATTACGTAATAGTTGTTTGTATAATTTCGATTCACAGTGCTGAAAAGTCTGCGTAAATGTAGAACAGTTTATCATAAATGACCAATTACAACGCCAACGCAGCTTCCAAATCCGCATCGAGATGCGCATCAGCCTCCATGGGTCGGACGGAGGCCG
>CM073769.1:18872402-18883316 GCA_037158775.1 Hetaerina titia
AAACCCTTGTGATTTATAACATGTTCTCTGTTATTCACTCTATGAAATTATTGTTCGTTTAGATTTAGGTTTTTGAGAATTATTTTTCCTGGTGTAGCTGGATAGAGAAATTACAGACAATTTTTCCCCAAATTAATAGAGCACGTCATACTCCCAAATAACAAACAGCACTCCAAAATTTGGCCAATCACATCGAAGGGATTATGGAAATGTTCAAGCATTAACACAGAATCCTGCCGTACACAGGCTTAACGTAGCGGATACACCCTGTTATTTCCTGCTATCGAAGGCAGTTTGCCTTCAATGAGTATGTTACTTATTCCACACGGATATTTTTAATCTTCGTTTATTGGTATTGCATAACAAATTGAGGGAACTTTGGAGCATCCACCGGTATCCGTGCCACATAGGGCCGAGGCGAGCCTTTCTTCTCGCTGGGTCTCCAAATCTCAAAAATTACAATCACTTTGCCAAAGCAATCAACACAAGTGGTCCCATTACCGATATTTCTTGATGTCCGCTGCATGCCTTTAGACTAATAATTTATAGTATTTTTTTTCACTGGCACTTAAACCCAAATAGTAATTGTATATTTAACACTTACGCTTCATAAATTCTGTAATAACCTACTTTTGCTAAATTAGTTTTTTTACAACCTTGGGAGGGTTTCTCAGAAACACCGTAACAGTTAAAAAGAATGAATTTTGGCGTTTAAAAAAGTATTTGTTAAACTTTTGTTTCCATATGTTTCATTAACAGATTCACTACGTATTATTCAGCCTCTATCGAAGAAGACATGGTTAACAATGGAAAATAATTCGTTTTCTTGTTGTTTGAAATTTAATGATTTAATTTTGTGTCATATTTCCGAGGTTTTATACCGTCCAGGTAGTCTCCAGAGAGAATAAATCATCCAATCACCTTTCATGGTCTCTCCGAAAATATTGATATTTATGAATCACTATAAATAGATGTGCAAATGCTTAGGTTTGACTCGATAGTGATTTGATAGTGATTTGATAGTGATTTTGATAGTGACTCAAATGAACGCCGTTTTTTCACACTTAAAAGAAGCTGATTGATGGGACTCAATCTGAGCTGAATTGTGGGCGAATCAAGAAAGAAACACCGTTACACCGGTTAAAAATGTCTTCCCATCCACTTCCACAATTATAATACAAAAATACCCCACGACCCCTTTTAACTTTACACCGTGATCATAAAAACCTCTGTAGGGGTCTTCGAATTATTGTTCCTCACTCTGGCGCAATAACTATGTTCACTAGCGAAGGCAGGACTTGATTGATGGATTATGGAAATTGAGAGACACTGATATAATGTCGAGTGCATTGAGCAAGAGGCACCCCAACGCGTCCGCGACCGCACGTGATCTAGCGTCTGGGGCGAGTGCTGGATGACTGGGGCATCAGAGGCCTCCGTCGCGGCGCCGGTGCGTCCTGAGCTGACTGCCGAGAGAGAGAGAGAGAGGGAGGGAGGGGGCGCGGGGTGTGTCTTTCTCTGTGTCTCCCGACATTTAGTGGATTCAGTAGCAGACAATGGAAAACTACACAAGCAGAGCTGTTTTGAGTGGAGCCAACGAAGTGGAAGCCGAGCTGGGTTTTTAAGGAACCGGCACTGGGGGCCACCTCGGTGGGCTCCACAAAGTTGTTTCTTAACATAGCGTGGCAGGTAAAATTGAGGTGATGCTGAACTTGGGCCGTAGAGAGGATGAGGAACACACTTCAAAGTGATTTTAACGAGATAATCACGATTTATCCCCCTCCCACGAACTACAACCTTGTCGTGGTGGAAGGGCTTGTGCGTTCCGATGACCTCTGGAGCTGTGTCGGCTGGAGTAATAATTATTGCTCCTGGTAGGATCACCCATGCCAGATAGGTCGAAGGTTAGGAGCCAGACGAAAGGTAGTCCACGCAGCGTCTGTTCCTCAGTGAGGCGGCTGCAAAGGCGTCTGACCCCAGTGGGGCGGCAATTAAGTGATGGTGTCACGTTAAAAACACTATTGAGGAAGGCAACGGGAAACCACTTCAATTATGATTCCCAAGAAAATAATGATGGCCAACACAGAGAAATGGAGTCCTGGCAAACTGCGGGACTCGGCACCAAGGGCCGTGTGTCGTGCCCGGCAGCGGGGGAGGCAAGGCTTCCGCGGTCATCATCCCACGAAACCCTTGCGGGGGAGAAATAACAGCAGCAGAACAGAAGACGCAGAAGAAGACGAAAGTGGTTAGAATAGGAACATTGAACGTCAGGACAATGTTGAGGACAGGAAAATTAGAAAATATTAATCGAGAGATGGAAAGAGGTAATATAGATGTTTTAGGTCTATCCGAGGCGAGATGGAAGGATAGCGGGGATTACTGGAGTGACAATTATAGAGTGATATACAGCGGCGGGGACAAAAGCCAACGAGGGGTTGCCGTAATACTAAATAAAGGGGTAGGAAGAAGCGTAGTCAACATAGAGCAAGCAACTGATAGAATCATACTCGTAGAGATTAAAGCAGAGCCGACGAACTTGGTCATTGCTCAGGTATACATGCCACCGAGCAACCACAAGGAGGAAGAAGTCGATAGGATGTACGATGAGTTAGAGGATATAATCGCGTGTGTTCCTTCACGGAAACATTTGATAGTGATGGGGGATTAGAATGTGACGGTAGGCGAAGGAAGAGATGGTGGTGAGGTGGGGGACTATGGGTTAAGCACGAGGAATGAACGCGGGGAGAAAGCAATTGAATTCTGCAGGAGACAGGGGTTAGTCATCACCAACACATGGTTTAGACACCACAAAAGGCGTGGGTATACATGGAAAATGCCATGTGACTCAGAAAGGTATTAGTTAGATTATATTATGGTTAGGCACAAGTTTAGGAATAGTGTGATAAATTCGCACAGTTTCCCAGGAGCGGATTCGGACTCAGATCACAATTTAGTTTTTATGAAATGTAACGTTCGTTTCAAAAAGATAGGGCAAGGGCGGCGAGTTAGGAAATGGAATGTAGAAGCATTAAATGGATTAACGAGGACGGAGTATCATCAGGCTGCAGAAAAAAGGATGGATGAGGGTAAAGAACTGAGTACTTTCGAAGAAAAATGGGAATGTATCAAGACAGTGATTTCGAAAGCCGCAAAAGACAGTATAGGAGCCGTTAACGGGAAAAGAATAAGGAAACCATGGGTCACGGATGAGATTATTGCAAAGATGGATGAGAGAAGAAGATGGAAGAATGTAAGCACAGAGTTAGGTAAAATTAAGTACAAAGAGCTAAATAATAAATTGAGAAGGGCCGCAAATAAAGCAAAAGAAGAATCGTGGAAAACGCAATGCGAGGATATGGAAAGTTTACAGAAGCTCTACACAGAGCTTCTGTAAAGTTTAAGCAATTTAAACAATCTTTTAGTTGTTTTATGTGGAGGAACAGGCTCTCCATATCCGCTCCCTGCGGGATTACATAATTTTTGGGTGACGAAAATAAAATTTCAGTGCTAAGTCGATTGTTACCGCGATCATTTTCATCGTCGGACTGAACATGTTTCAATGCTCTAATACTGAAGGAAATCTATGAAGCGTGTACCATGAATGCATTAGGCTAACAGTATAACAAAAAATGAAGTTTCTGCACAAAATTTTTCGCGATTAAAAAATGCATGCTTACTTTTTATTGGACATCCCACATATATTTTACTGACATCTTTTTGATGGAACAATTCCACAGCGTAATTTACGTTAGTAGACGGCGTCGTTAAAAGTTACTGCCGCAGCATCTCCAGGAGTTTCTTTGAATTTGAAGGGGTTCTTGTTCCGATCCATTTTGGTTGAAAAAATAACTTGGTTTGTTATTCTTAATAATCAGTTAAATTCATAAATTTATTCAAATGTGCTTAAACGGACTAAAAAGACCCCGATCCCATTTTGGTCCCAAATTCCTCCGCGATGGTAGCTCAGGGCGAAATACGAGTACATTCATGTAAACAGGATAAATGCTGCGACGTGAGGCTTGATTAATTGATTGTCATTCAGCGCTTACGGTAACACCAGCCTTGGCCAAGTCGTATTATTTTCTTTTTCCCTTTCTGTTATTTTAAATTCCGATAGAGGCGATTGAATTTGCCAATTCCGTTATTGAAAAGTGACATTGTCATTATTGTTACGGTTGACGTACAGTGAAAGGGAAGATATCAGGGACAAAAAACAGTGCCGCACCAATCGGCAATTATCATGGAATGATAACAGAAATTTAGGATGTCCTATTCGGATAATTTATTTAAAATAACAACAAGGAGGGGAAAAAATGCAATGCTCACGTACTCTCTTTCCCCTAAGTACGGCCTGATATCCACACAATTTTGATCATTCGTTTGCAATGGCGTGAATGATAAGGCTATAGACTAATACTAATACGCCATTTTATTTTCCGAAATAGAAGTAGAAAAATACGTGTATAGACTCGAACAATCCTTACGCAATAATTTTTTTAATGAAATAGTTTGATGAGACACGAATGGCGAGATTAATTTCAGTAATCCACGTGGTAATGGCAGTAAATGTATTAACCAAAGATAAATAAAGTCATGAAGATTTCATTTCATAATTACATCCACAAAAGTATGAAATAAGCACGAGTTAATATGATTTTCCACACATTTTCTACCAATATGCCTGCCACAATCGCATAAATTTCCGGAATATTCGATAACTTTTAACAATTTATGACTAATTGCGACTTACACGAGTCGCTCCGTGGAATAGAAATTGTTGAATCCATCCAAAACACTTGTGGAAAAAAATCGCCTTGAAAACTGGACTTGTCACTCATACATTTTGTACGTTTGAGAGACAGAATTTTGCTTTTTTTTACGAATGAATGCACCTTCAGCTATGAGAAAAGGACCCCAGATCACGCAATTTATATATACATTTGACTTTTTCAAAAATCATCCTTCCACGAATCCCGACGCCTTTGGTTTGAAAATATTAATTTCTGTGTTTTATTTGCTCCGCGCCATTAACTATACTTAATCGAAAAGGAAGGGGATAGTCGAAGAGAAAGTAACAAGAGATTTGCATGTAATCAGCGAGCTTTCATACAAGCTAGGTTCTTTCCTTTTTCCTTTCAATTTCAGCAAGGAGCATTTCACGAAATAGTTTCGCATAAAAGATCCATCCAGAGCGAAAAAATAGCTGCGGCAGTTTCAGCGCGAATGTTAAATTATTCCAATGTAAATTCTTCGCTTTAAGTCCACGATATCATGGCGGAGGGAAAGTCGCAAAATATGAGCAAAAAAAGCTTAAATATAAGTAGACTAGAGGGATAAACCAACCAATTACCGACCCATTGCCTTAACACTGATCTCTTGTAAAATATTGGAATGCATTATTTGTTGAGTTTTCTTGATAGTAGAAAAATACTAAGCCACAACCAGCACGGATTTAGGAAGAGCGGATCTTGCGAAACACAATTAGATCTTTTCATTCACGATACACTTAGATCGGGAGACAACAACACACAAGTATATGCAGTATTCCTAGATTTCAAAAAAGCCTTCGATTACGTCCCACACAATACATTGTTACAAAAACTTAAATGCTACGGTATCAATGAGAAAATTATTAATTGAATTTGAGACATCTTGTCAAATCGTAAACAAATAATAGTCATCGATGGGTTGTGCTCAACGGATAGAGATGTAACAACCCCCGCCACACGCCCTTGCGGCGCGCCCTGCGTCTACTTAATATCCAGCAAGCCGCCCCGGCGGCTTGCGGGATATTAAGTACACGTAGATGTAGGTGATTACTGAGCTCGCCCACGCAAGGATTTCTTTTCCCAGATATTCATTAATCCACATTTTTTCAGATTTAATTGCACACCCCACTCCTGTCATCAATCACTAATACGAACGAAGGGAGTCGCACAGTCAGACGTGTTACTTGAAACGGAAAATAATCTGACTTTCCTGTCCTCTAATCAATCTCCTAGTTCCCGAGTTGCAGGCGGAAAAACATCGAGGCAATGAACTCTTGCCCCGATGGATTACGTCCTGAGCCTCTTCCCGACGCTGTTACCCCCCCCCCCCCCGGCCCCTCTCATCTCATTCTCCCGGAGGCTCGCACGGTGACGGTTGCTCTGCACCTCAGCGCCCTCGCTGCATCCGAGTGAGACCCACCCACGGCCACCAGGCATTTGCCACCTGGGCGAATATCACTCCACGGAGAGGTGACGCATCTCGCAAATTATTCGTACTCCAACATACATCATATAAACCATAAACACAGTAATCAACCAGAACGACGGTTTAGTAGGTGACGGTAGAGCTCACCCATATACTAAGCCCGACGGCGTGTGAATATTCACACATCAGGGTAGGGGGGCCAGTTCCTTTCCCTGTGCCGCTTATGGTTTCCCAGGAAGATCTGGTACCCGAAAAATCAACTAGCTTGGGTGGAGCTGCAGGTGCCCAAAGTGCCTTGCCCGGGATACATCATATATAAATAGAAAAACCAAACTTTAAGGGAAAGAACTACCATAGTTTTAAAATAAAAATAAGAACGCAAAAGACAAATAAGAAAAAATATATTTCTTTAAACAGAACTATTGTTGAATAGAACCATCTGCCTGTAGGTTTGTTTGAGCCCTTGCCATCGAATTTTATGAGTTTCAAGAATAAATGTAAAGCAGCCACTGGGTGATAAAATTCATTGATCAGTAATTATTATAGTATTGCACATTTTAAAATATCGTTCAGTACGTGACGTGGACGGCGTGAGAAGTGGTATTGCAAAAGTTGTATTAATAGTGCGTGATTTTGAATGGTATAAGAGATTGAAGAGTGCGTGATTATGGACTGCGAGCGGCGATGGACGGAGAATTGTAGGTATGGTGTGAGCCTAACCCTTGTTTGATGGTAAAGGAGTGGTTGGGAATCTAGAAGTGCCATTGTAGACAAGAGCATTTTGTCTCATCTCTGTTCTCATTGTGTATTATTATTATTAGGTAATATCAGTGACCACGTTTTCGCGCCGTAAATAGCTACGCTCCATATCAGAGTTTTTACGAGTCTTGTCTTAACATCCCTACTCAACGTCCCCGTCATAAACTCCCTCCTCCTTGAGAAAGCCTCCTTGCCTAGCGCAATTCTTCTCCTTACGTCCCTACCACTTTGACCGTATTGGTCCAAAACACTTCCGAGATATGTAAACTGCTCTACCTGCTCTATTCTTTCCCCGCCTATTTTAATATTTAGCTAAGCCTTTTTCTTTCTGGAAAATCGCATAACCTTTGTTTTATTAATATTGATTCTCATCCCATATTTATCGCACTGGACCTCCAATTCACTCAGCAATGCTTGCAACCCCTTGGCTGACTGAGCAACTAATGCTTGGACATCAGCAAACCTAACCGATTTTACGAATTCCCCTCCGACTTTCATTCCTACCTCCAGTTCTTCCCATGCCTCTTTAATCATTTCCTCCACATATACGTTGAACAGCACCGGTGACAATGGGCAACCCTGCCTTACCCCTCTTCCTAACACTGCCCATCCGGACTCATTGTGTATGTAATATGTATATGCATTGTATGAATGACCGTTGACCAGACTTGATCGTTGCCACCAGGACAAATGCCTAGTTGCTAAGAGGTTTATGTAATAATAATAACATAGGTCGCTTGGATCATGAATATGAAATTGGTGAAATAGATGCCAGAAATAGCAACCTCAAGGACTCCTTCTTTCAACGGACAATACGGGATGACAACAGTAGGGTTACAGATACCAAGAATCCCACTTGCCACCCAGAGCGTCTAAGAAATAATTAGTAGAACGCTGATGCATGCATTTTCACTAATATCGTGTATTTTGTTGTCAAATCTTTTCCAGCATGATCACATGGGACTGCCATTTAATGAATGTAGCGCTCGTTACAGTATTCCATTCTACGGTGGGTCACTATCCTTAACTGTGTCTCAGGGGGCGGTGACGATGAATTGTAAGCCTCTGTGATGGTGGAATTTCCCCTTTTTACTTCTCAGTTATGCATGGCCTATCTTATTTTTGGCGAGGCCTGTCGTAAAAATGCTTTACGTTCCCTTTAATTACCTCTTTTTGCAAACAAATGACTAATTCAACGGTGAGTCGTCCCTCGTTTTGAATTGGGCCCTCCTCCAGCATGTACATACGTTTGAGCGTTATTCTATAGTTTTTTAACGAATATATTTTTCCTTTTTCCCTTTCCTTCCCATATCCCCTCTAATCAATTTTCCTTCCGACCTGGTGCTTGGCCCCCTTCAACATTCCTTTATGTTAGACCACGGGGTATTTATGTCGATCACTCCGGATCAGCTCGAGTTGTTTGTACCTGCTGTTGCATTCTGTCTTTGCGAACGAGGATCGAGGGAAAAGAATGCCTTCGAATATCGGGCAGCTGGTGTGATGGGGGACTGCAAATCTTCTCTACAACTTAACTCATATGATTGATATTTATCCAGTAGCTTAACTTGTGCATGGGATCTTCGCGTTTTGATGGCTCCTAAAACAGGAGAAAAAGATATGTGGCGGGTATAGTTTCCCAGGAAGATCTGGTACCCGAAAAATTACATAGCTTGGATGAAGCTGCAGGTGCCCAAAGAGGCTTGCCTGGGAATCGAACCCGGGTCCTCCAGTCAGTAGTCCAACACTCTAACCCTGGCTTGCCGCGACCCACACATATATATGTTGTAAACCGCGACCCAAATATATATATATAATGAGTCTGACCTGAAGAAGGCCTCGGAGTAGGCCGAAAGCTAAAATAATCTACAGTGTGAGTGTCCTTTTACGTGTTATCTGTTTTATTCTGTGTTCTATTGTGCCGTCCAAAAGTTATATTGCTCTCGTGAGTACTTCCGCATCATCGATATATATATATATATATATATATATATATATATATATATATATATATATATATATATATATATATAGATGATTTCTTCGAAGTAACACGGAAGTGTTGAATAAAAAACTTAGACAGTAACACACAGCACGAGAACACATAAAAAGAACACTCACAATAATATCTTGATAATTTCGACGGACTCAGGCTCCGTCGAAATTATCAAGATATTTTTGTGAGTGTTCTTTTTATGTGTTCTCGTGCTGTGTGTTACTGTCTAGATATATATATATATATATATATATATATACAAACACTGAGATAATAAATATTACACACACAGAAACATAAAAGAAGGACACTTACAGTAGATATTTACGTTTCGACGGCACGGCCGTCGTCATCAGAATGCCGTTGTCGGGGAAGAGCGGTGAGGACGTGTGCAGGACAAGGGTGACGGGAGGAGAGGTGATGGGCCAATGGGAAGCGGCCATTTCCCCCTTCCCCACCTTGTCCGCTTCCCATTAGCCCCTTACCTCTCCTCCCGTCAACCTTCTCCTGCACATGTCCTCACCGCTCTTCCCCGACAACGGCATTCTGATGACGACGGCCGTGCCGTCGAAACGTAAATATCTACTGTAAGTGTCCTTCTTTTTTGTTTCTGTGTGTGTAATATTTATTATCTCAGTGTTTGTGTGTTTGTGCGTCGCCGGAGAGCGCCATTTTCATGATTATACATACATATATATATATATATATATATATATATATACATATATACATACATATACATACACACATACGAGGTGTGTTAAAAAATAAACGAGAATTTTTTCATTTCGCGGGCTTGGAGAGTCCGATTGTCAAACTTTTTTTAATATAATGTTGGCATACATGTCCCTGAAGTATGGTAAAACTTTCAGCTGTTTTCACTGTGGATTTTTTCCTGTGACAGCCACTAAGTTTGGACGTGTTTTATGAGCTCGGCGATTTTCGTTTGTTAAAAGAAATGGATCACCGAATTTGTATCAAATTTTGCGTAAAAAATAAAATAAGTGTAACAAAGTGTGTGAAATGTTAACAAAGGTCTATGGTGAGTCTGCTATGAGTAAATCAAGAGTTTACGAGTGGTAGAAGCGCTTCCAAAAAGGCCGTGAAGACCTTGAAGATGACGAACGCCCTGAACGCCCCAACACATCAACAATCGATGAAAACGTGGAAAAAGTGAAAGAAATTGGAATGAACGATCGCCGAATCACAACCAGAGAGGTCGCTGATGATGTTGGCATATCGATTGGGTCATGTCATGACATCTTATCCAACTTTTTGGGTATAAAACGCGTGGCAGCAAAATTCGTTCCAAAATTGTTGAGTTTTGAACAAAAACAGGGGCGAATGGAAGTTGTTCAGAAGTCACTAAATGAAGTAAACGACGATGGATAATTACTGAAACGTATTATAACAGGTGACGAAATATGGGTTTATGGATATGACGTTGAAACCAAGGCTCAATCATCCCAGTGGAGGCATTCTGGCTCGCCAAAAGCGAAAAAGGCTCGACAAGTGCGATCGAACGTGAAGGTATGCTCACTGTGCTCTTCGATTTTAATGGCATAGAATTTTTAAGCTTTCGCCCTACTCCAAGGCCGAAAGCTTAAAAAATCTACAATGTGAGTGTTCTTTTACGTGTTATCTATTTTATTCTGGGTTAAATTGTGCCGTCCAAATATCATATTGCTCTCGTGAGTACTTCCTCATCATCTATATGTTCACGTGTATGTTCCTAACCCTTTTCCTTTATATCTATTCCCATGTGAATTAATTAACTTGTTCGCCGTATGGCGGGACTTCGTATTTGAATGTATGTGTGTGTATACATATATAACTTTGACAGCAACACACAATAAGAGAACACATAAAAGGAACACTCACACGTTATTTCTTGATAATTTCGACGGAATTGGGCTGCGTCTTCCCCAGAAGATTAGTTAGGACTGGCTGAACTAAGAAGGGTAAGG
>CM073769.1:18883416-18933823 GCA_037158775.1 Hetaerina titia
ATATATATATATATATATATTATTATTATTAGGTAATCTACCGGTTAAGGTAGGTTTTTGGATGGACACAACTATCATATAAACATTTTGTGACTCCCCACCTAGCAAACTAATCTATATGAGGTCCCTCTTCATCTCGGTGTACTTCTTTCCTCCCTTCATCCCGTCCAACATCCCTATCCTGTTCCTACCCTTACCTCGCTTGCCCAGCATTCTCCCCTCTATTACCCTCTTCAACATTCCACTACCGCTCAATACGCCTTTCATCCATTTTTCCTGCCTCCATAGGATTTCTCTCAACAAACACCTCTCCTCCCCCACCATTTCTAGTACTTCCTCATTTGTTTTCCTTTCGGTCCATTTCGCCTTCTCCATTCTTCTCCACACCCACATTTCAAAAGCCTCCAATCTACGTCTATCCTCCTGCTTCAGTGACCACGTTTCCGCGCCGCACATAGCTACGCTCCATATCAGAGTTTTTACGAGTCTTCCCTTAACTCCCTACTCAACGTCCCCGTCATCAACTCCCTCCTCCTTGAGAAAGCCTCCTTACCTAGCGCAATTATTCTCCTTACGTCCCTACCACTTTGACCGTATTGGTCCAAAACACTTCCAAGATATGTAAACTGCTCTACCTGCTCTATTCTTTCCCCGCGTATTTTAATATTTAGCTTAGCCTTTTTCTTTCTGGAAAATCGCATAACCTCTGTTTTATTAATATTGATTCTCATCCCATATTTATCGCACTGAACCTCCAATTCACTCAACAATTCTTGCAACTCCTTGGCTGACTGAGCAACTAATGCTTGGTCATCAGGAAACCTAACCGATTTTACGAATTCCCCTCGGACTTTCATTCCTACCTCCAGTTCTTCCCATGCCTCTTTAATCATTTCCTCTACATATACGTTGAACAGTACCGGTGACAATGGGCAACCCTGCCTTACACCTCTTCCTAACACTGCCCATCCAGACTCTCCGTTCCCCACTCGCACCTGAGCAGACTGAGACATGTACAGGTTGCGGATCAGTCTCCTGTCCCTCCAATCCATTCCTATTTTCTGCAATACAAGAATTAATTTTTCCCAATTCACTCTATCAAACGCTTTTTCGAAATCTACAAAACAGGCAAAAAACGTCCTGATTGTATTCTATATTCCTCTCGACAAGTGATCTCATTACTGCAATGGCATCACGCGTACCTCTTCCTTTTCTGAACCCAAACTGATCATCCCCTAAGAAATCATTTGCGTTACTCTCTATCCTTTTGTTGATGATTCTGAGAATAACTTTAGCTGCGTGGGATATCAAACTTATTGTTCTGTAATCCTCACATGACGAAGCCTTTGCCTTTTTTGGAATAGGAACTAACACCGATCTCACAAAATCTTCCGGCCAGATTCCTTCCCCATAGATACTACGAATCAGTCCATATATGGCCTTCTTCCAACCTTTCCCTAACCATTTTAACATTTCTACAGGAATATTGTCCACCCCCACAGCCTTATTTGCTTTCATCTCCTTTAACGCCCTTTCTATTTCATCATCGAGTATGCCTGGACCTAAGCTATCTTCTTCTACGTCATGTTCCTTTCCTATGTCTAACCTTGTCCGCCTAAGTTCTTTACCATACAGTGTTTCTATATATTCCTTCCATCTCTCTTGGATTTGTCCTGGTTCTACTATTATCTTACCCCATTTACCTTTACCTGTTAGTACAGATCTTGCCTTCTTACTTCCCGATAATAACTTAACCTTGCTGTATAGAGCACCAATTTCACCCTTCTTCTGTAAACTTTCCATATCCTCGCATTGCGTTTTCCACCATTCTTCTTTTGCTTTATTTGTGGCCCTTCTCAATTTATAGTTTAACTCTTTGTTCTTCATTTTGACTAACTCTGTGCTCACATTTTTCCATATTCTTCTCTCACCCATCTTTGCAATCATCTCATCCGTTACCCATGGTTTCCTTATCCTTTTCCCGTTAACGGTTCCTATAGTGTCTTTAGCGGCTTCCAATATCCCTCTCTTGATACATTCCCATTTTTCTTTGATAGTACTCAGTTCTTTACCGTCATCCATCATTTTCTCTACAGCCTGCTGATACTCCTTCCTCGTTAATCCATTTACTGCTTCTAAATTCCATTTGCTAATCCGCCGACCTTGCCTTATCTTCTTGAAACGAACATTACATTTCATAAAAACTAAATTGTGGTCAGAGTCCGCATCCGCTCCTGGGAAACTGTGCGAATTTATCACACTGTTCCTAAACCTGTGCCTAACCATAATATAATGTAACTGATACCTTTCTGAGTCACCTGGCATTTTCCATGTATACCTACGCCTTTTGTGGTGTCTAAACCATGTGTTGGTGATGACTAACCCCTGTCTCCTGCAGAATTCAATTGCTTTCTCCCCGCGTTCATTCCACGTGCCTAACCCATAGTCCCCCACCTCACCCCCATCTCTTCCTTCGCCTACCGTCACATTCCAATCCCCCATCACTATCAAATGTTTCCCTGCAGGAACACTCGCGATGATATCCTCTAACTCAGCATATATCCTATCGACTTCTTCCTCCTTGTGGTTGCTCGGTGGCATGTATACCTGAACAATGACCAAGTTCGTCGGCTCTGCTTTAATCTCAACGAGTAAAATTCTATCTGTCGCTTGGTCTATGTTGGCTACGCTTCTTCCTACCCCTTTATTTAAAATTACGGCAACCCCTCGTTGGTTCTCGTCTCCGCAGCTGCATATCACTCTATAATTGTCACTCCAGTAATCCCCGCTATCCTTCCATCTCACCTCGCAGAGACCTAAAACATCTATATTACCTCTTTCCATCTCTCGCTTAATATTTTCTAATTTGCCTCTCCTCAACATTGTCCTGACGTTCCAGGTTCCTATTCTAACTACTTTCGCCTTCTTCTGAGTCTTCTGTCCTGCTGCAGTTATTTCTTCCCTGCAAGGGTTTCGTGGGATGACGACCGCGGAAGACTTGCCTCTCCCGCTGCCAGGCACGGCACACGGCCTCTTGGGCCGAGTCCCGTAGTTGCCAGGACTCATATTATCTATAGTGCCCATCATTATATTCTTGGGAATCATAATTGAGGTGGTTTCCCGTTGCCTTCCTCAATAGTGTTTTTAACGTGACACCATCACTTAATTGCCGCCCCACTGGGGTCAGACGCCATTGCAGCCGCCTCACTGAGGAACAGACGCTGCGTGGACTACCTTTCGTCTGGCTCCTAACCTTCGACCTATCTGGCATGGGTGACCCTTCCAGGAGTAATTATTATTACTCCCGCCAGCACAGCTCTAGGGGTCATCGGAACACACAAACCCTTCCACCACGACAAGTTTGTAGTCCATGGGAGGGATATATATATATGTAAACACTGTAATCAACCTGAAGGTCAGTTTGGTAGGTGATGGTAGAGTTGACCCAGTACTAAGCCCGACGGCGTGCGAAATTCACACATCAGGGTAGGGGGGCCAGTACCTTTCCCTGTGCCGGTTATTGTTTCCCAGGAAGATCTGATACCCGAAAAATCATATAGCTTGGGTGGAGCTGCAGGTGCCCAGAGTGACTTGCCCGGGAATTGAACGCGGGCCCTCCAGTCAGTAGTCCGACGCTAAACCCCCTGGACCTCCGCGACTCACACACACATATATATTTTAATAGAAAAATATATATACATACACACCCATCAAGATACCACTTGCGAACAAAAACACAGAGAAACGTACAAAAATGAAACACACACGTTATCTGAATTCTACCGAAAATTCGGTGAAATACTATATATGTAATTAAAAATGTAACAAATGTATATACAGGTATATATATATATATATACACGCGAGTGTGTATATATATATATGTCTGCATACATAAAGCTTAAACTTATTTTACGCCATGTACATGGATTTATACATGGGACATGTACTTAATAAAAATATATCACCGACGAAAGGCAAAGTCCAATGTAATTCTGACAGATCTGTCGGCAGCGACGGCGATTTTCAGATCGAGGCCACCGGACGGAATCGTGCGAGAGGGAAGAGGGAAGTTAGAATTAAGGGCGGGGCGGGAGGGGGGCAAGGAGAGAGGAGTAAGAATACTTACATGTGGGGAGGTAACTCCAGGAGACCGCGGCATCGGTATGCTTCGACGACGTCACACGAGTACAGCGCCAGATTCTTGTAAGGGTTCACCGACACCAGCACGTTCCCCACATACGTCTGCGGAGGCGAGAAGAGAGAGAGAGAGATAGTGAGATTGAGGAGAGAGGAGGAGAATCTCCGCTAAGACCCTTGTTATAGTAGGAACTTGCTAAACAGAGGCGGGAAACTCAACCACTGCTACAATTATTTTAATAATTGGAGGACAAGTACAATGAAATTCCTCTCACGCTATTGAGTTGGGAGGAAATGAGCATTCAATTTTTTCGTCGGCTGCAGATCCAACCCCAAGGTATTTAGAAAGGTTGGCTGCAGCAGGTAGGACGAGCCTCACATTAAGCCCTGTGACCCTACGATATTCAGGTATTGAAAAGTTTTAGGGGCCAGAGCACTTCCCTAGTTTCCTAGGAAGAGTTTGTCTCTGGGAAGAGTTTGACGGCTGCCCAGAGGCGTCGCCAGGAATCGAACCTGGGACTTTTACAACCATTAACCGAAACCGAAAAGACAGTAATTTATGATTGAAAATGGAATTAATGTTTTTCGAAGTATTCTCCATGATAATCAATACACTTTTTCATGCGCTCGAACCAATTATCGTAACACTTTTTCCACTCTGATTGAGGTACCCCCAAAACATGGTTTTGAATGCATCAACGGCTTCTTCAGGCGCCGAAAAACCTTGGCCACGCAATTTTTTCTCGATTAACGGTAATAAGAAGAAGTCACTTGGTACTAAATCAGGGCTGTACGGAGGATGACCCATGAATTCGAAGTTTTGGCCAGTCAAATAGGTAGTTGTTTCAGCCGATCTGTGAGAGCTTGCATTGTCATGATGAGAATGATCCTTTGTTGCCGCTTCTTTTTCCGTATTTCACCGAGCATTTAAGGCAAACGAATGCCCGTGTACCATTCAGAATTCACGGTTGTACGTTGCTCTAACGGTACGGTTGCCACATACCCAGTTATTCCGAAGAAACAGGCGATCATTTGCTTCGATGTGCTTCGTGCACGGATCACTTTTGTCGGATTTGGCTCGTCTTGGAAGACCCGTACATTGACCTATAAGAATTGACCCGAGCATCTTTTTGAGCTTTTGTCAAATTATGCGGGATCCAACGTGAACAAATTTTTTACACAGCTAAATATTCATGCAATATCTTATTGATGCTCGTCATACTAATCCCCAAGGAAGCCTCAATCTCACGATAAGTCACATGACGATCTTCCTTTACTAGTTCTTGCAAAGCATCAATGTTTTCCGGCATAACAACTGATTTTGGACGACCTTCAGAATTTTCGTCGCTGGGCGAACGGCGGCCATGATGGAATTCGTTGCACCAGCGTTTCGCAGTGGCAAATGATGGGGTTTCATCACCAAAAGTGGAAGTACGAGTTGATTGATGCACTTCTGTCTTGATAATACCCGTCGAAAGTCGTAAAAAATCATTGCACGAAAGTGTTCACGAGCTAACTTAATTTTTTCGTTGATACAAAATTTTCTAGTCACTGTAAATAACACAAGTTGTGATCAAACGACAAAATGTTCTGAAGAAAGCGTTGACAGGATCAATATTTCAGCGTGAAACGTTAGATGGCGCCTAAAGCACTTAATGCTGTCAAGGCTCAAAAAATAAATAGCAACCCTCGTAGAATGAGGCATCAACTTCCACGATCACCTATCATGTTGACATTTTTACTTAGAGAATTGAAATGAAGTGATTAAGGACCCCTCGGTAGGATTTGTAAGGCTAAGATCAAGGACCTCTCAACTTTAAGTACGGTCGAACGCAGAAGATTCTAGAAATCGTTCTTCTGAAACCGCTAAAAACCTTGTCGAAATTTCAAAAATATTCAGGCATTGCACTAACCTTTAAAGAGTTATTTAATTACCTATTAAATATTTCGCAGACTAAAAGATTAAATTCCGCGAATAGATGCGTGAATATTTAAACCACTGAGCGGAAAATAGCCTGTTTTGCTCTCATGCCTTTACTCGCATCACTTCTACGATTTCCACCCTTTATACATACATGGGATGCCCTCCGCTAGACGATGAATATCTGGCAGTACGCTTACACTTCCACATGGTGGTATGAAAGTGAAGTATGTTAATTCTATGATCTTAGGTTAGTTTTTTAATGAAAAAATTAATTTTTGAAAGTATCAATTAAGAAACAAAATGATTTTGACCCAAAACCATGTTTCAGTCGCGAGGGTAATAGGTTATCATGAGAGGGAAAGGACGCACCCGTCACTATCGTAAAATTCATATTTCAAAACTGTATACCGGAGACAATGCCCTCTGCTCCCAACATATTGTAATTTTGTTACCATACTCTCAACTGAATTCGAAGAAAAATAATGAAATTGATCTTCACACTCCACGTTTTCTTCGAAATTCACACTCTATGACGACAGCCAACTCACATCTTCATGCGGATGGAAATGGTATCGTTAGAGACTTACTTAACCGCGCGAGAAGCCAGCTACACCAAGGTGAAGTAAAGATTAAGCGAGCAACAAATATGCATGGCTCACCACACAATCGCCATTTTCCATCATCGCGGGGATCATCAACCAGAGCAGCAGCTCTTTAACCTATGTCCTGTCATTTGTTGAAAATCCCTTAAGAATTTTCCATTCTGGAAAACTGATTAATTAGGAACGATTAAAATGAATTCATCAAAAAAAGAATTCATGTAATTAATTCATTCCGCCATAATTCCTCGCTCTGGCGTCTTCCATCAACTGCTTCTCGTAATCCATGCCTGGTCTTCCATTTTTCTATCTTCTCTATTCATTTCCATTTGAACATTGCGTCTTAGTTCCCAATCAGTTTCTCTCCTCATATTATGGCTTCCGCGGACTTCTTAGCCTAATAGATACATGGACGTATGTGAAAGACACACACTGTAAGTCATTCTACTCATCAACACATACAGTTGGCAGGGAAAAATCTACCTTCGGTAAAATGAAAACTTCGTCACCCATCCTTTCAAGTGAAGGCCAATTTTCGCAGCTGGAAAAGATGTCAGAAGTTACGAGAATGAGAGTACGCCTGAGAGTACGAGTGGATTGAGGTATAGGTGAGAGACAGTGCTTATTAATCGCCGAAAAAAATTCACATGGACTATTTTTTTATTCAAGCAACAATTTCTTTCGTAGCCAATCGACCACGTGACAGACTACGTCTCATGAAAAAAAATCCCAAGGAGTTGTGAATGACACAAAATTCATAGCCATGACTCGGACCCGTACATTTAAGGGACTAGTACTAGCTTTTGGACTAGTATCACGGAAAAACATTGAAGCTAGTTTACCAGATGGTATAATCATAAGATCATAGAGCGAACAAACTCATTTGCATCGCATTGATATTAAATCTTCTTTTCTCTAACAAATATAGAACTAAATTGAACACTCATTGCAAATTGAACAACTTAATTTCATTATCAACCCGTTCGACTCCTCCCAGATATCCACGAAACAGACAAAAAAACGCATCCAGGCTGCATTCTATATGCCTTTCAATTAGTGACCTCATCATTGCTAAAGTACCACGTGTACGTACCCTTTCTAAACCCCAACTGATCTTCCCCCAAGTTATCATGTTCCCTCCCCTCCATCTTGATGCTGATAATCCTGAGTACTACCTTAGCTGCTAGCAGAATCGAACCTTTTGTCCTACTGCCCTAATACACTTTTGCCTTTACCTTCGTTTCAGTATAAAAGTACTCTCTTTTCATCCCAAAAAGGTACTATTTCGTTTTCCCTGCATCTTTTTTGCGACACCTCTTCCGCCTGCTAGATTTCGCAAATTTCTCGGTTGGTATGGCAAATACTACCGGCGAAAATTCCTTCGACTTTTTGCCTGATCCCGTATCACCTATTATATAAAAATGCACCGAATCTCCTTCTCTCCATGGAGATGATCTGCCTCTGGAATGCTATAATCTGGACATTGCCACTCTATAAATGACATATTCAACGATAACAGTTCATCGCCGCTGGTATGAGAATCAAGAGTGAAAAGCTGAAGGCGATGCCAAAGAAGGCGATGCCTTGGCCGACACGTGCATTCATTCTCCAGCCACGTGGTTTATGTGAATCCATGGCTTATTTTTGCCGAATGATGGTTCGTTTCCTTTCGTCCACTGGTATAACGTGCGCCCGCTAGATTCCCAATCGGTATGTCAGATTGAAGTCGAACACTGAATATCGTAAGAACTGGAAGTACCCATATCACGTTTTAATCGACGGTAACTCCTTCTTAGTTAAGGGCACTCATACCTCACTGTCCTCATTTGATCGACAGTTTTTTATTTTTGTGGAAGATAAAAAATGTATCCGTTTTCAATTTGACACGCGCAGGGATGTGCCTCACCATGCAAGGTTTGTATAAAAAGTATCGGTAACAATTTTTTTCCTGACGTGTGCGCGAAGTGCTGAATTCAGACCATCGATTAAGTGTGCACATGATCGAAGATCGTATTGGTATTGAAAAGATGACAGTGTACGCCATTATCACAGAAAATTTGGCGATGCGAAAGATATGCGCTTAACTCGTCCTTCCCAAGGTCTTCGGACGGACAACCAAGAGCAGAGTCGAGTACGTCTGCTTGCGAAGACCTTCTGCAAGGGCATCGCGACGATTCCTCAACCCCCTTACAGTCCTGACTTGACGCAAGCAGACTATTTCCTATTCCCAAAAATGATATCCTCCCTCAAAGGCACTACTCAGGACCCCAAGTGCCGTCAAAGAAACTTGCACGCGTAACCTTAAGGACCTTCGAGAATCGGTCTACCAGGGATCCTTCGAGTCGTGAAAAATCCGCAAGGGCAAAGGTGTGTCGACGCTCAAGGGATGTACTTTGATGGATTTTGAGGCATTGTAGCAATATCTGAAATAAATCTATTTTCCCAATACTTTTAATACTAACCATTTATGGCGGATCCACGTCGCAATGCGATGCATCTCCATTTCCTGCATCGCTCAGGGTCGAACCCCAAGGGTTTAACATGACTCTAACCGTCGAGGAAGCTCTGATCCTTGAGTCCGCCGTCAGGTCCACCAGACCGATCCGACCTATTCACAACGAAAGCCTAGTGGTGGCGTAATTAAAGGATGTTGGCAGTTGATTAGAGGTGGGTGGCTTCCTATTCCCGACGATCGCCTACCTTCACATGCATCTAGTGAATGCCAAATTGTTACTCTTTCCTTCGAGAACTCTATTGAAAAAAATCTCATGTATCCCATCTCATATAATACACAGCCTTATAAATACTACCCCGAAATACAACTTTAAGAGCTAATATTCAGTTGGTACGTACAAGAAAAAAACCATGTTTGTGACAAGCGTACGTATCACGTGATATCTACAAATCTCATACTTTCGGATGAATATGTCATGAAACGCCAGGCCTCAATATGATTTAAACATTTAAATGAAATGCGACTAGCCAACGTTCATGTACGAATGACAGATAAATGTTAAAGAAGTATACTTCTAGAAATAAAAATTATGAAAATAATACATTGCATATACAGTCTATCAGGAAGTAAAATCGATTTGAAGTTTTTATACTATTTTACTTCAATTTGTTCCTGATTTCCTTGAATATTATTTTGGAATAATGTTTGTTCCCTTCCGAAGTCATAGAGTAATAATGACTCAAGCGCCCAGTTTTGCATGGGAGAAACAGATTAATTCACTTGAATATTTGTATGACGTCAATGATATCTTACTTCTGTGGTTATCGTTTTATCCGCTTCACGGTTTTGCTGCCATCCTCTTCCCCTTGCCCGAGGGTAACTGTGGGAAATATACGCTCCTTACCTCCGTTTCTTTTTGTTCCGCTCTATAGTATTCTCAGAGTGTTCCGGAGGGCAGTTAGTACCGTTACTGACGTTCCTCTTTGCACTTGTTTGTAAAAAGCCGTTAACTGTCGGGTTTCCTTTCTTGTGGCTTTAAGATTTCATATCTTATTCCTAGTTTGAAGTTTCTCCTTCTCGCAAACCACACCATGCGTTTCTTATGTACAATGACCGGTAAAGAGGAGACTTGACTCACCAGGACAGTTTATACTTGCCCGCTCGGGCAGTCAATGAACACTTCGGGTGGGAAAAAATCATTCACACTACGCATTTGAAAGCATTATTTTTTAAGACAAAAAGACAAATTTGAGAACTAATTTAAAGCATGAGACTATACGAAGGTTTAATAGTACTTTAATCTTGAGCCCAGAATCTGCAAAAAAATCATTTAATAATATATATAGTAACTACTTCTACACTAGATGGAAACCAGCGTTACTCTTAAATCATGTGAAAGACATTTCAAAGTTTATGCGTCGAACTAAAAAAAACTACAACCACAATTTCACGATAAAAACACATTTGGAAGTGGTCATTGAAAATACAACGCAATGTGCATGTAGTAGTCACGCCGATGGCGAAGACGCCTTGTTTTATCGAGGACCTTTTGCAATCGTCGCTTATTTTATTCAGAATGCGGAAAGAGGAAATTGGAAAATTTCAGAATCGAATGAGGGAAACATAGAGTAAATTTAATTATTTGTCTTATTGCTTCCTCTTAAGAGCCTTCAACCGAGGAAAATTTACGAGGAAATTAAGCCTCTATATTGTTTAAATTTGATCCTTCTCATCACATAACATCAGCAGGTTTTCTACCACAGTTCGAAAATAATGTCAATGCGGTATCTAAACAGGCTCTAAGTATATTATTAAAATCGACTCCAATTAAATATCGAAGGATGGATTATTTAGATTTTGGATGTCGTTTATTTGATGGATATGTCGCAAGATGGGCAGACGAGAGAAGTCACGAACCCGCTTACAGCGAAATACTAATTGTTATCGACTGTATAAAATGCATTTATGAGGTTGCAAGGGAGACTAATCGAGGACACGATTAAATAATTGGTTGGAAATAATGCATGAAACTTGAAGAGAATCGTTAAATATAGGTGAAATTGTTGTAAATATTTTTTATTTTCAATGTTGTTATGGTTGACAGACATATGAAAGCCGAGAGAATTGCGGATCAAGTTACTAAAAAGAGGTAACAAATCCAAATATAACACAAATAAATTAAGACTTACCATTTGTGTGCGATGAATATGTAGGAAAAAAATGAATCCATAATAATTGTACTGGCAACACGCAGAAGCGCGTTGAATGCATGCAGTTTCTAACCACCCCTGCGTTTGAAGACTTGAGGTGTCTCCGACCAAGCGATTCTTTCTGTTTATAGAAGCAAGAGTAACAACCCAATTTTGAAAGGTGAGGGCAGAGCCCCTGCGTATTAAGCCCTAATATAAGTGACATACATAAATAGGGTAGGACATACATAAATATTGAGAGAGGGGTACTTATTTTCCGTTCACCGCCAGAGGTTTCCCGGGACGATAAACCAGTAAAAGATTACGCATTTTGGATTTCGCTGGGGATGCTCTCAGTTGATGGAAAAATATGTTGAATATATCGACTGCTAATTAGAAAATGAAATTCTATCAACGCGAATATCTTAAAATTGAAATTTCGATAAAAATTTGCACCGCAGGGCACTTTTTTGACAGAGAAAAATTAATTAATCTACAAACGTCATGCAAATAACGGAAACAATGATAAGATAAAGCGGGGTCTGCATTGGATAGCTATCAACCAATGACATATTGCCAGTTCTCCGTTCGGTAATATCCGGCGAAAAGAAACGGGACGGACAAAAACATCTAAAATACATTGTAGTCTCGGGAATAAAACCGAAAGACATTAGATTTTGCTAAATATACCCAAATATAAACGAATGAAACACCGCTGAAAATAAGTCTTCATAACCTGAGCTAGTTTCACATTTTTATATTCATTTCGACATTATCGCATTTTCCCCACTGAAATCGGGTATTTGAGTTACTTAGTGCAGCCATCAGGGTGATTAGTTCATTTACAATTAGTTACAATGGATAAAATTTTAGCTATTCATTTCATCCAAACAATACTGTAGCTCCTTAAAGTATTGCATCTGCAGGCCATCCTTCTAAAATTTTAGAATTGACTTATTTTTACTCTGCTGAGGACAAAGAAGCCATTTTGAATTTGGATGAATCACCCAAATATTTTTACATTTAAGTTATAAAACGATTATTACAATAATTTGGTAGTACGTATACCGTTTAAAATTGGTTTTGGATGAACACAAAATTAATATTATATATTCCTCATACATATTTACTCCAGTACGCTCTTCAAAATATTATATTAAAAAAAATGCTATCCACGTAGCAAATAAATAGAAATCGATAGTAAAATTGACCTAAAAAATCGTTTTTCAATACAACTTCTCTCCGTAGACATTCAGCGAAAGATGCAATGAGTCTCGATTGACATGCAGAAGGATCGTGCAATGACCTATTTATGTAAGGATATGCACAAGTCGCGATATGAAAATTAATGTCATGCTACAACATCCTTTCTGCCGTTCAAATATAATCGATATCTTTCTCTTAAATAAAAATGGAAAATATGTCCATTGCTCAGCATCAAAAGTTTTCCAATCGCGCGAAATTTCCGTTTTATCATCAGTGTGACCTATCAGATGCTTTATCAGACCAAATTATTTCCACAGCGAAGACGGCTGTTAAATGGACTGGCCTTGTGTGGTAGTAGAGGCCGCCCTCCTGCATACGAATTGCGCTCCGCCACATCTGTAATGGCCTTCAAGGCATTCCATTTTTCTTCAGTGCTGATTTTATTCCCTCCATTCAGTTTTTCACCGACGGCCTGGAAGAATCTTTTCCGGATGTTACTCCCCAATGATTACCGTTTTTTCCCTTAATCCCATGTAGTTTCTTTAGATTCGTACGCCTTCCGATGGTTAGGGTGAAAAGAAAAGTAGATGCTAAAAATGTTGGAGGGCATAAGAATGTGAAGACAATGATATGACAGCAACGGAGGTAGTTAAAATAAGTGGTTTAGAAACCAAGTTGCGAAAGTTGGTCACCGAAAGCCACGCCCTCGAAATGGTTTATTCGACGGAAAAATTTCCCCCAGCTATTTTTAATCATTCCTTAGCCACAACCGTACCAGAAAAAGCAATTCTGGAAAGCGCAACACGTTATTCACCGTGGAAATTATCGCTTAGAGCAGAGAAAAGGTCGAGATTTTTTCGGCGCTATATTTTCCTTGGCCCCCTGGCGACCACGAGACGCCGATAAGCCACTTTTGGCCCGCCGTCAGGTTTCCCGGGGGCCGAGGCTCTCAGGACTTGAACCCGTGAAATTTCGATCAAAAGAGAGACGAACTATCCATAAGAGACTCTTATTATCCATTTAATTGGCAATCGATATGAATATTTGACTAAGGTTTATGGCGATGAAATATAAATTAGATATGAGTAATTTTGCGTATTATTAAGATTACGTATTTATAATTCTCTATTACATCAAAACCGCCGTGATTTTGAGTATTTGCACAATTCAACGGTCATAATCGTGATTTGGACAGTGTTCGAATAGTCTATGTAATACTGTTCCAGAGTGAGGACCACTTCAACTATCATCTTCTGCATTAGTATAGTTAGAGTTTTCGATGTAGCAAAAGGAATCAAACAGTAAATTCGCCTACCTTCGTAATGAGGGATTATTTTTGTGCGTGGGAGTATAATAGCCTACATGCATTTTCCCACAGCGTATGGGCCACTTTTCTCATTTATTCTTGGCATTGTTCAACAATATTGCATATTTTTCCATGTTTATAAGAACAGAGATGTATTTTTGATGCTCTAATGTTCTGAAAGACCGATTGGACGTTTCTGTGAGCGAATTAATTGTCATAGAGGGTACGGGTTATTGTATTACTCCTTTCTAACCAAGAAGAAGCTTAAAGTTTTCATTTCTCACGTTTTATAGCTAAACCGTTTCAATGCTAAGATATTTAAGAATCCGCCTGCACGTGGCGTGGGAAGAAAGATGTCCCAAGTTCCAGTGATGTACATTAACAAATAAGGAGTAAACCTCGATAAATTCCGTTTTAAAGTAACATTAAAATCCAATAAGTGCACTACCGTTCGCTGTAAACGTTGGACAAAGTGGGATCACAGATATGCAAACGTACTCAAAACTAAAAGAAGAATTCACTTGTATACAGCAGCACAGTGTAGTATTCTAGCTTTAAATCGACCCTCGGGAAAATAAGCGAACAATGAGCTGATGACTGCTAATCACGTTTTTTCACCAATAATGCACAACAACAACGGTCTACTTGAGGACTATGCGTATTCGATAAATTTCGGTTATATCGCCCACCATCGAGTATTTCGCCTTTTCTTTATCGATTCTGGAGAGGGTCGTGCGCCCACAACTCGTTATTACGTGCGTATAGGCAATACGCCAATCCTGTAGTGCGAATTTGGCGATGTTTATCGGCTCTACGCCAGGACCTTCAAAAAATAAGTCCATATCTCTCGTATCGATATGAACCAAATATAGACATGATGAAGATGTCGTCAAATCGCAGACTTGCCTCAAGAATCGCGAAAAATCGGATTCTCTCTAAGTAACGACAAGGCGAAGAGCAAAAGTGATGAGTCTGGGTAAAAAAAATGAAGATCACGGGTATAAATTAGGAGGCTATCTTTAAGGGGCGCTCGCAAAGTCAGAAGGTCCCAAGAGGGCGGCAGATAAGGGGCGGGGGTGTTTAGTGGGGTGGAAAGGGAGGTGGGGAGGGGGTTGCGATCGGGAATGCGGGCGAGTAGGCGGCGGGTGTGGAGAGGGAAATGACGGAACGGGAGTGCGGAAGTGAGGGGAGGTGCCCTCCGGGGCTCATCGCCGGCACATTTCACAAGCTAAAATTGATTAAACCCATTGCATGTGTGTGTGTGCATCTGTGTATCTTCGAAAATGAACGCTCTTCAGCGAAGACACATCTATAATATATATATATATATATATAATTATAATGTAGAAATATATATATAAAATATATATATATATAATGTAGAAATATATATATAATATATATATATATAGATGATGCGGAAGTACTCACGAGAGCAATATAACTTTTGGACGGCACAATAGAACACAGAATAAAACAGATAACACGTAAAAGGATACTCACACTGTAGATGATTTAAGCTTTCGGCCTACTCCGAGGCCTTCAGGTCAGACTGACCTCAAGAGTTCAGAGTCTGACCTGAAGAAGGCCTCGGAGTAGGCCGAAAGCTTAAATCATCTACAGTGTGAGTGTCCTTTTACGTGTTATCTGTTTTATTCTGTGTTCTATTGTGCCGTCCATGTATATATATATATATATATATATATATATATATATATATATATATATATAAACCATAAACAACCAACCGGAAGGTCGGTTTAGTAGGTGATGGTAGAGCTCACCCATGTACCAAGCCCTATACGGCGTGTGAATATTCACACATCAGGGTAGGGGGGCCAGTTATGGCCGGTTATGGTTTCCCAGGAAGATCTGGTACCCGAAAAATCAACTAGCTTGGGTGGAGCTGCAGGTGCCCAGAGTGCCTTGCCCGGGAATCGAACCCGGGACCCTCCGGTCAGCAGTCCAACGCTCTACCCGCTAGACCACCGCGACCCGCATGTATATATATATATATATATATATATATACATGGTTTATATTTATTTTCAACCATGAACACAGTAATCAACCCGAAGGTCGGTTTAGTAGGTGATGGTAGAGCTCACCCATGTACTAAGCCCGTCGGCGTGTGAATATTCACACATCAGGGTAGGGGGGCCAGTTCCTTTCCCTGTATATATATATATTATTTTCGCACATAGAAGTAGACGTATAAGGAAAGGGGATAGGAAAACACATAAAAGACCAACACAGGAAAGGTATATATATATATATACACACATACATATATATACACACATACATATATATATATATATATATGTGTGTATATATATACATATATATACATACATACATATATATGTATATATACATACATATAGCGGGTCGTGGTGGTCTAGCGGGTAGAGCGTTGGACTACTGACCGGAGGGTCCCGGGTTCGATTCCCGGGCAAGGCACTTTGGGCACCTGCACCCAAGCTAGTTGATTTCTCGGGTACCAGATTTTCCTGGGAAACCATAACCGGCACAGGGAAAGGAACTGGCCCCCCTACCCTGATGTGTGAATATTCACACGCCGTTGGTCTTGGTACACGGGTGAGCTCTACCATCACCTACTAAACCGACCTTCGGGTTGATTACTGTGTTTATGGTTTTTATACATACATATTTATATTATATACATACATATATATTTTTTGAAAAATATACACATATATTCACATATATATACATAAAGACTCGTAAAAACTTTGATATGGTGCACAACTATATACGGCGCGGAAACGTGGTCGCTGAAGCAGGAGGATAGATGTAGATTGGAGGCTTTTGAAATGTGGATGTGGAGAAGAATGGAGAAGGTGAAATGGACCGAAAGGAAAACAAATGAGGAAGTACTGGAGATGGTGGGTGAGGAGAGGGGTTTGTTGAGAGAAATCTTATGGAAGCAGGAAAAATGGATGAAAGGCGTATTGAGCGGGAGTGGAATGTTGAAGAAGGTAATAGAGGGGAGAATGTTGGGAAAACGAGGAAAGGGCAGGAACAGGATAAGGTCGTTGGACGGGATGAAGGGAGGAAAGAAGTACACAGAGATGAAGAAAGACCTGATGTAAATTAGGTTGCTGGATTGGGTTTTGTTTGGAGTTACAAAATGTTTATTTGATAGTTGTGTCCATCCTAAAACCTACCTTAACCGGTAGGTTACCTAATAATATATATGTATATATATATATATATATATATATATGGGTCGCGGTGGTCTAGCGGGTAGAGCGTTGGACTGCTGACCGGAGGGTCCCGGGTTCGATTCCCGGGCAAGGCACTTTGGGCACCTGCAGCTCCACCCAAGCTAGTTGATTTTTCGGGTACCAGATCTTCCTGGGAAACCATAACCGGCACAGGGAAAGGAACTGGCCCCCCTACCCTGATGTGTGAATATTCACACGCCGTCGGGCTTGGTACATGGGTGAGCTCTACCATCACCTACTAAACCGACCTTCGGGTTGATTACTGTGTTTATGGTTTATATATATATATATATATATATATAAATACACAGATGTAGATAGAAAAAGAAAGGACATTCACAAACGATATGTAGTTTTGACTTTCGACGGCACGAGCGTCGACATTAGTAATTTGCGCGAAGCAATCTGTCACAAACGCTCGGATTTGTGGAAGAACAAAAATTGGCTTTTGCACCATGACACGCCCCTGCTCATACATCGTTACTGGCGCACGAATTTTTGGCCAAAAACAACACGCGAACGACGCCGCATCCACCGTATTCCCCAGATCTGGCCCCCAGTGACTTTTTCTTATTCCAGAAACTGATGAGGCCTATGAAATTGGCCGAGAGATGCTCTCGGCATAAGTGAGAAACATAAGTACCAACATTATGCCACAAAAAAATCGAAAATCAAACACACGTAACCCGCGGATATTCAAAATTCGCGATAATTTTTGAAGATACCTCGAACATAAGACGAACATAGGAATTTTGGGGATAGTGTCATGGAGCGGATCACAAGCGTGAATAAATTTCCTTGATCGGGACTCGGACCACGGCCAAGGAAACTTTTTTTGCACATGTAATCTGCTCAACTCCACCTTACCCACCAATCCTGAGTTCCTATTTTCCATGTGAATGAATATGTGTTCGCCATTTGGTGGGTTTTCGTTTTTACATACACGCTTGTATAAAAATTCAGAAGAACAACTGTTTTAAAAAAATTAATTAGAACGAAAATAACTCACTTAAATATGTTGTTATATTCCAGCCACATTCACCAGGAGCCACTGCATGAGACACCTCGTACCCTCATAAACGCGGCTGGTACCACTGAAATGTTGAAGTAAGTTATTTTTGTTTTGGTTAATCTTAAAAAGAACATTTTTGACCACATAAGAGCGGTCAATCCTTGTTCCTAAGCCCTAGTCCCATACTTTGCTCCCATCTCTTCTTTCATCCACCACCGCCTTCCAATTCCCCATTACTGCCAAACGTCTCCTTCCAGGTGTACCCTCAATTATCTTCACTAAATAATCGTGTGCTCGGTATATTTCTTTCTCCCTATAACCATGCTTGGTGGCACGCATCCTTGAACAATGACCACGCTCGTTTGTTAAGTTTCCACTCACAGCAGAACTATTTTCATCCCTCGCTGGCACTCGTTCCTTTCGCTGAAAGTGACGGTGTAACTAATGCTTCAGTGATCCCGCTATTTCACTTCTCACAGCCCTAAAATATCAAAATTACGATAATTAAAGATGAAATTTCAAGTGTCTCGAAAGCGATTTGAAAAGTATAAATAATTCAACGGGAATTTTTCATACTTGGTGCAAATAGCAAATTGACATTAACAATCCAGCCACATTGATATGGAAAAATTATGGATACTCCCACTTTGTAAAACTCCGCACATAGCTGGGTCGGCAGTTACAATTGGACTACTCCAACAAGTGAGACATTTTGCCACAGTTGACATCACTTCAACTAGGTCACTGGGCAAATAACTTGACGAAATGCACCTCGCAGCGGGATTCGAGTCCACTATGTTCGCGGCCGTCGCAACAGACGCCTCCCCTCGTCACCATCACCCTACCCGGGTTACCTCAGACATTCACGAGTTTCGCTGGCGTACTCGGATGGCGGTGGAACGTGGAGGGAGGGGCGTCTTGGCTCAGAGTTTTGGCCTTGATGGGCAGAGGCGAGGTTCGAAAAAGGTACGTCGTATAGACGAAGACTGCCAGCTCTCACCCATCGGCTGATGCCCATTCACATATGGGCAGGATAAACCACCGTTCCGATGCCTCCAGCCCCTCATCTCTCCTTGGTACATCCGTCAACCGTCATCAATTCCCTCCCGCCTGCTCCAACGCTCGTGTGCATGCTCTCCGCTGGAAAGCGAATGGAGTCGGAAGGGGATCTCTGCACCCTCCTACGCCACTTAGCCCCTCTCGCACTTAGAACACCAACTCCAGAAGGAAATTAAAGCTGGTGCGACATTGATTTCAAATTTAATTAAATATGCAAGGTTACTCCATTGAAAGAAAATATCTTACGCTTAATATGGACACTGAAAAGATCAATTTTAAGCGAAAAATGCATGCTATGATGCTTTCCTGCATTTATATAGGGTCATAATCTCTACATCGCTGTCATGTAATGTCTACTTCAGACATGAATTAAAATTTGCGCAATAAAATATCACTATAAAAGCAACGATTACGTACTCTACATTGTATCGATTTACTATTATAAATATGTATGCTTTAATGTCTATTGAATATTCTTGACATTTTTAAGCTTATGATGTGTGAGAAAAAAATTGCGAATTTACAATTACATGGACCTTCGATAATAAACAAAGTATCCGTCTAACTACGCGCATATTTATTCGTGATGCTAATGATACAGATGGTAATATAGCTGAGTAGCACCTCTGCTTCACCCTACCTCAAGGATTCACTCCTTAGAATTGAACCACTCTCCTAAAAAAATTATTTTAATTTCACATAATTTTTAGAGAAAAATAGTAGAGGTCGTGGGCAAATTATAATAATGATTGAGTGGAATTAGGGAAAGCTATATAAAGATAAATCTCCCGGGTGTCAAAAAAGTTATGCTAGGAGAAATAGTTTGTGATAGCGGGCAGATTACGTGAAAAAGAGGAGCATGTTTAACTCACGAGCAACGATGTAAGTAAACAATTTGTCAATAACTTTTTCTCAGTAATAGAAATATAACTTAATGGCTGCCGCAAGTGAACGTGTTTTCATCTGAGATAAGCCATCAAATGGTCAAAATACGTACGAGAGTGCCGTAGCACGTCTGCATACGTACATTTCAGTGCAGCACAGGTGGACACAGACACACCATATTGGAAATAGAAAAATGTACCCTCACCGGGGATTCATTTTCAGAAAAAAAGCGATATGAAATTGTGTTGTTTTCACAGATTTTTCACATTTTGCACATTTTTTCTCCTTTGTCATATCCGCGAATTCAACTAAGTGGGAGTCAGGCAACAATAATATCGCAAGCTTTGATTGCGATTGGCCCCCAATCTGCCACGGAAGTGATCGTGTTCAGAGCGAGCGTCTCCATCCTGACTCCAGATTTCCTCGAAGATCTTAAGGCATGGATGCTTGCGCGGCTGTTTGCGGGAGAGGGAGGCGAACAGACGGATGATAACGATTTTTCATACCCGCGAGCCACACTTGAACGTTCACTCTGGTAATTTGCCAGCGCAGCTTACTTCAGCATCATGAAATTCCACGCCAAACTCCAAATGCCATACCTAAAACGCAATTTAATGATTCCATTCCATGCACCTGCATGAATGGCTAAAGATCAGATGTGATCACGGACGAAATTTAGCACGTGAGTCACGCGTGTGCTCTTCTGTCGATTAAATCCTAATCACATGTGTTCGAGCAGACTGATACATTCAAGAAACGGTCAACCATGTTCAAATTGGGAAATGCCTAACATGCCTACCTGCATATCAGACGAAGTTTCCTCGAGCAAGCTATTTCATTCATCTGAAGGGAAAGAGTAAAAGAATCAAAAGACTCTCGTTAGTACTCGGTTGCGAGTCTTTCGTCCGGTAGGTGTGTTTGTATCAACTGAACTAGGAGGCCACGGGAACTCACGCATCCGAGTTCGACAACTAAGAATCCTATTTAGATCGAATTATTACTTCCAAGAGGACGCCGTTTTTTAAGGTGCCACATCAATGTGAATCATTAAGGTTGAATTTGACAGCATGAGTATGGCGCTTGCATGCTTATGCTGAATGAGTGGTGAGTATATAATTAAATTAGAATGAATCGTAATAATTATTTGGAGCTTATTTGGAGAAAATGTGCTCCAATTGCAAAATCTGCCACAATCATTGTATTTACCATCACTTTTCTAATATCCACATGATGATGAATAATAAAGGAATCGGTGCAGTTTGGTAAAATTTTCCAAGGATTGTTCCTAGATGTAAACGTATTATTAATAGACAAAACATTCCACACTTCTGTACATATTAAACCGACTAACAAACAAAAATACTAACATTATAACCGTTGCCACCCATATCACACCAAACACTCCATTCCTTACTCCCTTTCCATAAGAGGACACCGAATCTGCAATCACCCCGACTCCCTTCATAAATTCCTCTCAAACCTACACCATTCCCTCCTCCAATGAGCTTATCCTGAATCCCTCCTTAACGAAAGAGTCCGAAGACATGCATACACTCCCAAATCTTCCTCCACCGTGGAAACCTCTTTCAATTTGCACCACATATGAGGGTAATCCCAAAAGTAAGGTCTCCATTTTTTTAGAAAAAGAAAAAAACATTTATTTTCTATGATATATAAATCATTTTAAAGATTGATCAATTATCTATTTTTTCTACATAATCGTCATTTTGGTCGATGCATTTTTGTAAACGCTGTAACAGTTTTTGCATGTTCATGCCGTACCAGCTCGCCGCCATGTCCTCGAGGAAACGTTGAACTTCATCTTTTACCCTTTCGTCGGAGCTGAATCGCCTTCCGGCCAAATGTTCTTTCAACTTAGGGAACAGGTGAAAGTCGCTGGGGGCCAAGTCTGGACTATAGGGTAGGTAGTTGATAATGTCCCAACCAAAGTCACGTGAAGAATCAACTCGTTGCCGTTTGTGTCCTTCAGTCAGCATTCGCGGCACTCATCTTGCACACACTTTCTGATATTGCAACTTTTCCGTTAAAATTCTGTAAATGGTGCTTCGAGAAACATCGGGAACCAAAACGCAGAGTTTATGCAGCGTGATCCGCCGATCATTACGCATGGTTTCCTCAACCTTCGCGAGTCTCGTCAGAATTTGACTCCCGTCTCCCGCTCCATTGTTCGTCGTTAATTTCAGTACGACCGGATGTAAACTCTCTACACCACTTGCCAAAGTTTTCGACATCCAGGCACGATTGTCCAACCACTTGCATCAATTGGCGATGCATTTCAAGCGATTCAACCCCTTTTGTATTAAAAAACCGAATAAATGCGTGAAATTCACATTTGGCGGAAACATTCAATGGGGGCTCCATTCTCAACGGATGCCAATTCTAGACTGAGCGTCCCAGCGATGCGCGCGCATGCTTGTTTGGGATTGGTGGAAGCAAAAATCACAACAGAGCCTCCAATAGCTGCATGAGTAGTTTATTTGCGTCCCAACGTTTTGGAGACCTTACTTTTGGGGTTACCCTCGTACTTCCCTGGCCTAGAGTCTCTGAGATTAATCCTAAAAGCCTCTCTCTACCTTATCCTAAAAACTCATCATTCCACCACCAACCTTTTTCCCAAATGTCCCTCTGTTACTTTCCTCAAACCACTACATAAATCCCCGCCCCTTCCCAAAGCCACTCCTATGCCCAGCAATAACCCTAGAGCAATACATGTCCTATTTTCAAAACTCGAAACCCATCCCTCTCCCACCCGCTTTTTAACTCTCTCCACTAATTCCCTACTCCACATGTACTTCCAGCAATGTAGTTTATCTTCTGAAGTGCCCACTATGCCCTGCCTTTTATATTGGGCATTGTACCACACCCCTCAATATTAGAACCAATAACCACCGGGCCTCATGCAAGAGTTCTTCTCTTATTGGGATGCTCCCAATCCCGAAACACGCCTACGAACACAGCTTTGACACAGAACTCCCTTTGATAAATGCTGTAGTGTATCCATTTTAGCATTCCGCCCTACTTCTGACCGTCCACTCAAACTCAAAACAATGTAGCATGCGTTTATCTGGCTCCAGGATTCCTGCAATTACCCAGGTATTAACATTATTTGCCCTGATCTTCACATATTTTCATTCCCCTCCCAACTCTTCCATATTATTCCAACAATTCTAAAAATTCCCCTCGCAAACCTTTACCCACCTTCCCCTTCCATCCAGGGTCTCAAGCCCCTTATGTAAGCCCCTTTATCCCTTTAAGCCCCTTATAACCTGTTCTGTTAAGAACCCTTCTAGCAAAATTAAAACCAATCCCTCACTCAACAAATTCCGCTCGGCCTCAACTCATGAACCAAAACCCCTTCCCAGTAATCATCCCGTGGAAATATTCATACATCTCCAAAAAGTCTCTAATAAATCCTTCACACAATCTCTCAAACCAAGAAATAACCTTTCCACAAATGAACGTCATGTCCTAAAATCCCTACAGGCCAATTCCAACATCGTTGTCACCACCACCGATAAAGACACCTCAGTCGTAATTCTAAACACCCAAGACTATATTTCCAAAACCCTCAGTCACCTCAACGACACATCCCCCTACACTACTCTCACCATCAACCCTACAACAACCTTCCAAAAGAAAATTCGGTCTTTTCTCCTCCAATTTGGACCAGAAGAAGGCCTCACCTCCAAAAACATATCCCCACTCACACCCCCAAACCCCAGAACACCCCAGTTTTATCTTCTCCCAAAAATACACAAACCCGACATCCCCTGGCGCCCTATAGTTTCTAGTTTCAACTCTCCCACCGAAAGAATCTCCGCATTCTTGACCACCACCTACAACCTATCGTACTCTCCTTGCCCTCCTTCAAGAAAGACGCAGAAGGCATATCCTCCCTCCGACACTATCTTTCTCTACGCCCCCCCACCCCAGTGCCCCTCGACCAAATTTCTCCTCAATCTAGCCACTTTCGTCCTGACCAAAAATGCATTCTCCTTCCAAAACTATTTTTATCTTCAAACGAAAGGCACAGCGATGGGAACGAGGATGGCGCCATCGTACGCCAATCTCTTCATGGGCCACCTTGAAAAGAATTTCCTTTCACAGCACCCCTTCGAACCTTTTTCTGGGTCCGCTACATTGACGACATTTTTATTCTCTGGACACACGGCTCTGAGTCTCTTGACAATTTCTTATCGGCCTTAAATTCTTCTTTCACTGTTAAATTCACTTCTTCCATTTCAGACTCCACCATCACCTTTCTTGACACAGACATCTCACTTCACAATAACACATTCACCACTCCAGTACATATAAAAGCCACTAATCATCAACAATATCTGCACTACACTTGTAACCATCCGTCTCACACCAAACGCTCATTTCCGAACTAACTCTCTATCCGCGGACATCGGATTTGCAACACCAAAGCTACCCTCAACAAATACCTCCACAATCTACACCATGCACTCCACAAACGCGGTTACCCAGAAAAGCTCCTACAGAATAAAATCTATCGCTCCACCCGACCACACACACCACAGAAAAACAGCCCCACATCTGACGCAGGACTCAACCATTGTACAACCTATTTCCTCGGATCCCACAGACTGAAAACCATTCTTAAAGAACTTTTTCCTATTCTACACGACAATGACGCGACCTCATCCTTGCTGCCCCAATGCCCCTGTGTCGCTTACGGACGACCAACCGATTCAGAAACCTTTCGAGATCAACCAACCCTTTGGCCCCCCGCCCTGACGAATTTCCTCATATTTCCCCAACTTGAAATCGCCCCCATGTAAAACATGTCTGCTGATCAGATCTGCTCCCCTCTCCCCACATCCCCTCATTGTCCCTTCACCGCGTTCCCACGCTAATTGCCTCTCGAAAAATATTATCTATCTTTTGTCGTGCAAACAATGCACTTCATTCTACATAGGCGAATGCATTACCCCCTTATTCATTCGAATGAATAATCACTGCTACTCCTGTAATTCTGCCTAACTCTCTTCTCTTCCTATTCCTTCACACGCAATTTCACACAACCTGTCATTCGGCGAATGTTTTCCCCTAAAAATTCTAGAATCCCTACCCGTTTCAGTCACCAACATAGTGGTGAGAACTTGCGAATCAACATATATCCTAGCTTTCCGATCCTTTAAAATTCCCAGCCTTAACCGCCATCTTTAACTCCCCTCCCAGCACTCCTTGAACCTTTCCCCCCTTTTTTTTCCCTCTCCAGACATAATTCTTCCCTCAAAGCCTTTCAGTCTGACCTGAAGACCATTTCGGAGTAGGCCGAAATCTCAAACAATCTACAATGTGAGTGTTCTCCAACCTCTTATCTATTATATTCTGTGTTCTATTATGCCGTCCAAATGTTCTGTTGCTCTCGTGAGTACTTCCATATCATTGATATATATATATATATATATATATATATATATATATACACACATATATATATAGAAACACCGACGCTTCTTGTATGAATTCTTATAAATACGGAACATCCTGCGTTAAACTAATTCAGGCTCCGTTTTTTCATCTTTTGGATTACCCTCGAAGGACACGACGGAGCCATTAGTATAGCTGTCATATAATAGCAATTGTTTAACAAGAAGAAACTCATTTTCTATCTCACCTATGGAAGACTCGGCTATCAAAACAATGACAATCTCGATTATCTTGATAATGAAACCCTTGGCTCTCGAATTTATATGTTAGTATGGAATAATGGAACCTCACGTAAATGTAATAACCTAGAATGACTATAATTACGGCGGAAGAGCGGTAATTATGACAATTATGGTGACATTGGTAAGGTCGATCTTTTACATCTACGAAAAATTATTCTCAGAATAAACTACTAACAGTATTATTGTGAAGGAAAGCCTTTGGCTAAAAACTTCATCTCCCCTTGTTTCAACATAACCTAATAGCCATACCGTGAAGTCCTCCACCAGACGATCTTTCAGGAAAAGCCACATAATCTTACCTTATTTTAATTTATAATAACTTTGAACATGGAACTGAAGATGTTTTGGATCTATTTACGTAACCTTGATTTGTCACGTTACAATTTCTTTTGAAAAGATAAGATAAAACTTCTTTTCAAATGAATGTCAAGTTAAAGGGAAATTATATCTAAGGCGCAGACTATAGGATTTAGTACAGAGACAAGTTGTCATGCATCAAATTTTCAAAAATCTTACCATCATGAATATTCATCGGATATGCGCCGCGGAATTGGGATTAAGGAAAGCGGCTAAATCAACATCTGTGTTAAAAACATCACTCATAATCTTCACTGAAGTGCGTACGAGAATTCTCCTCATACGGGAGTTCACGATTTACCCTTACATATAATCAAGTGATATGTTCTTACATGCTACTGAAAGATTAAATGCTCCTACAAGATAAAACATCATCGGACATATTCTTGTCAATGTGTATACATACATTGTTTATTAGGTATTCAATTTATTTTAAATGCATTACGAAACATTAATGATCGAATTCACTTTTCACTGTTCACTAAAATGGCACGACTGAAATAATCCCTATACCAAAGGACCATTTGTATGTTCTTATTATGCATACTATTTAAGAACTGTGTGGCAAAAGACACATTGCAATTGCATCTGCATTTTTGGGACAAATATTAATCTTGCACAGCATGGAAACACACAATGTTGTAGCATGGACGTGAGTAACAAATAATTAAATATTTTATTAACTGTTATGTATTATTATGATTCCTTATTTAAAAAAACCACCAGAGAATTAATTAATGTCACCATCTCTAATCAACAATTTGCTAAATTCAGTTCCCTAGAGATTATGAGAAGTCTGAAAAATTAAAAAAAACTGATAATTAAAATTTCAAGTAAGTATGTTTTGCAATAGTTGATGAATATGAACTAATTTGCGATTACTTTGTTTTTGCATATTTAGGGCAGTATATTTCTTTATAATAAAAGTTTTAAAAAATCTTTCACAACATATCACACACTAAAGAACAGGGAAAGAAGGGTAAACATCAGAATATTAACTGAAATGAACAATGCATACGAGTGGATACTGCAACGAAGGAAACAATGCATAAAAGAACATAAAAGCATGGATTTTTCTTTTATTAATTTGAACATAATAACAACTAAGACATACGTTCGTAGAAAAAAAAATTACGAATAATCAACCCGACGGTTAGTTCGAGAGACAACTGTACAAGTCATCTCCTACTAAGCCCTAAACGGCGTGTTGAATACAAACTTCAGTGTACGGGGGGGATTGCCTCTTATTCCCAGTGACGCCTAAGGTTTCCCAGGAAGATATGATAGGCAAAAAATTACAGACCCTGAGTGAAGATGAAGGTGTTCGGAGGCATCATCCGGAATCAAACCAGGTCATATGGTCAGAAAGGCCTGTGCCATAACCACAGGACTAGGGTCGCTATTTATATTTTGAGCCATGACAACACTAAGTGCTTTAGGCGCCATCTGACGTTTTCATATGAAATTTTGGCCCTTTAAACGCTTTCTTCAGAACATTTTGTCGTTTGATCACAGCTTGTGTTATTTAGAGTGACTCAAAAATTTTTCTCAGCGAAAAAATGGAGTTAACTCGTGAACACTTTCGTGCGATGATTTTTTACGAATTTTGACGTGAATTATCAAGACAGGAGTGCAACGATCAACTTACTTCCACTTTTAGCGATGAAGCCCCATCCTTTGTCACTGCGAAACGCTGGTATACCGAATTCCATCATTGCTGCCGTTCGCCCAGCGACGAATGTCGTGAAGGTTGTCTAAAATCAGTTGTTGTGCCAAAAACTTGATCGCCTGTTTCTTCGGAATAACTGGACATGTGGCAACCGTGCTACGTTGGAGGAACGTAGAACCGTGAATTATGAATGGTACACGAGCATTTGTTTTCCTGAAGTGCTCGGTGAAATACGGAAAAAGAAGCGGCAACAAGGGATAATTCTTCATCATGACAATGCAAGTTCTCACAGATCGGCTGAAACAACTACTTATTTGACTGGCCAAAACGCCGAATTGATGGGTCATCCTCCGTACAGCCCTGATTTAGTACCAAGTGACTTCTTCTTATTACCGTTAATCGAGAAAAAATTGCGTGGCCAAGGTTTTTCGGCGCCTGAAGAAGCCGTTGATGCATTCAAAAACCATGCTTTGGAGGTACCTCAATCAGAGTGGAAAAAGTGTTACGATAATTAGTTCAAGCGCATGAAAAAGTGTATTGATTATCATGGAGAATACTTGGAAAAATAATAAGCCATTTTCAAGAATAAATTATTGTCTTTACATTATTAGGCTGAAAATATAAATAGCAACCCTCGAAGCATGGCAACCACTCGAAAAAAAACAAAAATTTCTCTACCGCCAGAGAATTTCTCCATGAAGCAATATGAACATGGATGTGAGAAAATAAACAGTAGGAAAATTTAAAACCAAAATTCTTTCATGTGAAAAATAAGCCATTTCATGAGATCATTAGATATTTAAAAAATATTTATGAACATGTACGTACGCCTCGAATTAATGAAAAGAACCCGATTTTGCTTTAAATTTACAGCCCCTTGCTCATCATAAGAGTATCTTCTCATATGGGTTTAAGTTTTCAAAGAGATTTCTCAGCGGGCGCCGTGGTCCTTAATTTTAACCTCCGTGAAAAAGCGTTGGATGGCGGTGTTTGGGAGGCCGAGTGAGTGAGCGGCGGCATATCATTCACATGCATGAACGTAACGGGGGTCCAAGGGGGGCTCGGCGCCCCCCTTGGTGAGGGAGAACGTACGTATATCTGGTCCCGCTTGAAGCGCTGGTGGAGGTTGGCGGCGAAGGCGTCTTCGGAGAGCGGCTCCAAGTGCACGGCGTCCCAGGCGCCCACCTCCTGCTCGAGGCAGACGACGTCGGGGGGGCGTCGAGGGCGGCGGGGGCGGCCGGCGCAGCAGCGGCGCCGGTGGTGGGGCGGCGGCGGCGGCGAGGGCGGGGGCGGCGGAGGCGGGGGGGGACTAGAAGGGGCGGCCATGCTCCCGCCCGCCGCCTCGCCCCCGGCCCCCCTCCGCCGCTTCCGGGCCCCACCCCCGCCCCTCCGCCCTCCTCCTCCGCCCCTTCCGCCACCGCCGACGGGGCCCGGCCCCTCCTCCTCCGCGCGCCCCTCCTCCGCAGCGGCCCTCCTGCAACGGGGGAGAGCAAACACCAAACCCTTTGGTAAATGGAGAGTCCGGGAGGCGGCAGGGCAATGAAATGTAAAGGGTTAAAGGCGGGGCGAGCAGAGGGGGGGGGTGCCGGTCGCATTAATTGGGCGACGGTGCCACCCCTGCCCTGAGAGCACAAGGGGCGGGCGAGGAGAGAGAAGGGCCCCCGTCTCGATTGACTCGCTAATGGAAAGGAACTGCTTAATGCGTCTCCTCCTCGCGTTTCACTCCTTCCCCGATCCGATTGCTGGCTTCGTTACCGAGTGAGGAGCGTTGGGCGATCGACGGGAAAATTTTCGAGAGCGAACGAAAAGGAAGAAATGATAATAATGGGGAAATAGATTTCTCCCGTCGAAGCAAATCGCCTTTTTCATGCGCTCCTCTCTTCCCGCCCCCAACTCAATATCACATCATCGCTCTTTCATTTTCCTCGCCTTCGCAGGGTGGGTGGCGGGGTCGGAGGGCCCGACACGACGGCGGCGGCGGCCGGGGATCGTCCCGTCCACGGCACGCCGCGCTGGACGTCCCGGGCAACCGGCCGGCCTTCGCACGAGCCGATCGTTACGAGCGGGTTTCTCACGACTAGGTGGCATTCTCAATACTTTCAATGCGAGCGGAGGACGGAAAAAATGGAACCCGCTCGCCGAGTCATAAAACTGTGAATGCAGAAATCCGTTCGATGTTGGAGTGCCTTTCCGCGCTAATCTAGGGCCTTGCGAGTGCACCGGAACTCGTGCCCAAGAGACGGTTATGACTTGAATAATTTATCCCCATTGCAACGTGATGAGAACACCGGAAAATCTAAACAGCTTAACTGCAGAAGGCACTTGATATGAAATTTTAAAAATATTTCCCAGATGCAAATGCTTTTCCATCACATTATGGCACATCATCTTAAAATGGTGACATAATATTCAATATATGTTCATCAATCGAAGAAATTAAGGAAAAATAAATTAACCATTGTTGGATATTGTACGAGGTCTGTAAATTAAGTAATGAGACTGATTTAAAAAAAATTTTTTCATTCAAATAGAATTAAAATTTTATACTGTCATCCTCAAAATAACTTTCTTCTGAAGCCACAAAGCGCTGGAGACGGTTCTTCCACTCCTCATAGGAGTGCTGGAACTCCGATACTGGAATAGCCTTTAGTTGGCCGGGTAAAGCCGTTTGAATGTTTTCGACTGTCCCAAAATGAGTTCCCTCGTATGTTTTAGTAGTAGGATACTACAAAAACTACCGAATAAGATGTATTGGGGAAAACCATTATTATTCCCTACTAAGTATTTTGCAAAGGGTAGAATAGAATACACTTGACTCTAATGATTATTCCTCATCGAACTTGGTATGCATCTTGCAAGTACGTACGATATTACGAGTATACTCGAACGTCTCCATATTCAGATTACTTTCTTCACATTTGGCCGACTATAGTCCTCTTTTATTCAGCTGTTTTTCTTTTTGTGTTCATCCTTTTTTTCTCTCCCTTCACTTCCTCCCGTGTTCTCTTTTCCTTGCTTCTGTCCCTTTCTTCCCCGTTCTCGATTTTTCCTCCTCAGAAGATCGAAAATGGGTGCGTTATGTTCCTGCACTTTCTCCCAAGTGATTTCCATTTATTTATCACCGACTACGCCCTCTTTGTCTTTTTACCTAAGAAGTACCTCCCTCCAAACCCTACTGGTATATTGGTTCGTCTCTTCAACTCCCCCCAGGTGTCCATAAAACGGCTGTTCTCCTTTTCCGTATGGTATCCGTAATTTTTCTACGTCCACGTACACGTCGCAGTTTCTCCAATACACACCATTTTTTTCTAACTGGGCCAACATTTTTTCTCAAAATCTTCTTCTCTTTCACTTTTTCCATCAAGCCTCTTCCATCCATTGTAAGGCATTCACTTGCATAAAGGGCTTTTGGACTCACCACAGTTCACATCAAGTGAAATCCTTGAGAGTGCACTAAAATTTCAAAATTTGTCCCACTGTCCCGTTTGTCCACAATTGTGATAACCATAATATGGTGCAACAATAGTGTAAACATGGCAGGTGCATTCGCAACGTGCACCACAGAGGAGCACCATTATTTGATATATTTTTTGAGTAGTCAAGAGGAGAAACATCGAAATTCACCAATGAAAGAAAGTTGGTGATTCCCTCCAACAAGTTTGCATGTGAGAAAGGCAGTTCCCAAACAGCATTACTTCCCCAAGAGCATTACTCTCCTTGACCAGGTCAGCCACTCCAGAGACCTTTGTAGCAGTGAAAGCCGTAACTTTTCTGGAGATATCGTCAACTTTCAAAGAACTGGAACATTTCTACTGCACACCATGGACAGTAGAAGAGAGTATGAAGATAACTCAACTGAGAATCTTTTGCTTTCAAGAAATTACGATGTTAAAAATGTAGAAATCTCAAGGGTTTCATTTGACTCAGCCAAATAAAATAATATCTCAATAAGGCATTTATGGATAGGGACTTGTTGCAACACAATGTTTTTGTAATTTGGTAAGCCCTTTGCATTTTGTTACGTCGTGAAACCATTGCTTCGTTCTTCGAGCTGTCCAGCCCCACCCACTCTCCTGTAAAATATTCCAACTTGGGCAATTCCTATTCCATTAATTTCCATTTATCTCGGATCCTCCGCAATAATTATTTTGTTTTATTGAACGATATTTGAGATCCGGCCTTCGCTGTGCATGCTTCAACTTGATCTATTGCAATATTTTTATGGAATAGAGACATGTTAATCTTTTAGGAAAATAGTTAAGAATATGGGTAAGACAACGTCAAGATGCTACCTTTAAATGGCAAATGTATTTCCATAAAAAAGTTTATGTACAATGTTATTGAAATATAACAGTAATTACCTTTCAATGTTACACTCATAAATTGTCAAATTTCTCAAGATATTTCATAATGAAAACCATGAAAATGGCCAACGTGAATGAATGTAGTCAATACCCTATCATCCAAATATTTTAACTGTGATCTCATCGTGGACAGATTTCATTGCCCTACATTGATCAGTATTGGGAGCATACCACTGTGTGAAGTCTATCACAATGAAGCCAATTATAAATAGGTACCTAGATAAATGAACGATTTTCCCTCCACACTCATGGAAAACGCATGTAAAGTTAACGTTGTTTACCTTCATTACAAAAATACAATTTGAACGTTATTTTTTTCTGTTAATATATTCTTCAAAGACTTTATCAACCGGAAGCAGAAGTGATTCTCGGGTCTGAACGAAATAGTGCATCCTACAGGGTTCGTCCGGAAAATAAGTGTACTGAGCTCAGGAAAAAAAATGTATTACACATTTACATATCTTAAGCTAATATTCCTCAAAATAGGACCCTTGTGAGTCGATACACTTGTTCCAGCGGCGTTCCCATTCCTGGAACGCTCCCGCGAAGGCATCATCGGGAACCTCTCGAAGACACGTCGTCACGGCCTCTTTGACGGCGTCCAAAGTCAAGATCGCGTTCCTTTCAAACTCCTCTTTATCTTCGGGAACAGAAAGAAGTCCGGTGGTGCCAAGTCCGGGCTGTAGGGCGGGTGTGGCAGCGTTGCCACGCCGTGCTTGGCCAAGAAGTCCGATACGACAAGCGCGGTGTGAGACGGCGCATTGTCGCTCAGGTTGTCAGTCACACGGTTGATCGCTGGCCGGACGCGGGCGACTCGTTTTCGAAGCCTGTCGAGCACTTGGACGTAAAATGCAGCATTAACAGTTTGTCGTTCAGGTACAAATTCGTAGTGGACGACTCCCCTTTTGTCAAAAAAGACAATGAGCATCATAAACTTATTTTCCGGACGAACTCTGTATATTCCGTTTTCTTTTACTGAATGTTAAGAATATAAATGAATGCATATCTAGAACATGGAATCAAGGTTTTAAGTCAGCTTCAAACGATACTGTAAAAATGTTTACGTCTTTTTGCAGTTCATTCAGTAACTACCATTGGTGGTAGATAAAACTTGCAATTAGATGGCCCTAAACTCGCATCTACTCTTATTAATCGTATTCTGCGGATTAAGATAGGTTTTCGGTGGACGCTGGAACTGCACAATCCTGTATTCCTAAACCCTAACAATAATGTCACAAATATCCTTAAACATCATCCTACATAACATCAATAACTCACTATTTAGCACTGTATATTTCCTAACTAATTTCAACTTAATTCCTATTATTACCTTTCTGTTACCTCAACCTCCCAACATTCTCTCGTTTACGAATTTCCGCGCATTCTGCATTGCCTCTCACTACCTTTTTGTTTCCTCATGTCCTGCATTCGAATTTCTCCCAACAGATATTTCTCTTCTCCTATCAAGCCTAGATCTTCATCGCTTATTTTTTTCCGCCCAGTTCATCTCCTCTATTCTCCTCCACATTCACACCTCGAAAGCCTCCAATCTACGCTTATCCTCCTCTCTCAATGATCAAGTTTCCAAAATTACAAAACTGCGCTCCATATTAAAGGTACAATTTTGATTAATTAACAAAGAGAATCTTTTGTACACTGGGATTAACTCTGTCGTCCTGGGCTTAAATAGATTATCATCGTTTTACAAATACAATACAATATATCATTTGAGTGATGGTGGTCAATAAAATTCTGCCATGCCATATGGCGACACATTTCATTATATGTAATCAAGATTTAAAATCAAAATTTACGGCAGCTGACAAAAGTTAAAGCTTAAAATAAATTTAAAGATTTACATTTTATATTCAAGCTCAAAAATCCTCCAATAAACCAACGTATTCTCGCTATTTTAAAGTCATATTTTGTACGGCCAAAAACGACTATTTATTTCGAAGTACCGTGGGAACATCTTATATCTCTCTATATGCATTCCTTCATAACTTTTGACTGCCTTCAATATGCTAAAAAAACACTCCCATCCTTCTTCTACCCCGATTTCCCAGCAAAATACCCCTCTAGTATCACGGCCCTCAACATTCCACTGCACCTCAATATTCCCTCCATTCCCTTTCCCTGCCTCTTTCAGATTTCTCCCGGCAACTTCCTCTATTCGCTCACCTCATGCCTTTAATATTTAAAATTTCTGTCTTCCTCTCGGTCCGATGTATTTTCTCTGCCACACCCACGTCGCAAAAGCCTCGATCAATGCTCAAATCCTCTTGCCTCAAAATAAAAGTCTCCCCACATCCATAAATCAGTACGAACCAAATTAAAGCTTTTACCAATCTTTTCTTCGCAGCTTTAACCAGTACACGTGTCATCAATTCTCTTCTCTTCAAGTATCTACACATGAATGAAATAGGTCATTTGAACCCCGTTCTTAAATTGAGGTGGTGATCCTCACAGAAAAACGGCGGTAAAATAATAACGATCATTTTATTCCCAGGAACTTAGGAGATTTTCCAACTTGACGGTTGTACACTCAACCACAATGACAAAGGTGATGACAATCAAAGGGGTACACGTTATCAGTGGCTGAAATAATTTACTAAAATAATGAAAATTCAATTGATTTGCACTTTATGGTGTTCGGAGCCCTGCAAGGTTTTTTTTGGAAGGGAGGGAGACAGCTTGAATAGAGCGAGAATACCTAAGGGCCATGTGAGAAAACCGCTCGAGAAATGAAATCCCAGAGCGAATATATTAACATCTATGGATATCAAAATATTTAGATATTTTTATATAGAAGAGGGATTACCATTAATAGTTTCCATTCAGTAATTATCTTACCTGATGTCAAGGATGAATGTTGGTTTTCTACTAATTGCAGCATTCTTTTAAATTTCTTTAAGTATTTTTGACTTTTTTATCAACTGGGTTAGCCTCGATCTAATTAAATTAAAATATAATCTTTCTCAGTCCATTGATTGGTGTGAAGTTACTGAATTTGATTTTATTTTCTATTGGAATTTTCTATTAGAACAAAAATCAACATTACTCTTCTCAGTATTTGCAAAGTGCTCTTCTCAATGTCTTTCAAACTCTCTATTATTTATTTAACCATTCAATTCCCTAATGCCACGTCATCTTCTGTGTTTTGGCCATCATGAAGTGCCATATTATGATATTTATTTTTTGTAGCCTTTCTCATTGGAAAATAGCCATTTGTGCGTTTCCTACATACACTTGGAATTCTTTTGACAGTAATTTGCGCATAATAATACACTTCCATGGTCTAAATACAACCGAATATTTATCTCTACTTTACCTAGATGCCGCTTTATCTCCATACTACCAATATTACATCATTTCGTCCCTTTTCCGCCGAATTCTGCTCACTATTATATCACTTCCTTATTATTTAGTATCCATTGTTTATTTAATCCACAACACTCCTTATCCATATTATTTTTTCCCTTTGTCTATAACTATACTAAACATATTAATATAATATTTACTATGCATAATTGCATTATGACATTGGGTAAGTATCATTTGCATGTCTACTGGACGAAATAATTAACCTGTTAAGGATATAACGCTTCCTTTTACGAAGATTTATTTGCACCCGGAAGCACGATACTAGAGAACCATGTCGATGGCCATATTTTCGCCCAGTACCACGTGATAAAGGTCATGGGTGTGAACGACAGATCGCGACGCGCATCAACTTTTTAATCGACGGCTCGATCGACGAATGATTTTGTAAAATAGCCACCCCCCCGCCCCCTTATCCCCTCCCCCTTTTCCCCGGAGCTCTGGTGAGTAGCCGAGCGACCTCTGCCCGCACTAGACAGCCGCGCAGTCCCTAAGATGAAGGGAGGCCGTCCTCTAATCCTCGAATTTCCAAAAGAGACCGTCAAGCAAATCAGGGTCCAGGATCTACGTCTAAACTACGAGGCAAGGGACGTGGCAAGAACGGAAACTGCCAGGTGTAAGAAGATAAAGGCAGCCTTCTCGGGATGAGCGACACTCGCACAAAACCGAAGCGAAGGCGCTCGCATGGAATTCGTAAAATGAGAATGGGAGGGAAGGAGTTGGGGGCGAAGGAGAGAGAGCGCTGAATGGGACGCGATGAATTCTGGCTTTTGACGCGACGAGGGCTGACTGAGCGTCACGGCCACAAAAGAGATCCGATGATAAATTGCCCCAGGGTTGATTCTCCCGGGGTTAAACAAAAAAGGTCGAAATAGACCGCCTCCTTTTTGTCCTCAATCTTAATCTGCCTCTTTTCCACCACATTGCCCACCGACACTCAAAATTTGGCCCCAATTTTTTAGGAGCTATAATAAAAGCTTGTTGTTTTTTTTATAATATCCCTTGGGTCTTTCTTGGTGGCCTGGCGTCAATGAAACTTGTGAGGATGCAAGGAGCGCTAAGTAACTTCAGCATCAATAAAGGCAATTTCAGAGTATTCCTCATCGCGGATGGCATCCCAATTCAATTCGTGAAACAGAACAGCGCAAATGTTACGACAGTTCGAATTATACGCGCACTAACCCCAATGACGCAATTGGCCTCAGCTCTTGGTCACCCCCCCCCCCCCCTATTAAGTATACACACACCCACTATAGGGAGAGTGGCAGGGTGAAGCCACCAGCCATCGAAGCAATAAATGTTTAATCGAGCGGGAGCCTTTGTTAAGATTTAGTTGTCCAGCATTTAAAATATTATTGAGGTCGCCAGAAAGAGTTTAACAATCCGCTTCATTCAGTACATTTCAGTAGACGACCAACGCATCGTCGAATTCTCCAATCATACTGCTGTTAAAGTAGTGGACATAAATTCTTAAAAGGAGAGTATGGGCCATATCTCTTTGGGAGATGTCCGAAGCTACTCCCACGACATGGGAACTAATTTATTTCATTGTTATCTTTCTTAAAATGCGGATCAAGGACCTAAATAAAAACAATACAGTCGTCTGAAGTGTAGTATACTAAAAATTCAAGTAAAAACGCAAGATTTCTAGCGGCCATTGACGACTCACGGCTTCCCTCACGGGCTTTGTGAAGAGCATTATTCTCTCTCTCTCTTTCCTCTCGCGGCCGCACTCGCCGGCCGCGAGAGAAAAGAGAGAGAGAGAATTGGCAAGGGGCTTTGGGGATGATGGAACATACCCGCAAAAATGGATTGGCACAACCAAGGTTAACAACCCAGGCGTGCTAGCGAAGGCAGACGGTGCGGAGGGAGAGAGCTCTTTCAAGGCAGCGATGGAATTTCAAAAAAAAAAAGAACACTCCAAGGCGATCCCTGCTTCCATTTCCACGGAACTCTTATTGCCACGGGAGGGAGGAGGGCGTGTGTGTGTGTGTGTGCAGAGCCGAGGGAGAGAGAGAGAGAGAGAGGGGATATTAATAGCACACATTTCTATAGGTTGCGTTTTCGAGTTTTCTTCCGCCCTCACTCTCCTGCCTCGTATAATAGTGATTTTTTCCCCTTTCCTCTTTTTTTTCTCGGGGCTTTTCCATCGGTGCCACCCCACAAGCTTGCGGAAAGGGGGACGTATGTGTGTGCCTTTCCCAACCAACGTCCCTCATACCCCGGCCTGCTACCTTATAAGCGAGCGGGCGGAGGCAAGGGAGGGGCGGTTGGAATGGCGCGGGGGCGGAAGGGGCCCCAGAGGAATTAGGCCAGGGAGAGAGGGGGTGATCGCTGCCGCCCCACCGGGGGAAGGGAGCACGCGCGTGGGGAGGGGTCGGCGGCGGCGGCGGAGGGGATTAAGTCGCATGCTGAGGGCGACACCGTGCTGCCTGCCTGCCTGCCGGCTGAGGGAGAGGGGGGGCGAGATGGAGGCCCCCCCGGAATACGAGAAAGGGTGCCTCCCCCGGAGCCCCGCGACGAAGACATTCCGTCTTCAAGGAGCGACACCGCCCCCTCCCTCCCCCCGCGCACACGGCCACGGAGACAGACTCGGGCGGTGCAGCGAGCGAACGATGCTTAAAAAAACCCCCGCAGCTGTGTGTCCCGTTGCCGACGCTCCCCTCCCCAGACCCGCGACTCGTAGAGCTCGAAAAAGAAAATGAAGAACCAAAAGTATCGCTCCTCCAGACGAGAAAACGCTCTACGACAAAAAAAACGACCCCACCTCCCTCTCCTCTCTCGCGAACCCTAAAGAGGTACGGGTGAACTGCGAATGCCCCCGGCGGAGGAGGAGGGGCGTGGGTTCTTGGCGGGAGTGGGAACGCCAAAGCGTCGAGGGATATCAAAGCAAACGTTTCTCTTTGCACTCGGAAGGGTTCGTGCATAAGAAAGTCAATGAGGTGAACGCCAGAGCGGCGGAATTTCGGAGTGAGAAGAAAACCTCGCGAGGAGAGCGTGAATTGCGGATGCACTGTTTTAAGCCCCCAGACGGGAACACACAAGAGGCCACTCGTAAGTGATCGATTTTCATCGAATCGAATGCCAAATCGACTCAACATGGGGGTGGCCGTCCACGCGTTCGAACTGTCGTCAGCGTGGGTGCTGGGCCAGCGACGCTCTATAACCAGGTCACACGATCTTCGAGCACACGTAATATCGAGCCCACGAAATTTCCATTGAGCACACTTTGTTAATCGAATTAAAGTAATTAACCATGATTTCATTCTGGGAGCGAAAAAAATAAATACACTTAAGCTTCATTTTACTGCTTAACAGTCTAGACAGATCCGACTTTGTGGAAATCACGTCAGTCAACACGTATTTGGCGCACAATGTTTCAACATTACTTTTCTTACTGAATTTAAAAAATCCGTGGGAAATTTTTAATCATCCATTATTTTCCTGTGATGATAGTATTTGAACTGCATCTATTGAATGAAAAAATGATTTCAAATCGATATAAAAATTAGATCGAAGGATGGGATGGTAGCAGAGAAAGGTAGGGTGACAGCAGAAAGGAGACACAGAAGAGGAATGAGAGAAGTTAGAATAGGGATGCTGGAACACATGAAGGGAGAGACGGTGGGATAAGTAATAGACGTGTTACGGCTGTGCGAGATGAGTTGGAGAGGTAGCGGGAATCGTTGGAGCGATAGAAAGAGAGTAATATAAACGCAGAGTGGAGGGGCGAAGAGTCGACGAGGAGTAGCCATAGTAATGAAGAGCGAAGTGGGGGAGTGTAATGAAAGTAGAACAGGGAAATAATAAATTAAATTTGCATAAAAAAGAGCAGAGACATCGTAGTAATCAAGGTGGGCGTGCCAACAAGCAGTCATAATGAGGAAGAGTAGATAGTGTATTTGATCAGTTAAATGAAATTATAAGCGAATGTCCCTGAAAAGTTTTAGGGGATTGGAATAATGTTGTAAGTTAAGTTGAAGAGGGAATGGATGAAAGAGATAGCGGTTAAGGAGATCGGACCGGAACCGATAGAGAATGACCAGTCGTGAGAGGCAGTGATAGGCAGGGGAGAAAAACGCGGACGTTCGCTGTCACCAATTCTTTTCAATATACGTACGTACACGTGCAGGAAATGTCAACAGGGTCATGGGAATGGCTGGAATGAAAGGACGAGGGGGTAATCCTTCAAGTGGGTTAAATTTTTGGGATTTTCAGACATGGCTAACCAGTCACCCAGAGTGTTACAATCACGATTTACTTCAGTATACACTACACAATATAGTATATATAGTATAGTATACACTACACAATAGAGTACACAACATAAATATATATTTATTAGAAGGTAATCTACCGGTTAAGGTAGGTTTTGGATGGACACAACTAACAATTAAATTTTTGTGACTCCTAACAAAACACAATCCAGCAACCCACGCTAAATCAAGTCCTTCTTCATCTCTGTGTACTACCTTCCTCCCTTCATCCCGTCCAACATCCCTATCCGATTCCTTCCCTTTCCTCGTTTGCCTAACATTCTCCCCTCTAGTACACTGTCGATCAATACCCTCTTCATCCATTTTTCCTGCCTCCATAGAATTTCTCCCGACAAACCCCTCTCCTCACCCACCATCTCCAGTACTTCCTCATTTGTTTTCCTTTCCGTTCATTTTACCTTCTACATTCTTCTCCACACCTACATTTCAAACGCCTTCAATCTACGTCTATCCTCCTGCTTCAGTGGCCACGTTTCCGCTCCGTATCAAAGTTTTTACGAGTCTTTTCTTAACATCCTTACTCAACGTCCCTGTCCTCAACTCACTTCCCTTGTGAAAGCCTCTTTGCCTAGCATAATTCTTCTCCTTACGTCGCTACCACTTTGACCGTTTTGGTCCAAAACACTTCCGAGATACGTAAACTGTTCTACTTGTTCTAGTTTTGCCTACATGGAAAATGCCAGGTGACTCAGAAAGGTATCAGTAAGATTATATTATGGTTAGGCACAGGTTAGGAAAAGTATGATCAATTCGCACAGCTCACCGGGGGCGGACGCGGACTATGATTTTGGCTGTTAGGAGGGTAGCTTCCGTTTCAACAAGATAAGGAAGGGGCGGCGGGTATTGAAATGGAATGTGCAAGCATTAATTTGATTGGAAAGGAAGGAGTACCTGCAGGCTGTAGAGAAAATCATGGATGAGAGTTACGGCTGACTACTATCGAGGAAAAATGGGAAAACATCAAAAAAGGGATAGCGAATACCTCAAAGAAATTATAGTAAACGTTAATAGGAAAAGGGTAAGGACACCACGGATCACGGACAAGATGATCACAAAGATGGATGAGGGAAGAAAATGCAAGAATGTAAACCCAGACATAGTCAGAAGAAAGTACAAAGAGCTAAATAATAATTTGAGATGTGCCACAAATAAAGCAAAAGAAGCACGGTGGAAGACAAGGTGCGAGAATATGAAAAGTTTACAGAAGAATGGTGAAGTTGACGCGCTATACAGCAAGGTTAAATCCCTATCCAGAAGTAAGAAGGTAATATCTGTGCTAACAGTTAGAGATGTGTGGCGTCAGAAAATAGTTGAACCAGGAAAAATCCAAGAGAGATGGAAGGAATATATAGAAGCACTGTATGGTGAAGAACTTAGGCCGACAAGGTTAGAGATAGAAAAGGAACATGACGTAGAGGAAGATAGCTTAGGTCCACGCATACTCGACGATGAAATAGAAAGGGCATTTCGGGAGATGAAACTAAATAAGGCCAAGGGGGTAGACAACATTCCTAATAAACTGTTGAAATATTTAGGAAAAGGTGGGAAGAAGACTCTATATGTGCTGTTTCGTAGTATCTATGAGGAAGGAATCTGGCCGGAAGATTTTGTGAGATCAGTGTTAGTTCCTATTCCGAAAAAGATAAAGGCTACATTATGTGAGGACTACAGAACAATAAGTTGGATTTCACAAACAGGTAAAGTGTTCCTCAGGATTATCAAAAAAAAGGATGGAGAGGGTAAAAAAAGAAAAACTTTACATTTCCACACACTTTTAATACAACACCAGTATTGTATTAAAAGTGTGTGGAAGTGTAAAGTTTATCTTTTTTTACCCTCACCATGATGGAATTCCAGGAAGTTAAGCCTGAAACTGTTAGCTTTAAAAGGATGGAGAGCAAGGCAAATAATTACTTAGGGGATAATCAGTTTGGATTTAGGAAGGAGAGAGTCAAGCGCGATGTCTTTATAGTAATAAGATTAATAATCGATAGGAATATAGAATACAATCAGGACGTATTTGCCTGTTTCGTAGATTTCGAAAAGGCGTTCCATAGAGTGAATTGGGAAAAACTCATGAGTATATTGCAGAAAAAAGGAAGAGATTTGAGGGAAAGGAGGCAAATCCGTAACTTGTACATATACTCGTATATGTTCTCTGTATATTTACAGACTACTCGGGAAGAATTTACTCTTTGTCGCACATGCCTCGAAGATGACCCACGTAAAGGGCGCCCAAAAACCGCAATCAAACTGGAAACCTTTGAAAAGGTGCACGATATCGTGTTGAACGGCAGGCGATTGAAGGTGACTGAGATAGCCAAGGCTATGGAGATATCGGAAGAAAGGATGCGAAACATCTTGCACAAAGAATGAGGATACGAAAACTCGGCACAAGGTGGGTGCCGCATTTGCTGAATCACGGATATACACCGCAGAAACCTTAGATGGCGCGCAATTTGGAAATCACAAAGCAACTCATCTAGTCAAATTAAAGCCAATCCCGCACTCAACAAATTCCGTTCGGCCTCAACTCATGAACCAAAACCCCTTCCCAGTAATAATCCCGTTGAAATATTCATACTTCTCCAAAAAGCCTCTAATAAATCCTTCACACATTCTCTCAAACCAAGAAACAACCTTTCCGCAAATGAACGTCATGCCCTAAAAACACTACAGGCAAATTCCAAAATCGTTGTCACCACCGCCGATAAAGACAACTCAGTCGTAATTCTAAATACGCAAGACTATATTTCCAAAGCCCTCAGTCACCTCAACGACACACCAACCTATACCACTCTCACCATCAACCCTACACCAACCTTCCAAAAGGAAATTCGGTCTTTTCTCCTCCAATTTGGACCAGAAGAAGGCCTCACCTCCCAAAACATATCCCTACTCTCACCCCCAAGCCCCAGAACACCCCAGTTTTATCTCCTCCCAAAAATACACAAACCCGACATCCCCTGGCGCCCTATAGTTTCTAGTTTCAACTCTCCCACCGAAAGAATCTCCGCATTCTTGACCACCACCTGCAACCTATCGTACTCTCCTTGCCCTCCTTCGCGAAAGACACGTACCACTTTCTCCACCGTTTAAACTCTGTCTCTATTCCCTCCACCTCCAAGCTGCTTATGGCCACCATCGACGTCACCCTCTATACTACTATTCACCATGCAGAAGGACTATCCTCCCTCCGACACTATCTTTCTCTACGCCCCCCACCCCAGTGCCCCTCGACCAAATTTCTCCTCAATCTAGCCACTTTCGTCCTGACCAAAAATGCATTCTCCTTCCAAAACTATTTTTATCTTCAAACGAAAGGCACAGCGATGGGAACGAGGATGGCGCCATCGTACGCCAATCTCTTCATGGGCCACCTTGAAGAGAATTTCCTTTCACAGCAACCCTTCGAACCTTTTTTCTGGGTCCGCTACATTGACGACATTTTTATTCTCTGGACACACGGCTCTGAGTCTCTTGACAATTTCTTATCGGCCCTAAATTCTTCTTTAACTGTTAAATTCACTTCTTCCATTTCAGACTCCACCATCACCTTTCTTGACACAGACATCTCACTTCAAAATACCACATTCACCACTCCAGTACATATCAAAGCCACTAATCATCAACAATATCTGCACTACACCAGTAACCATCCGTCTCACACCAAACGCTCATTTCCGAACTATCTCTCTATCCGCGGACATCGGATTTGCAACACCAAAGCTACCATCAACAAATACCTCCACAATCCACACCATGCACTCCACAAACGCGGTTACCCAGAAAAGCTCCTACAGAATAAAATCTATCGCTCCACCCGACCACACACACCACAGAAAAACAGCCCCACATCTGACGCAGGACTCAACCATTGTACAACCTATTTCCTCGGATCCCACAGACTGAAAACCATTCTTAAAGAACTTTTTCCTATTTTACACGACAATGACGCGACCTCATCCTTACTGCCCCAATGCCCCTGTGTCGCTTACGGACGACCAGCCGATCTCAGAAACCTTCCGAGATCAACCAACCCTTTGGCGCCCCGCCCTGACAAATTTCCTCATATTTCCCGAACTTGAAATCGCCCCCGATGTAAAACATGTCTGCTGATCAGATCTGATCCCCTCTCCCCACATCCCCTCATTGTCCCTTCACCCCGTTCCCACGCTAATTGCCTCTCGAAAAATATTATCTATCTTTTGTCGTGCAAACAATGCACTTCATTCTACATAGGCGAATGCATTACCCCCTTATCCATTCGAATGAATAATCACTGCTACTCCTGTAATTCTGCCTAACTCTCTTCTCTTCCTATTCCTTCACACGCAATTTCACACAACCTGTCATTCGACGAATGTTTTCCCCTAAAACTTCTAGAATCCCTACCCGATTCAGCCACCAACATAGTGGTGAGAACTTGCGAATCAACATATATCCTAGCTTTCCGATCCTTTAAAATTCCCAGCCTTAACCGCCATCTTTAACTCCCCTCCCAGCATTCCTTGAACCTTTCCCCCCTTTTTTTCCCTCTCCAGACATAATTCTTCCCTCAAAGCCTTTCAGTCTGACCTGAAGACCATTTCGGAGTAGGCCGAAATCTCAAACAATCTACAATGTGAGTGTTCTTTTACGTGTTATCTATTTTATTCTGTGTTCTATTGTTCCGTTCAAATGTTATATATGTTTAAACAACATATGTGAGTGCATATATATATATATATATATATATATATATATATATATATATATATATATATATATGCACACACACACACACAACACGATATAGAGGCCGTAATGTAGATATCATCATATCGATTCTTTCATATCACCCAATTCATATTGATCTCGATCGACATAGCAGATATGGAAGGAATAAATTAGGCAAATACCAGAACTCAAACAGCTCAAATTTCGATTCGACGCATTCTAATGAAATCCTTACGTCAAGCCCTGGCCTTAAATTTGCTATGATAGATTGAGGGCACAGCTCGCAGTTCTCCCCGTAGTAGTTCCCCCGGCCCACGACATTCGCAAGTCTGAGGGAAAATGATATTTTCCGCATTGAGTTATCGGGAGAGTTGTGGTACCCAAAATATTATGTTAGGGTTGCTTGCACAATGTCTAGAGCCACTACCCGGATTTAAGCTAAGGACCTGACGTTTTATTAGCCGAAAAATGTAATTACTAGTCTACCATCACGTTAGTAATTCGAGTTAAACATAAATTATGATGAAAATCGTAAAATGCGAAATATTTAAGATCGCACGTGTTCCTTGGAAACAGGTGTGGACCATGTTCGACTTTCGCAAATTCGAGAACATTGCACGGGGAATATTTTTCTGGCTATTTTGTTGGAAAATATTAACCAGCGGTTGACAACTTTAACGAAGAAGAATAGCTTTACGAAGAAGTAAGCTAAGACAACATTCACAATGAAAAGACAACTGCTGTGTTTAAAGAATATAGAATACAGACGAGCAAACGATACGCGAAGACATCCGTATGAAGCGTGGCACTCTATGGATCAGAAGCTTGGACCATCGGAAAAGTAGAACAGAAAAGACTAGAAGCCTTCGAAACCTGGTACAGGAGAAGGATGCTTAAGATCGATGAAATGGGCGGATAAAATAAGAAATGAAGAAGTATACAGAAGAATAGGAATAAATAAAAAGTATACGAAGAACGGACCTTATGGAACACTATAGAGAGAAGAAGATTCAGATGAATTGGCTACACCAGAAGACACAATGGATTCGAGGAAAATATAATTTGAGGAAAAATAGAGGGAATACTCCCAAGAGGAAGGTCAAGAGATAAATGGGACAAATAAAGAAGAAAGTACAATGCAAAAAATACCAGGAAGTAAGTCAATTAGCATCAGATTGGGTAGGATCATTAGAATTACCAAGAAGGACCAATATTAGAATTGAACGACTAATGATGATGTGGTTCTAATATCCATAAAAATGAGAAGTCAATGGTAGTATTTAAAATTCTCTCTAATTACGTAGGTTTTAATTTTTCGGCTATTCAGTAATTTATCAATTGAAAATACTTTGAACAGCAAAATATTACTCTATTAAAAATTGTAAATGTTGACTGGTAATAGATGTCTTGACTCACAATTAATTTATATAAAATAATTTTTATTTATTTGAGTAACTGACTCAGTTTTTTGAACCGAATCCTGTCCATATATTAAATCGCCAAGAAATAATATGCTTTATTCAAATTTTCTTAGCACACTTTCGAATAGTAAAGCTTGCGTCACACTTTGGGAGTTCGTGAAACTATGGGCGCCACACCAGACCACACACAGACAAGTCCGCAACACACCACGGCAGTGGGCGCAAAACATTTGATCTCACGTTGACGATGTAAACTATATATTGGAGCAAAAGGAATACCATTTTTTTTACCTAATCGACACATCAAAAGCCATCTTATAGGTAATACTATAGGTCATTACTCTCACGGTAATCAACCGTTTCAGGAAGGTAATGGAAATACAGACTAACCACGACTATATTTTTAAGACCCACCTAACAAGACACAACTTGACACCCTAAACACTATAACAACCTCTTTTTAAATTCCGCATACTTCCTCCCTTCATCCCGTCATCATCACTATCCCCTATTTATATCCTTAGTTCTTCGTTTGTCTAGTAATCTCCCCTCTATCTCAGTATTAGACATCCCATTGCCGAGCAGTATGTCCTTCATCCATTTTCCCTGCCGCCTTATGATTTCTCCTCACAATCCCCTGTCCTCGCCCACCATACTTATTACTTCATCATTTGTTTTCCTTTCTGTCCACTTCTTCTCCATCCTTCTCCACACCCACATTTCAAAAGCTTCCAATCAGCGCCCATCGTCCTGCTTCAACGACTGTAGTTTTCGAGTCATACTAAAATTTTCCTTACCTACTTTTTTTATAATGCGTATCAAGATCATGAGCGAATATGCTCACCTTCCACCTTGTTACAGCCTCGCAAATAATTTCATATTTATAATTGTGTTTATCCTTTCCAGATCTGTTCTTTTTACATTTTATGGCTAAATGGGATCAAATGACATCTCCATTACATGCGGGTTCAATGCCCTTTGAGCGGGTAACGATGCCCGATGTGGGGTGACTTTGAGACGAGATATCGAACTGCTACCGACTTCATATGCCCCAGAATGCACCTGGAAACCTCCGCTCGCTCTACGAGGCTATCCACGTCCACCCCCCCCCTCGCACTACGTCCCCTGGCCACATCAGATGAAGAACATATAATTCGCCATTTATATCACAATAACAAACAATGAAAATAAAGGCATTGTCAAAATAAAAGTCAATAAAAAAACCATGAAATATTTCTAAAATAAACTCAATTCCTATGTCCCGACTATTCCACCATGTTGGTCAACTTTCAAGATAGGTAAACCATTCCACTTCGTCTTTGGTATATGGTAAAAAAATCTGCAATTCTCCAAAGCACAAGTCAGTGAATTGAAAAATTACAGAGTATTTTCCGCCATTTTGTTGCAATATGGATAAATTCCACATACTTAAGCCTGAGACAGTGTCATTCGGTTGCTAAAGTTTATTAACTCACATTTTAATATTTAACCGAGCCTTACCATTTCTCTAATGCCACATAACCTTTGTTTTGTTTACATTGATCTTCTCCCCATTCCTATTGGACTGACCTTACAATGCGCTCAGCAATGCTTGCAATCCTTTGGTTGGCTGGCGAACTAAGGCTTGATCATTCGTAAGCCTAATTGTTTTTTATGAATTTGCTCACTGACTTTCATTCCTATTTCGAGTTCCTTCAATTACGCATATGCCATTTAATGCATACATATGTTGAATGCCATTTAATGCATACATATGTTGAACAGCACAGGTTAAAATTTAATGAATATAATGCAGAAAATAGGAATAGATTGGAGGGAGAGGGGGCTAATCCGCACCCTGTAAATATCTCAGACTGTGCAGGTGAGAGTGGGGGATGGAGTGTCCGGATGGACAGTCTTATAAATAGGTGTAAAGAAGGGTGCTGTTCAACAGATATGTGGAGGAAATGATTGAAGGGTCATGGGAAAAACTGGAGGTAGGAATGAAAGTCGGCGGGAAATTCGTTAAATCAGTTGGGATTTGCTGATAACAAAGCCCTAGTTTGCCAATACACATTAAATGAGTTTGTAATATGGACACCAAACAATTCCACGAAGTGAAGCCTGAAAGTGTGAAGTCTACCTAAATAGTCAGTCAGTCAAGCATCGCTGAGTGAATTGGACTCGAATGTATCTTTGGGTTATGCTAACATTCTCATGGTCACAACAGATGTCACATTTCTCTAGATCCCCATCCCTCACAAAAAAGGCCGAAAATCTCTCAAATATTACCTCTCCCTACGAGCCACACAACACACTCCGTCCACAGATTTCCCCACTCACGAATATTCCGTCCCGTTCTTCCCATCCAACCGTGAACATTGCATTTTTAATGCAAAAGAAAAGTTACACTTCCCTCAGGAATAGACATAACCCTTGACCACCACTCCAAAAATTCGTGTTACTATCATCATCCAACAAATTCTTCCCACACAGCAAAAACAGTGCCGATCTTAACTCACTATATTTTTCCCAGGCATTCTAAAGATTAATCCATTATTAAATGGACCCCACCACATATTAAACACAAATAAAGCCAGTGTCCAATTTATAAACAAATGTCCTCCCGTGTTTTAACGATGCCCACTTATCTTCTAATACAACATCCTCGGAGTCAATCCCAATCTTTCTCTCTCTCGACGACACCACCTTCTCACCCAGTCACCGCAGAAAGATCGAAATGTAGCCCACTTTTTCTCACCATCACAAAATTTTGTACCCCGGACAACATCACTCCTCATACAATACACGCACCCAGCACGCGCACCACATCCGATGTGGTGTGTCTTTTTCAGTGTACTACATGCCCGCGTATATACTCGTATACTGAGTAATGTACGACAATGATGGTAAAGGAAGTTTTTTAATAAGAGTCAGTATTTGGATCAACATTCTGACAGACACAGAGTCTTATGAGGTGTCATGCAGTAAAATTAATACAAAATATCACTGACCCAAAATAACTCTCACACGCCACAGTTGCTGCTGTTACGAAGACTTACGTCGAATTTCATCTCGATGAGTGTACACAGTCCAATGTCCAATATAGCTGCTATTTTTGGCGTAAATACCTGTTTTGGGTTTTTCAATGAATCAAAGACTATTGAAAAAGGATACGGAAGAGACTGAATCCAAGTCGTGGCCTCGATTCCAGAAGACTCGATTCCAAAAACAACTACCAGGCAACCTTCCTCCTCCGGTCAACTCATCGTCTGCTTCTTTCGTCGTCCGCCCCTCTCCCCCTTCCCGCTCGTTTCCGCTCCTTCCGGTCCACGCACGGGCAGAATTTATCCAGCATTCCAAAGTGGTTGTCTTCCAAGCTCCTTTTTATTCTTGGGGTCAAAAAGAAGTCCGGTGGTGCAACATGGGGACTATTAGCTGGCTGGCGTTGCCACCTTGTACTTGGCCAGCTACTCAGTCACGAGGAAGGCGGTGTGGTACAGAGCGGTGTCGTGGTACAGCCTCCAATTCAGTCGGCAAACATCTCCTTCCTGCTGAAGCGTTGTTTCACTCTTTCCCGCAGACTTTCAAGGACTTCTTCCACGTAAAGCTTGCTGTTCACTCCCTGCCTCTGAGGCACTAACTCTTTACGGATAACGCCTTTTGAGGCGATAAAGACGATGAGCATCACCACCTATTTGTGGGACAAAAGTGGAATCGAGACACAGCTCATACTCTCATTTCGCAGATGCGTACTCTTCCGAAACGGTAAAAATACAAATAAGTCCGCATTGATGTCACTGGCCATTCATGAGGGCCGCATCTCTTCAGTGAAGGGATGTCGGTATACGGGGGCACATCGCTCAAGGGAATCGTTCACCTGGGGCGCGGGAAGGCTTTCCAAGGGGCCCCAATGTTCAGGCGGGCCGTCGTGTGAGGGGGAGGTAGGTCCCAGGGGGGGAGAAGGGGAGCGACTCCTCCGTCTCCGTCACCCCTTCGACGAGGGCGGTGCGGCGACTCTCGGCGTCGTCGTCCACGCTCGCTCAAGAGTTGACCGACAAACTTTCGCCCGTTTGGCCGAGGGGGCCAGTCTACGTCGGGGCGGGAGGGAGGAGGGCAGGGACGTCGGTGGGGCCGCCCCCAGCGAAGACCCCGAAAAGCGGACTTCCCTCCCGCTCCGGAAAACTGGGAGAGAAGAAAGTAGCGCACGTTTAATGATCTCTCGCCGAGGGCAAATGGGGTAATCCTCCCTCTCCCATCGCTCGGACTGGAAGTCACACTGCCATTCCCTCCCTCCTTTCTCGGGAAGGAGTCGCGAGAAAGAGGGAGATGGAGAGAGAGAGATGGAGAGAGGGAGATGGAGAGAGGGAGAAGGAGAGAGGGAGAAGGAGAGAGAGAGATGGAGAGAGAGAGATGGAGAGAGGGAGAAGGAGAGAGGGAGAAGGAGAGAGGGAGAAGGAGAGAGGGAGAAGGAGAGAGGGAGAAGGAGAG